>OX578145.1:2312416-2912416 GCA_951213105.1 Amaurobius ferox | reverse complement strand
GACAAATCAGAATTTTGCAGGTTATTATTAGCAATATATTTAAATAGCTAATATTTAAATATTAAATTAAAAACTCAAAAATATTTAAATTTATTGCGTTTTTGATTTCGCAGATAAAAACCTGGAATCCTATTTCGAAGCTGTTTATAGCTGTCCATTGTAGCTCCTCTAAAATCTGATTCAAATACTGCAGGGACATAGATGCAAAATAATGGAATACTAGCCAAATTACAAGAAAATTTTACACCTTGAGAAATTTAAAATTTGTTTTATTGTATCACTGGAACGAATTACTCTATATTGACCGGGACTTAAATAAACCCCCGCTACGTAAATAATACATTTACAGATAACACTACTCAATTTTCTTCAAATCCTAAACAGGCGCCAAATTACCACGTACTCTATCCGCAAAGCAAAAAGAAATACACCTTCTCCGTAATGCAACAAATAAATGAATGAAATATTAATAACCTCTAAGAGATGATGAACGTGGCATTAGATCATTACGGTAGCTTATCGTATAAGTAGCTGTTAAATCATATCGATGGCTGGATGTTCTGTAACTGTTAAATCACGAATAAAGCTGCTAGGCCATATCGGTAGCTGGAGATTATCTGATTTTGGAATTTAAAAATTCGTTAAAACATCTAATTAAAATTTTGAAAAAAGGCTATTGAAATGCATTAGTTCAGGTATAGATGCGACTGTGTTGAAGACCCAGACCGTCCGACTCATCCTGAGGACTTGAGCAACTATTTGTACGGCCGGAGATGCGACTGTATGAAAAAATTCAGTGCGGTGAATATCGAGAGGCTTTGTGGATAAACAAACAGACAGATTCGTCTTTTTATTATTATAGATTCACTGGGGCTAAAGACGATAGAAACGTAATGTTTAAAATGTCCCTGAGTTTGTAACAAGTGAATGAAAATATATAAAAAATGTTAGAAGATACAAAACCTAATCCAACTGCAGGAAAAGTATGGGACAACAATTAGGAAGAAAATGGGGAGGGGGGGGGGGGTTAAAAATAAAAATATTCGTATTTTGTGTTAAAAGATAAAGCGTATCACAAAATTAAGAGAGGAAAAAAATCATATTTGCAATCATTGGAAGACAAGGCGGTAAAAAACGCAATATTTTTTTAATTTTGGAAAAAATAATAAACCGAATCATCTGAAAAGATTTAAATATACGTGGACCCAACAGAAACACAAGGAATGCTTCCTAATTCATTAAAAAAAAGGAGGGGGGAGGCGGAGTTAGAAATTAAAAATGTGACTTTCGAGTGGGGTAATAAAAATAGGGCGTATTAAAAATTAAAAAAAATTCTATTTGTTGGAGAAAAAAGAACGTCAATCTTTCAGATAGCTTCTTATAGACGGCGAAGACTGGATAATTTGAGCTTCTAAAACATTAAAATACGCGTTTTAATGGGAAAAATACTTTGAAACGTGTCAAAAATTTTCTAAATAGTACATATATATTCGAAGGTTATTTTAAAAAATTGTAATAAATAAAAGTATGTTTAAATAATTCTTTAAACTAGATTTTAAGCAGGGGAAGCTCAGCTTTTTAGCTTCAATAGACGCTACGCCACTGGGTGGAAGTGAGAGGAATTGATTTTCCCAATAGGGTCCCTATATGAAAAATGTAATTGATTAGTCAATGGGGGAAGGGACGTACTGAATGTACTGAAGGCAGTTATATGATTAAGTTGCCTCAAACTAAAAATGCTATCATAAACGATTTATCACAAAATGGTCATGTACACAAGTTCATAGACTTCTATTTTCTGTATCTCTCCCCCATTGGCATTACTTTTCTATAGAAGATAACCCTCTCTACTAGCTCCATCCATTCGATCATCGATTCTTGGCTACGCCTAAAGGTGTACAGAGGGATAAAGATAATAAATTGTGTCGGTAGAAAAAAAATCACAATATCAAATGTGCATTTTACAAATTCTAAGACTTGATACTTCACCTAAATACTTCTTGATACTTCACCTAAAAGTTACGTTATAATTATAACTATAATTGCAATTATACAAAATAAAATAATATATACAGATTATTAAATGTATATCTAGGCAGAAATTTATTTGCATGAGCAAAAGAATTTGTCAAATTCGTAGCTATTTTGCCTATAGAATAAATTTATTAATTTAAAAAATAGCTCTAACAATTTTAGAACAATTTTTGCACTTTTAAGCAAATATTCATAAGGAAATATTTTACTTCCCAAAAACCTTTTTTATCTTTTTACTTTCCCTGCAATATACATGGTAATGTATAGGGAAAATATTGGAATTATGCCGAAAATCGCAACTTGAGTTTTCGACGGATCTACACGTTTCGAGACCTTTAGAATACGAAAAAAATATTTTTAGCGTGACGTCTGTGTGTGTGTGTGTCTGTCTGTATGTATGTCTATCTGTGTAATGTATGTATCCACTTTAATTCAAAAACTAATGAACCGAATTTCCCATAATTTGGTAGATACGTTACTTGTTGGATACTCTGGTGCTGATTAGAATTTGGTACGATTCGGAAAAGAAGAATCCGTCTTTTTTTGCGAAATGGCCCACAAAAATTGCCTGAAAAACTAATGGACTGAATTTCACAAAATTCGGTAGATAAGTCGCTAGTGGGTTACCCTGGTGCTGATTAGATTTTGGTACGATTCGGAAAAAAATAACCTGCTTTTTTTACAAAATGGCTCGCAGAAATCGTCAAAATCTAAAGTAAAACTACGTATGCTCAAATATATCCATTAAATGCTTGTTTTAAAAGAATAAGACCAAACCCATTACACTAGGACTAGCCGTTCTCGAGATATTTTAGTGTTTTTGAATTTACGCTGCTCCACGGTTGAAAAAAAGTTCAGTTTCCAACTGAGAACTAAAATTGAATTAAAAGTGTCAATTGAGTGTCCTTTTAAATAATTATGGACATTATTTCTTACAATTAAACTCGATATAATAAATGATTAACATGAATATAAGTCTGCAGGGAAAGTCATGTGCTGCTTACATCAGATTTTTTTTTATGTAAATGAAACTGGGAAAATTATTAAATGAAGACCATTTTACTCCCTCGTACAATAAATTGTCTTTGAAATCATTATAGAAGGACCATGTATCCTTTAATCCTTTAATGTGTTACTAAAATTCAAAAAGTTACATTAATTTCATTTATATTAAAATGGCACAGAATTGGTTTAATTAAAAAAAAATTGAATGCGTCCGCAAAAGTATTATATAGGTATTATTTTGGTACTTAAAATGAAAACATGCAAACATTGCTTTGCTTATCATATTATTCTGTGGTCAATTGCATAATCTATACTCACCAAAATATTTAATCTAATAATAAATCTATATTCAGCAAAAGAGAGTCAACTAAAATTTTAGGAAAATACTTTAAGAAATTGAAAAAAAATTACCTAAATAGTTCGAAGACTCTCAACAAAAGATGAAGACCTATAAGACAGACATATAAACAGCACGGCAGTGATATAACGCAATATTCTGAACACGTTTAGCCACTGGGCTATCTGAATGGAAAATGCACAGAATATACTCTGTGGGTACAGCTGGTGGCTTCAGCTGTCCTCCAGCCAAGCTAACTGAGCTTAGATAAAGGACTAAAAGGACAACTATTCTTATGGGACGCTCCTGATATTTTATGACATACAAATACTCTTTCTTTCTGCCCCTTCAAATTTGCAATCTTTTAGAAGTGCGATAGAGGCCGAATCCAGGTGTTTACAATTTGAATTTGAAACTAGGAGCAAATCGTGAGAATAGCTCTCGGGCTTTTTCTTAGCCGGTATTGGGGGTAAACAAATTCTCCCTCAGGGATTACAGGCTTCACCCAGCTGCAAGTTGTATAAAATCTAATAATCTCTTAAGTGTTTGAGCACACATATTTTCCAGGTAAACTATACCTTGCTGCAAAAAAGACCTAATTACAGGAGAGAAAACGATTCTAAAAAGTTACATCAATTTCATTTATATTAAAATGGCATAGAGTTGGTTTAATTTCAAAAAAATTTTTGGATGCGCCAGCAAAAGTCATTCTCACTACACCTAATTTCACTTTCAAATGGCCGCCCCTAATTCGGCCGCTGTGGGCAATTGCCCACGCCGCCCACGCCTTAAACCGGGCCTGAGAAAATCTTCAGTTTATTAGTAATAAACTACTACTAGCAGAAAACTACTTTAGAACTACTACTTTAGAACAGTTTGCATTAGCATCCTGGGAATTACAATTTTTATAACCTTTTCAGCTCTTAAATTCTTTTCAATGCACACAAATGATATCCTATTTGAGATCATTATTTCAAATATTTATAAATATATAGCTGTTTAAAAAAACTTTTACTCCAATTCTTTAGCAAAATTGCTAATATTTGAAGCACCTGTTTTCTGTTTCATAAAACTTTTGTTTTAGTTGTTACAATATTTCAGACTCTGCTTCCCCCCTCCCCCCAGATTATTCCCATCCAACAAAACTTTATTCCTTAAAGATTTTTGTATTCTTTGTCACTTTTGCTTTGCATACTTGGTTTCATTTGTTCTTTCCCTTTGTCAGCATATAGTTGTTCTAAGATTGCTGGTACATTTCACTCACCCCAAATGTCTGTCCCCATGGGGTGCCCATCCAATGGAAACACTAGACTAAATAATTTATGATCCAAGAATATGAGAACACAGCTGAAAGTCATGTTTGTGGTATTGATACACACTATTAAGGGGTAGGGGCGCGGTAGCCCATTGGTTAGCGCGCTGGAGTTGCACTCGGTAGGCCCGGGTTCGATTCCAGCCACTGCCAAAACTGCCGCCGTGTTCATGCGGAGTACGATCACGTTAAACATGTGGGTCCGAAAGTCCTTCCGAGAGGTTGGTGGTAGGGGAAGGAGGGTACGGTCCCTGTGGATTCCTCCCCCACTGGGTTCCGGTCTAAATTGGGTGGCACTTCCCGACCGTCCAAACAGTTACCTTACACCTTTCTGGTAGGTCGGACGGTCTGGGTTTCAACAACAACACTATTAAGGGGTGGATGCCTCCCCCACTGGGTTCCGGTCTAAATTGGGTGGCACTTCCCGGCCGTCCAAACAGTTACCTTACACCTTTCTGGTAGGTCGGACGGTCTGGGTTTCAACAACAACACCTTTCTGGTAGGTCGGATGGTCTGGGTCTCAACAACAACAACACTATTAAGGGACTGTCTGGATGAGTCGGATGGTCTAGGTCTTCAACACTATTAAGGGACTGTGCAAATTCTTAAAACAAAATTCAAGATTTTATTCTTTATTCTACTAAACAAGATTATAATATATCACTGAAACACAGAAACACATTATATATATATATATATATGTAAGGGATGTATTAGGCAGAAGAATTTTTAATGAATAACATTCTAACATAAATTAATAAAGGTTTATTAAATTACATCGTAATTATCGCATCGTAATAAACCAAAAAAATATCATAACATCGAATGCGGGCATCAAGCATTGAACATAACATCACGTGATTCACTGAGTGCTGTTACAGCTAGGTTACAAGAATAAAATGAATATGAAAGAAAATAGTTCCCGGTTGATGCTTGCAATCGGCTATCCTGCAAAATAGGGATCCTCGTCTATGGTGCATTTGCGGTATTCTCGCCATATTTAGGAACCAAAATTTTTCTTGAATTAGCTGTCTAACTTTATTGACTCCAAAGTGTCCAGCAAAATCGTGATAGCGGACAACTAAATACTTCTGCATGGGTCGAGACATAATAAACGATTTCTTGGTTGCATCACGATCTGTCATTACTCTATAAAGAATTCTATTTTCTAGACTATATTAATTGGTAAGTAGACGTTCTGCTGGGTTTCGGTTAATTGAGGGTTTAGTTATTGCTTGCAAAATACTTTGTACTTCCTTATTCTGAGATTGAAGTAAAGCTACCTGATTGTTTTCAGTAGCAATATACAATATTGTAGGTGAATCTGAGTTCAACAGGACTTGTTAGATTGAATTCATCATTTGGTGTAAATTTTCGTTCTTCTACTGGTACTCTACTAAGGGCATCAACATGGCACATTTTATCCCCTGCACGATGTTTTACTTCATAGTCGAATTCGCTCAAGAGTTCTGCCCACCAGGCTATCTGAGGCTTGAGATTCCTTTGAGTGACAAGAAATGTTATCGCTGAACAGTCCATTACTAGAATAAAATGTTTACCAATAAGAAATGGTCACAAGCGTGTCATTGACCAAACAGCAGCAATCAGTTCTAAACAATTGGAGTGGTACACTGCTTCATCTGGACTCGTTTGACTGCTTATGCAGTATACTAGATGTAATCTTTTATCTTTATCATACTTAAATATTTTAATAGAATTCGTTGAATAACAATGTCATTTAGAATACTATAGGAATTTACATATAATTGTAAATTTTATGTTTCTTTATATTATATATTCCGTACGAAGAATGGAAATTTTGCTAGTTATTACATAAGAATGAATGATACAGTAAAAGAGATTTGAATGAGTCTGCGATAGAATAAATTGCAGAACAGAAAAATTTGTACACTTGCTGTTTTATTGAGATAAAGTTATAAATATTTCAAATTAAATGTATAAAAATCTTGTAAATTAATGTCACTGAAACTATACTGTATAATGATAGCAATTAAACTTAAATACCTAATAATTAATCTGTAGATGTATAATGCAATTCACCCTTGGAAATTGTCCTGCAAAGGCACATGTTTGAAATTATTTGTTACTGTTTACATTTATTTCACTCATAATTTTACTATCGACTAGACATATATATATATTTTTTGCTACTCATATATATAACATATGGACATAATATTTATTGTATGACGTTGTTTGTTTGGTTACTTTAAATGAACTCCACCCAACTCGTAGGTATATGGAAACAGAAGACTCCATCGTTGCGGTAGTGTACCTGGGGCACTCCGCACACCCGCTCTCCAAGCCGCCAGGGCCGCAAAGCCTCCCGGTGGGATGACCACATCACTACAAAGAATGCCAATAGTCACTGCCCACCAATGCCAACACGACCCGAAAGACCGCAAAGCTAATGTTTGTTTGGTTAAACGGATCTGGTTCAATTGAACATTATGCTTTACTATTCAATCGGTTTTTTGCTTCAGTAAAATTATTAGATCTTAAATTATTATGTAATTTGTATGCATTTATTTCGAGTTAAAACTGTTATATATTTAACTCAAAATATTTAATTAAATAAAGAATAGCAGAGCCAAAGAAAAACTTAACATCATAAATAGTTGTAGAAGTAAGAAACGGCGAATGAGTTGGGTGGTTGCAATAGAAGCATCAAACACCTTGGAAATGTCTTCAATCCACAACCCATAAAGCATGAAAATAACAAATGATCAACTACAGCAGCTGCAGAGCTGAAATTTAAGACATTAGACAGACTTCCCGTGAAAGATCTTATTCAAAGGAAATAGGAACCACGTCCTAAGACAATGTTTTAAAAACTTTTTTGGTCGCGGAACCTCAAAATGATTGAAAGTCCATTGTGGTCCTAATAATACATTCAAATTTTACGTCCCCCCCCCCCCCCCCTCAAGAAATGAACTGGGTTGGGGCTCGATGCAGAACTCTAACCGGCAGCACAATTAGGTACTCCAAGCCCTATGGCAAATTGACAGACATCACTTTTAAAAAGAGTCGAAACGTGTTAAAAAGGCCTTAAAAATCGAAAATTCTTGTGAAAACAATACTAGAAAGTAAAACATGATTGATATAAAAATAAAACGTGATTGAAGGAATTTCTATAACGATGCATTTAGGTAACTCATATCCACAAAACTCATGTTAGAAAGCATTTCAAAGAGTGGAATAATAATTTGGAATGTAACTTTCAGAATTATATTTTGCTGTGCAGCAACAAGCATTGGTAGACCGGTTTTGCATTTATTTGAGCTCACAAAATTTTTTATCCAAAAACTGCACTGGTAGATAGAAATCAATTTGCAATTTTTTGTGCTTCTGTGGTCTATACAGGGTGTCCCAAAAAGATTAAAACTCTCTTTAATTCTTTACCTGTTGGAGATAAGTGGGCAATGTAAATTGCAAAAATGTTGAAAGTAAGGTAGGAAATAAGACTACATTAATGAAATAGTTCTCCCATTAATTTTCAAAAAGTTACACTTTTTAAATTTTTATACGACCCCCTTAGACAAATTTGGTCAATCAGAAATTTTTTATTTTTAATGCAACAAGATCATTAAAAAAAATGCATATCTGTATCTTTAAAATTAACTGAATTATGATAAAGGAAAAAATCTGACTTATGCCACTTTTCTGTACCATTTGAAAGGCTGTTTCATCAGTTAAAATAGGGATCATAAACAAATTGCTGATGAAAATTGTTTAGACCAAAAATACGTTAATATGTGTCAAAATTTTTTATCACAAATGCATCTAAATAAAGCATTACACAGACGACAGAGATCATATAAAGCAGTGACACTCACTACACGGTTGGGTATCCCATGTATTATGATCCAGTTTTATCTTTTTTGTGATATGTCACAAATTTGCATTTCTAATTTGATATAGGGTCCCCATTCACAATGTTTAATTTTCAGTTAACCCTTTCGGTACGGCGGCATTTCGAAACTGCCGTGGCCCAAAAGACGGAGCTCTTCGTTTTCGAACTGTTCCCAAAGAATATTTTGCGCTAAGCCTAACTCTCGAAAAAATTTGCTAAAAGTCACCAGTTCAACACAGCATTCTACTTTTTTCAGGAATAGAGAAAATACTTATTTTCTATTTGATGTATATTTTTCATACAAATTTTCTTTTATCAAAATATTAAAAATTTTAGTGTATTAAAAATGATTAGTTATCTTGATTAAAATAGTTATCAGTTAATCAGAAAAAATATTGAAATGATTGTAATGAAATATTTATATAGCTAATAGAAATTATGTACATATATATATACAAGAAAATAGCGTAGCTATTTTCATTAATAAATACACCTTTTGCATATGATATATTTTAAAGCAAGAATCCACGCACAGACCAACATTGCAATCTTTGCATTCATAATAACTGTCTATGCGCTTTCTTTTGCCTTTTGTAGCCCACGAATCTTCACTATCTGCATCACTTTTATTACTGTCTGGTTCGTTTACCATACGAGTATATTCTTTCACAGAAAGAAAGTCTTAGCCCAGCTATTCTTTTATCCGAAATAAACTAATCATTTCACTACTGCACATTCCTTTACCCCCCCCCCCCCCCCAAAAAAAAAGAAACAAAAATACTCTTTCGTATTCCTATAATTCACCAACAAATTCATTAAATTAAAATCAAAAAGAGACCCGAAACTCAATTACAAAATTGGTGATGCTGCGAGAAATGCTCTGTTTGTTTATATTACAAAATCATGTTTCACTGCTCCAAATGGAGAAATAATTCATTGGATTCTCCTTATGCCAAGGTCAAATATCTGCAAAATACATTGGAGCTGTTCTCATGGGCATTTAACGCCATCTAGTAGACAAATAAATTCAAATATAAAAACGTTCCATATGAAAACGCGCTGACGTGATCCTCATCCTTTAGGATAAGTTTTCCCTCTATATATATGACAGTCGTCCTTCTATGCAAGTTCGCAGCCGACGCGTGGCCGCGTCAACCGTCCCGAAAGGGTTAAATATAATACAATTTTAAAGATACAGATATATGGTTTTTTTAATGATCTTGTTGCATTAAAAATACAAATTTTTTGATTGACCCAATTTGTCTAAGGGGGTCGTATAAAAATTAAAAAAGTGTAACTTTTTGAAAATGAATGGGAGGACTATTTCATTAACATAGTCTTATTTCCTACCTTACTTTCAACATTTTTGCAATTTACATTGCCCATTTATCTCCAACAGGTAAAGAATTAAAGCATGTTTCAATCTTTTTGGGACACCCTGTATACTTCCGTGGTCTATATATCGAAGTCTATATACTGGCATCAAATGTATAAAAAAAATGAATTTCCCAGACACCTGATAGCATCGGGATTTGTTATTATGAACCTGCTATTGAAATCTGTTTTAGTTCGAGCTTGATCTTGAATAAACTCCATACCAATTGACTAAGATACAGAGGTTTATAAAATAGCGGCTTTATAGAACATTTTCTGGCTCCTGGTGATGGTACAGTCAGTGGATATCAAAGATATCCTTGATATATGAATATCAGATTTCCTGGTTTATTAGAATTCAAGCATTTATACATTTAATAGCCAAGATACGTTAAATTAAAAACAAGTAAAAGAAAAAAAAGTTTCAGGAGGCAGACTTATTGAAAAATGCAACAAAAAGAATTGTTCTCACATTTTTATCTCATACAATAAAAGTGATTAGCTAGAAATTAAATAAAACAAATATTTAATTGAATATAGATATACTTTTAAGTCTAAAATAACATAACTCAATTTATGTAATCATTGATTTCATACATGAGTGATAATCTATATAAATAAAATTGAAAATCAGTCTGTGTGTGTGAATGTTTGCCTCATCATCAAAGAAGCTGCACAGATTTTCATGAAATTTTGTGGTAACCTTGAAATAGCCCCACCTGAAATGTAATTCATGTTTCGAATTTCTAGGACCAGGAGATGTCAATAAATGCAGAAAAACAAACCTTCCATAGAGATAGATAGCATTATGCGGATTATATTTTCTCCACAAATTTATTGGAAGAAAATGATATGTTGCTCAGCAACGCAATTAAACCAAATGTGTTTATACAGCAGAGGATTTTTATTAGATGTAAATAACAAAGACATAAAATAAATTTTACAAATGAACAATATTGCAGTTTTGATTAGGTTATATCAATTACTGTCTTTGGATTTAAAGATTACGGGTATGATTGATATTTTCAATTTCTTACGTTATATGTTTTATTTTGGAAAATATTTTTCCAACTCAGATGTGGTAAGGAAGACACTCATCTATTGTGTTTTTGTATATTGTGTTCAGCCAGAACTCATATATTGTGTTTAGTCAGTTATTGAAGCAAAATATAAATAGCATGGCCTTATCTTCTAATACAATTGTAGCGTTTTTCTTTTTAAGAGCATAAATATTTTAAGAGAATGTTTTGAATAACAATGCCATTTTGAAAACTAGAAATTTACACATGATTGTGAAATAAGTTTTTTCTATATTATATATTTCGTACAAAGAACGGATATACTATCAATGATTCCATATATTTATTCAATTATTAAAGCCATTGAATGATGATATTTTGGAGTGTACCAAGTTAATGATATATTAGTTTTATAAAATTTCGAAGCACCCACTTTTATTGTACGAGATAAAAATGTAAGAACATTTATTTATATTCTTTGTGTACTTTCATAAAGTTGTAGATTCTAAAACTAGTTTTTTTCCTACTTTTCAGTATAGTTGAAAATTCACCAGGAAAGGCAACAATGAACTAAATTTGGGCATTTTTACTGCTCTGGTTCTCATGCTACTCGCAAAACAAAAACTTGTATTTCCTCATGACGGGCTGTACCAGTACTGTTTAAAATCCAAAGAATTAAAATATAATATGAAATGCAACAAAATGGCAAAATTGGAACTTTTTAGCTGCTCTGGTTTTTGAGTTATTCCCCTATAATTTGTATGTTTCTATGGTGGGCTTGGAACAGGCTGGACTGGTAAGGTTCAATCCTAACAACAATAAATCCAACAAAAATATATTGCAAAAGGCAATGATATGCTAAATTCGAACTTTCTAACTTCTAAAGTTTTCGAGTTATAACGTGCATTGCTGGTCCATGACAGTCAAGTATAAAAAGTTAAAATTTTTGCTTTTCGTCACATGATCAAAACAGTCGTAGTCGGATCTTATTTAAAGCATTTCTATCAGAACTACAGGCTTGTGACCAGTGTTTCTTTCAGGACCTTATGGCCAGGGGGAGAGGGGCGGGCGAATGATATTTTAGAGGGGTGCAAGTTTTCTATTTGTCCTATATAAATATATCTAAATGCTGTGCAACATAAATAGAAACTAGGTTTCATAAAATGTTTCCAGGGGGCTTTGCCTCCCTCTCGGAGGTATACCTGAAAGAAACACAAGCTGCGACCCATGGTTCAAGGTGTATTGAGTCATGTAATCTGTTTGAAATACACTGTATACTCTGTACTTGTATTCTCTCTGATCGAAGTCAAATAAAAGTGTGTAAAAAAACATTTAATTGCAGTTTTCAATATTAAATATTGACCTAAACACCTTTTTCCAGCATAAGCAACAGTAAATTCTGCTTTGATTTTCGCAACTGGTTCATTTTTCTTTCCATTGCAATGCAACTGACGATTTTTCCTAAAGTGGCTGGCCTAGACTGGATGTCTTCAACATTCGGGATTGTGTTTCCAAGAATAGGTGTGCCTGGAGGGCCCAATTAGGTCTGTGCTGGAGGACACTCAGTCAGTGAAATTGCTAAGAACATCCCTCCGTATTGCTTCAAAGGGTGTCAACTGTCAATCATACTTCTGCGCAGGGGAAAGCATATTTTTGGACATGCCTTATCCCCCTTACCACTTGGAGCACTGGCAAGTGATTTCGTTTTTGGGTTTGAGAAGACAATCCTCTTGATCTGCAAAATAAGCTTTATTTCAGCACAATCAGTAGATTAGCTCAAAATCTACAGATGTTTAAATCATAAAAAATGACCAGATTTTTCAAACTTCAAATATTTATAAACTAATGAGAATTGAGAGCTAAAATTTTGTACATATGAGTGGGCAACAAGCTAAAAAAAAAAATGGTGTTGGTCGGGTGTGTTGATTATTATAGAAATTATTGCATTTTGAGGGACTGACTGCACCATTGTTTTTCAAACATGAGCCTTGAAAATTTGTTTGTTTTGTTAACTATACTTGTATAATGTTATCAATGAAATACAGATTAAAAAAATTAATTTCCTTTAAAAAAAGGCTTTGTATTTAGTCCAGAGTTCAGAAAACTGAAGATCTTCGACATTTGAACTCTAATTACCTAGGGTTCCTACTTTTTAAAAATGATTCCTGCTTTACTTTCATTTCCCTCTTTTCCACAGTTGGAAGCACATGTTTTGCTCGTGTGCCCGATCGTGAGCATATCAGAAAAAATGTAGAATGCATTTATGATACAATATACGAAACAAAGGGCAGAAAAGAAAATCAGTCTGATTGAAGTCTGTTTTTATGAAATAGTGCTAAAATTTGCAATTTTTGTGTAAGAGAAAAAAAAAAATTAGTGATTTTTGAGAGTGTTGAAATTCACAATTTTTGATGCTAAAATTTGAGATCAAAAAGACAATTTTTCCTGTTTTTAGTACTTTTAAATACATTTTAGCACTTTTATAACAAATTTGGGCACTTTTAAATTATATAGTGTATTTTAGTGGTTTTGAATGAAATCGAATATTTTGGAATTTAAAAAAAATATTATTTTGGAACATAAATAAAATAAATATTATATATGGCTAGAATCATGGTTGTATATGCAGGATACAAGAACGAGCTAAAGTTTCTGTATAACTTCACAAGCACAAGGTAAACAGGAACAATATACAATCAAACAGCACTTAAATGCTTCACTAATTTCACATAACTTATTTTCATCAGTATTTTGAAAATAATATAACTTCATAAAACAGCAACTACTATTTTGAAAACATTGACAAAAGTCACAGTTCACTGTAGCTCGTATCTTGTCAATTCGTCAACTGAACTCTAATGGAAGGATGAGTCCTTTTATAGCCTCTGTAGAAATTTCTGGAAATCTCCTAGACTAATCGTTATTTCGTGGAGTTTCTCAAACTTTCCAGAAGTCATTAAATTGGCGATAAATCACCAAATCTGGCAACCTTTTTTTCTGATTGGGATATCCTGGCAACCTTTGGCTCACGTCATGGATTGTGTTTTCTTCGTGTGACCTTCTGAAGAACAGGCACCAATGAAGGAATATTGTATGTTCGCAACAGTATTTTGTATTGAAAATATATTTTCAATCTAGTTTGCTCAACCTTGAATACCTCATGCAAACCATGATTATAGTTTTTTTTTTCAGTATAAATATAGATTAGCCAATGATAATGAGGCATATCCTGTTTGCTTAAAAAAAAAATGCATGCATGATGAATATAATTTTCATAAAGTGTGAAGTTAAGTAATTTTTTAAAGAGGTATGATGAATATTATACTGTTCAAATATTTCTTAAGTAATTTTAAAGAGATCATCAATATCTATATTATTAAATAAGTCTTTAAAATTATAGGTATATATACTATGGAAATTAGTAAGAGTTTTTAATTTCTTAACTAATTCAAAACTGTTCTTCACTATATGACTGTTATTTGAAATGTCAGCTAACAGAGGAATTTGATTTTAAAAGTTTTCTAGCAATAGTATGGTAAAAACTGTCACTAGTAATTGTTCGAAAAACTACAGGGTATTTATGAAACTTTAGTACAAAAACTATATAGGGAAAATTAGCAGTATTGTTGCTTATATTTAGTTGAAATTTTATTATATAAAATTTGAAGCAACTGAGTTCGAAACCTGAATATTCCATGTTAATTTAATTCCCTGTTTTTCTAGTCTTGTGCTGCGGATGAAAGAATACGAAAGGGAGAGGAGGCTGGATCTTTTGACTGCTGCAAAGAATGGAGGAAATATGGAAAAATGAAGATGAATCAAAGTTATTTATATTGATTGTAGCAAGCTGCCGTTTTTGACACTGACTAATAAATTGCTCTTTAAGCTATTCTGAAAGCATAAGACTTGATTTTGTCAGTCAGGGATTGGAAACCTTTTTGAAATCAGGAGCCAAATTCATAAAAATAACTAATGAATTTTGAACCTGTATTTACACAGTATATATACAGGGTGTCCCATAAACAGTGACCTCTGCTTTTATTTCTTAAATATTGATCTTAGACATATATAATAAATTACAAAGTTGCATAGAAAAAGGTACAGAATTTTATGAAATCAATTAAAATTTTCGAGGGAATTAAATTTTAAGAAATACAAAATTTAAATTTTTATACGACCCCCTCTTTACGAAAACATTTCAATTCCAATGAGTAAAATGTGCCCCATACACTAATAAGGTGATGTACAAAATTTCAGCATTTTATCATAAAAAGTCCCAGAGGTATGAAAAGACAAAAATACTGACTTTCTACTGACAAACTGACAAACTACTTTCTGATTCATCAACATGGGTTCTCAGAGGGGAAAAATCATGTCAGCAGATCACATTTAAGGAGTCATACACAAATTACGAAAGAAAACAATGACATAAATAAGTAATAATTTTGCTATTTATTGGTACAAAAGTATCTACACTGTGTAGAAATAATAGCTTTACACAAAGTTTACAAAGCTTGTTCAAAATGTTTTCCATCCGTGCCAATACAGAGCCGCATTCGCCTGATAACACGTCTGTGCACTCGATCAAGTTCTTGTTTTCTGATGTCATGACAACCATCTTCAATGCGTTGTTGCAACTCTGCTTTATTTAAGGGAGGTGACAGATAAACAGTTGTGCGTAAACAACCCCACAAATAAAAATTCATAGGCGTTAAATCAGGCGATCTAGAGGGAAATTCGACTGGCCCATGCAAGCCAATCCACTTGTCTGGAAACTCATTATTTAACCAGTGTTTTTCAACTGTAGTATGGTGAGCTGGAGATCCATCCTGTTGAAACCATACATGTGGAACTACTGTTAGAGGCAGTTCATCCATAAAATCAGGAATAACCACATTCAGAATCTCATTACCATATTTGTCACTCGTCAACTTACCATCATACAGTATGGGTCCAATCAAACGGTTTCTGAATATACACCATCATACATTCACAGAAAATTGCTTCTGATGAATATCGCATACTACGAATGGATTTGTGTCAGACCAGAAGTGCTTGCTCATTTTGAGGATTTATGCATCCATCTTGTTTAAAACAGCATTCGTCAGTTCAAATTACATTTTCAGGAAAGAAGGATTTGCATCTTCCTGATTTAGAGCCCAATTACAAAAATCTAGATGTTGATAACCTATTGGCTTCTGTCCTTGCACATCATGAATGTTAAACGAATGTTATTTATTCCGTCTCATTATTCTCCACACTGTTGCACGTGGTACATTCATTTCTAAAGCAGTGGTACGAACACTACTATGTGGATGACTGCAAAAGTAAGCCAAAATATCAATTTCTACATCAGTTGAGTGAAGTCTGGGCCTTTCTAGTCCACCTACACGATGTACACACACACACACTTCCTCTTTCACACACTTGTTGCACCAATCGGGAAATAAATCTTCCAGAAGGATGGCGAGAATTGGGAAAAGTACGTTGATATACCCTTGCAGTTTTGTTAGCATTGAAATTGCATACTGTACAGCATAAACATTTCAAAAAGTTCTTCGTTGCTGTATTGGGACATACTGTCGGTACAGGCTAACTACACTCTCGAAATGTAGCAGAAATGTGAAATATTTAAGGGTAGCTTAGACTGCCGGGCTGCACATGCTACACTTGTGTAAGCGAAGCTATTGATCAATGGCAGAGCAAAAGCATCTTTCTCATGTGATGATGCGTCTGTTGCAATTGTGTGACGCACCGATTAGAGGCAAATATTTGTATATGCATACATTTCTAAGCTATTTTAATGTTCATTTTGATTGTGCCATTTCCAAGTTTTATTTTGTAATCAATCATGTAAAATTTTAAGGTATTTTTCAGGAAACATATTTTTAAAAAATTGTAAATAAATCTAAAGATAAGAGGCAGATATTATTTACCTATGATGCATTTCTGTGTTGCATCATTTGCACTCTTGCTGTAAACATTTACATTTTAATTTGTGAATAATCCCTCACCAACTTTGTTTAAACATATACCTGGGACTTTTTATGATAAAATGCTGAAATTTTGTACTTCACCTTACTAGTGTATAGGGCACATTTTACTCATTGGAAATGTTTTTGTACGGGGGCCATATAAAAATTTAAATTTTGTATTTCTTAAAATTTAATTCTCTTGAAAATTTTAATCGATTTCATAAAATTTTGTACCTTTTTTTATGCAACTTTGTAATTTATTATGTCTAAGATCAATATTTAAGGAATAAAAGCAGAGGTAAATGTTTTTGGGACACCCTGTATATGTATATTAAAAGTAAAATTGTTTAAAAAGCCAAAAATTATGATCTAAATTATAATTCTGTTATAAAATAATTCATCTAAACTTTAAAAAAGTATTTTCTTCTTAATTTTGAGAGATTTGCAAAGAGGCACTGAAAGAAATCCAAGAGTTAAAACATATATTTATGCTGATATGAAATGTATAGGGGTGGGGATACAGGGAACCAGGCCCCAATAAAATTTTTCAGAGTAGGCATTGCCCCCTCTAGGAAATTTCAAGATTTTTTTTTTCAACTTCATATTTTACTAAAAATCAGAAAATGAAATTTTCAAACAGGAAAAAAGAATGAAAAAAATCCTATAAATTTAAATGCCACATTTTAGCTCAATTTTGTTCATCTTCCTTAAACCATGGCCATAAACTAGTATTTCACACACAATCAAGTTTGCGAAATAGTCCAACCTCATTTTACTCTAATGACAAGAACACCTGTCTCCCAGAACTTTTTCGTTTGATCCCTTAGTTCAAAGAAAAAAAGCAATATTTACAGCTATGGGATTGGCATTTCTAAAAAGTAGCTGTCTTCAGTAATAATTATAAAGGATAACCACGAAGTAGGGATGACTTATTTAGGCTACTATATACCAAAGAGCTCTCATCTGTAATTGCTCTTTGATTTTATATACCAGATTGGTGCCATATTTCCAGGTGGTATTGTGTATAATAGTATACCCATTTAAAGCTGCGAACCCCACGGATAGCTTTGTACTGGATGTTTGGCAGCCACAAGCCTCATGTCATTTGAAACCAGAGAGCTAGTTATAAATTATGAGAAAATGAATAATACCCCATTCATAGGAACTTTGGGTTACTTTTTGTAGGAGGACATGGCATATCTTCAACTGGTGTAGTCTCAAATAAGTGATGTTTATAGTGTTGAAGGCAGTGTGATGTTTGGGTTCTGTTAATAAAGGTTTTTGATTTGTGATGAAAAAAGAACACAATATTTTTATACAATTCATAAAGGTTGTGTTTCGGTTTGTAATTACTTATTTCTCATGGATAAATTTAAATTACAGGGTTCCCACGGTCCTTAAGAACTCCTTATTTTTAGCTTTCCTTTTTAAGGGGCTTTAAAACTGCTTAGTTTTCATCAACACTCCCATTTTCCCCTGAAATTGGAGCATGATCAGGGTTCTCCCAAGAGCGCGATTCCTGCAATTTGCTGCTAAATCCCACTCAGAAAAAAAAAATTACTTGTGTTAATTTTGAAGTTAGGGTAGGATAATCCCACCTAATTTATTTTCCTAGGGAGAACTCTGATGATCGAATTCTCCCAGTGATCCTATCACTTTTCCATTTTCTATCTAATTTTGAGCTTCACTGCCCGATATCCCAGTGTTACCAGGTTTTTTCCAAAAATCACATTCAAAAATTGACGAAAACTAGCCCAATGTTTAGTGTTGTGAGCGGTCAATGTTGCCAAAAACTACTGAAATTCACAAATTTACTGAAATTCCAAGATAAAATTTACTGACCTTCTAAAAGTTCGTCAAAATTTGCCCCCAAAATGCATCATCGAACTTTTCTGAAAGTAGCCCAAAACTCTGCAACTAGAAAAATTCCTGTCATGCTTTACTGCAACTCTTTGAAAAAACTAGCCCAATTGAACAGGAAAACTGCGGAACTAGCGTTATTTTTAAAAGGGTTTATTTTTCTTCCCAAATACAGGTCTAGAAGTTGTCCTATATTTCCTATATATTTTTAAAAATAGGAATAACCCAGAAGCAGAATCTTTTCTATGTTTTGCGACAGGACTTCTTTGTTCTGCATGCAACACATGGAAAAAATTCTGCTTCTGGGGATTTTCTTAATTTAAAAAATATATAGGAAATATAGGACAACTTCTAGCTCTGCAAATATGTATATACGTCACACCCCAGTGCATTTCTGTAGTGCATTGAAGGCCGCAATATGGTAAACGGCCTATCTCAATGAGTCCTTATAAAATATTAATTGGGTCCTTAAATGTCCTTATTTTTTATTTTGAAAAAAGAGTGGGAACCCTGAATTAGAGCAGCAAAAATTTCTTTTTGCATAAGAAATTTCTGAACAATCTCCATTTATATTAAAAATTATGCAGATTTTGATTTAAGCACAACACTATCTGGTAAGTATATATGTTATAATGACTCTGCGTATCACATTGTGCAAAATTGTGCTGATAAGTTGTTTTTGAATTAAATAATATAACTATAGGGTTTGGTGAAGCAAGGCAATTATATACAATTTTACTAAAAATGGGATTTTTTCCAAAATACAGCTAGGTGTCATTTGATGTAAAAAGTCCCTGTTTGGTAAAACATGTCACTAGTCATGTTGCTCCAAGCCCTTCATATATACAGTTTTCTTAATGGAACTTGTTCAATGTTTCTATTTCTATATAATCAATCTCGCACATTTTTTTTAGTAAAGATATCTGCTTCTGTTCTTGTAAATATTTCTGTATTCACAATTTCGTTTTGATCACTTGTATACTCACCAAATAAAACATTTTGTGATTTTGAGTAATGGCGATCTACAGCAAGAACCCTGTGTAGAGTACAGGAAATATGGGTTGAATTACATCTTTTTAAAAAAATTAGCATATGTTATAGTTTTTTGAAATATTATGCATGTTATCATTTTTAAAAAAAAATTTTCAAGGACTATTTTTACTTTTTAACAAATTCAAGGATTTTCAAGCACTTGAAAATGAACTTTTTTTTCAAGAATTTTTACAAACGTACGAATCAGGAATACTACCTACCCAATTTAGACCAGAATCCAGTGGGACGACATCCATAGAGACTGTACCCTTTTCCCCCTGCCACCAACCTTTTGGAAGGGCTTTTAAACCCATAGATTTAATGTGCTCATATTCTGCGATAACACAGTGGCAGTTTGGACAGAGTCAATCGAACTCGGGTCTTCAAAGTACAATCTCTGTACCTTAACCAACAACCAATGGGCTATCCTATCCAAAAACTGCTGCTTTTAAGACAATAACTTGCAAGACTTCCTTGAAGAAGATAGGCATATGTCAGTTAGGTGACTACAGTTTCTTTGATGGCATTATAAGTCCCTTTCTTCAGGCCAAGATTGCCGTTTGCTAGGTAGTCTTAGTGGTTGTTAAGGCGTATACTGTTCTTTTTGTCTGAAGTAGGGCCTATATATAGTTTTTCAAAAAATTATGCATGTTATCATTTAAAAAAAAAATTTTTCAAGGACTGTTTTTACTTTTTAACAAATTCAAGGATTTTCAAGCACTTGAAAATGAACTTTTTTTTTTCAAGAATTTTTACAAACGTACGAATCAGGAATACTACCTACCTAATTTAGACCAGAACCCAGTGG
Organism: Amaurobius ferox; assembly: GCA_951213105.1. NCBI lineage: Eukaryota > Metazoa > Arthropoda > Arachnida > Araneae > Amaurobiidae > Amaurobius > Amaurobius ferox. The sequence continues at coordinate 2,891,786 of OX578145.1, read as the reverse complement.
GACGACATCCATAGAGACTGTACCCTTTTTCCCCTGCCACCAACCTTTTGGAAGGGCTTTTAAACCCATAGATTTAACATGCTCATATTCTGCGATAACACAGTGGCAGTTTGGACAGTCAATCGAACTCGGGTCTTCAAAGGTTCTTTGATGGCATTATAAGTCCCTTTCGTCAGGCCAAGATTGCCATTTGCTAGGTAGTCTTAGTGGTTGTTAAGGACGTATACTGTTCTTTTTGTCTGAAGTAGGGCCTATAACACCCTCGAAACAATTGTAATCACCTAACTATCATATGCTTGCTTTCTTCAAGGAAGTATTGTAAGTTATAACTTTTGTGGAATTGTGCCCGAGATTTTGAAAACTCTGTGCCTGTGATGAAGTAAAGGGCTTGAACGGTTAATCTATAAACTCTTTAATTTTGAAGCATGCCATTAAAAACTCTTTAATTTTTGTTTTCAAAGTTGAGTATGAACTCTGTAACAACATTCTATACAAATATGTTTTGCCATTTCCATCTGGATCATCTAAGAAAAATAATTTTTTTGGTTTCTATTAGCAATAGCAGCCATTATTGAATCAAAGGCGGTTATTTGTTTTGTGTTAAGCATATATCTCGTGGATGAATAAGCAAATTGACATGTCATAAATTTACATGGCAATTTGAGAATGATAATTTCATCCTGATTGAACATTTCCTCCACTATAGCAATATTTGTACAGTCATGCCCTTTATAGACATATTTGAAAAGGTATTTTGGATGCAAAACTTTCAATGTTTATGTAGCAGATAAATTTTAGAATACAGTATTACCCATAAATTATCAATTATTTTGCCATTACTCCATTATTTCTTTTATGACATTTTGGATCACCATTAAAGCTGGCATTGGTTTCTCCTTGGGAAATCTTTCTATACAAACCCTGTTCACCATACAAGGTGAATTTAAATTATATTGACCATATGGTCCGTGAATAATGTGTTTGGTAACAATTGTATGTAATTGGATATGTTGCATATCAGGAATCTCAGTACGTATAAACGTACGTTTGTCAGCAATTTTAAGAATTAACAAAATTCATTTAAAGTTCATTGAGCATGCAGAAGTCCTCTTTTTTGAAGCTCGATGACTTGAACTTTGGTAGTTAGGGTTCCCAATACTTTCTTTTTTCATATATCATCAATGTCCTGTAGTTTTTACTATCTCTTAACCTTTTGCTTATGGTTGGGATAGCTTCAATTCCAAATGAAGAACTTCTCAAAAAGACAGGTATCTGTCATACCCTATTCCAAACAGTTTGATCCCTTTTTGCATACATTGGCGTCTATGGATGCCAGTGTCTGCACCGTCTGGATCGCCAATGTCGGGATCGAACTGTTTGGGATAGGGTATGCCAAACACCTGTCTTTTTGAGAGGTTCTTCATTTGGGATAGACCCAAAGCCACCCGTAAGCAAAAGGTTAATCTTTATACTTAAACTTTAACACTCGGTAGGCCCGGGTTCGATTCCAGCCACTGCCAAAACTGCCGCCGTGTTCATGCGGAGTACGATCACGTTAAACATGTGAGTCCGAAAGTCCTTCCAAGAGGTTGGTGGTAGGGGAAGGAGGGTACGGTCCCTGTGGATGCCTCCCCCACTGGGTTCCGGTCTAAATTGGGTGGCACTTCCCGACCGTCCAAACAGTTACCTTACACCTTTCTGGTAGGTCGGACGGTCTGTGTTTCAACAACATGTGACCACTGACAAATCATTTAAGATGATTCCTCAGTGTTTCAAGCTTTGATTCGCAAAATGGTACAATGTATTTAGTGATGAATCTATTCAAAATTACCGAAGAGAGATAATTCGTCAATTTGATTTACCTCTCCTTGTCGTCGCATTCACTGCACACCAAAAGATGACTTCCATTTCCTTTCTTGAGGGATGCGGTAATTTTCTGGAATTCCCAGAAATTAAGTTTATCTACCCACTGCTGTGCCTGGGGGATCAGGGTAGATTTCTGAATAAATAACTTGGGATTCAACAAAGAATATATATGTCTAGAGTCCGGTTTACTATGCTTATACTACGAGCTCATTATTTCTAGCAATGAGCCCATGTAAAGAGATTTTTGCACTTTATTGTGAATTTAATTTGAGCTTGTTGAATTTTTGATTAAGACTACAATGTCAAAAGAGTGTAATGAAAAATAAAAGTGCTTTTCAGGGCTAGTATCTATTTTTTTATTTACGAATAATAATATTTGAAGATTAAAACTAAAGAAATTTTAAAATTTAAGTTTTTTTTTTATTAAAATAATTTTATACTTTAGTGTACTGAGTATGAGCAAATTTTAGTTCCAGTTGCCAAGTAAAAATGGAATTTATGAGGAAATACAATTTATTGTTCAAGTATTAAATTTTTAGAATAGTTTCCTAGAATTTTAAGTATTTCAATTGAAAATTTTAATTGTTTTACAATAGATGTAATAAATTATTCTATTATATGTATATTACTTATATAATCAATAATTATTTGTTATATAAGTAATTAATATATTTTAAACTCATAGAGGGAGAATTCGACTAATTCTAAAATTGTCATCGATATTTAAGAGATGTTAATTGTCATAGATTTAAGAGATATATATTTGTAAAGAGGTAAACCTCTTTACAATAAAAACCAAACACATATTTCAGCAATTGCTGAAGACAAATTAAAGAAAAGTATATATATAACAATTGTTCCAAATTTCATTCATATTCGTGCAGTAGGATTTGACTTATATCAATTTAAATTTAGAAAAATGTCGAAAATCACGTCTTTGAGAAAAAAGGGATTAAAGTTTAAAGTAGCTGGTGACAACTTCAGTAGTTCAATTTTTAACATTGCAATATAATCAGTTCTATTTAACATAGCAAGATGAATTTGGTTTCATTAGAATCGGAAAATTATAAATTTTTTTTTTTTTGGGGGGGGGGGGGGGGGGGGATTTTTTGGGTACCATACCTCCTTAATATTGGTAAAAATATCTAAAAATAAATTTTAAATTTTTTAGTTTTTCTAAATATTACATTTTTTGTTTAATAAATTTTATAAAGATAATTGAGTTGGAAATTCACACAGTATCTGTATATTGTATATGTTGTGCCTACAAAAGCAAAATAAATGAAATACAAAATTATCTAGAGAAAAAAAAAAATTCTGTACTTAACTATAATTAGCTTCATTTTAGCATTTTAGACGTCATTGTGCCAGATGATCTGACTGAATGAAATTTAAATTAGACTTCAATCCTTTGAAAAATACACGAGTCATTAATTAGAATTAGAGATTTAAAATTCCATAATTTTTCAAGTCAGCTCCTATGCTTAACTCCGAGATTAACTCAATATAAAAACTGTAATAAAATAAATATACCTTAAGTTTTATTAGAAAAAGCGCACAGAAGCACAGCCCTCAAAAGAACTGTGGAAAGAATAAAGAAGGAAAAAAATATGTTATAAACACAATTACAATTAGAGGTTTTATAATTGTGAAAAAAAATTCAAGATATTCTTTCCGCTTAAAAATTCTATAGCCTGAATTTATGAATGTCTATAGTTTCAGCATAAATAGTTGATTAAATATATCAACCAGTTTCGGAGGAAAAACATTCTTCTTCGGTAAAATATAAAAAAAGAGCAATCAAACCAACAAAGGCAAGAGTATGGTTACTCTGCTTTTTATTTTGAAGGGGGCTTCAGACACTGGTTGATATATTCAACAGGGTGTCTACTAGGTCACGAATGTCACGAAAAAGTCATGAAAGTCCCCAAAAAGTCACGAATTTCAACGATTTTGGAAAATTCAGTAGAATTTAAATGCTCAAAATCTCTGCAAATTAGTTTATACACAATCAACATGTTTTATATCTGTTTATTGCAAATATATTTACTGGAACGTGTTTAGTCATTGTTTTTGCTTTTCAGCAAAGTTTTTATATTACCTGAATGCAATTTTGAATTTTATTGTACTTATAAGTGGCACTATTAAGTTTTATATGATGGTTAATTGCATTATTGTTTCAGTAACAAGTGTTTAATATTTATGTTTGTAAAAATATAATCTTAATAACTGTAGGGAGAGGTGCAGATTCATGGTGGCCAGGTCACCATTGGTGACCAAGTCTGCAGTTATGGCGACTAAAATTATTGCATTAAGTCGCCATTTCTGGCGACCAAAATTTCTCCAGAATTCTTTCTGTTCCACAATACTGGCAGCCGGTTGTCTCGCAGATCGCAGGCCTAATCTGTAGCTACGCGCAAATCGCGGACCGAATCGTCACCTCCAAGAGCAGAGGCCGGAGCATTAACTTTTGACGTCTCGGCTTGTAGGCTCACTGTGAGTAGGTCTTCCAGATCGCGATCAGAGCTTTTGCTATTTGCTTTTCTTTTGTTTCTTTATTCTATGTAAAGGAATAATAATTTGTCAATAAAGCAATAATATTCATTAAATTTGGAAGTTTAAAATTTTCTAAAAATTGTAGAATAAACAAAGTGAAACATAAGGAAATGCTGTATTTATGCTTGTTCACAAATAATTCGATAATTTACATTAAAATGGGTGATTTAAAAGATTAATATTGCTGTAAATTTCCTTAAAATAAAATCTATCTATATATACTAATTGCCAAGTGTCCGTCTTGTCTGTCACGCTTTTTTTAGGCACTTCCCGAATAGATAGAGACTTGCAATTTGGTACACAGCTCGGTCGTTTGATAAAACCCCCTGGAAAAATCGAATTTTTTGAAAACGTTCTATAGAGGGGTGCCCCACACCAAAACGTTCGAAAAGTGAAATGATGGGAAAGCATGCTTTGCGACGAGATAGAGACTTGAAATTTGGTGTATGGGTAAATGATTCGAAAAGAAGAAAGTGTGCAATTTCAGATTTCCAATATTTTCTACTTAAGGGAGTGTAACACACCAAAACGTTCAAAAAGTGAAATGATAGGAGAGTATGTTTTGCGATGATATAGAGACACCAAGTTTGGTGTATGGGTAAATCGTTTGAAAGAAAGAAAGTGTGCAATTTCAGATTTCCAATATTTTCTACTTAAGGGGGTGCCGCACACTAAAACGTTCGAAAAGTGAAATGATAGAAAAGCATGCTTTGCGATGAGGTAGAGACTTCAAATTTGGTGTATTAGTAAATTGTTCAAAAGGAAGAAAGTGTGCAATTTCAGATTTCCAATATTTTCTTCTTAAGGGGGTGCTGCACACCAAAATGTTCGATTTACAGAATAAATAAGAAAACGCTCCTTTAAAATTTGATAGCGGCTTGAAATTCGGTATATAGGTATCATTTGACGGAAACATCCAAGACAAATATAGTTTTTCAAAAATGTTCATTTAAAGGTGTGCTCCAGAGTAAAACGTTCGAAAAGTGAATTGATAAAAAACCATGTTTCGGAATGAGATAGAGATATCAAATTTGGTATAAGGGTAGATAGTTTGAAAGGAAGAAAGTGTACAATTTCAGTTTACCAATATTTTCTACTTTAGGGGGTGCCATACACCAAAATGTTCGATTTTCAGAATACAGGAGAAACGCCCCTTTGAAAACGTGATAGAGGCTTGATATTTGATATATGGGCAAATCATCTGACAGAAATCACAAAAAGAATAGAGTTTTTCAAAAATGTATAGTTAAATGTATAGTTAAGATGTATAGTTTCAAAAATGTATAGTTAAATACTCCACACAAAAGCATTCGAAAGATGAAATGCTAGAAAAGCATGCTTTGCGATGAGATAGAGACTTCAAATTTGGTGTACGGGTAAAAAATTGGAAAAGAAGAAAGTGTGCAATTTCAGTTTTCCAACATTTGTTATTGTAGGGGGTGCCTCTCACTAAAATGTTCGATTTACCTAACAAATGAAAAATGCCTCCTTTACAATATGATAGACTTGAAATTTAGTATATGGGCTAACCATTTGACAAAAAAACTTGGACTAATCATTTGATGGAAACACCTAAGATCAATACAGTTTGACAAAAATGTTCTTTAACGGGGTGCTACACAGAAAAACGTTCGAAAGGTGAAGTGATAGAAAAACATGTTTCTCGATAGGATAGCGACTTCAGATTTGGTGTAAGGGTAGATAGTTTGAAAGGAAGAGTGTGTGAAATTTCAGATTTCCAATATTTGCTATTTTAAGGGATGCACACACTAATATGTTCGATTTTCCGAATGAATGAGGCACGCTTCCTTTTAAATGTGATAGAGGCTTGATATTTGGTATATGGGCCAATCATCTGATAAAAAACACAAGACAAACAGAGTTTTTCAAAAATGTTCATTTATGGATGTGCTTCACAGAAAAAAGTTCCAAAGGAGAAATAATAAAATAGGGGTGCCTCGGGATGAGATAGACTTTAATGTGGTGTAAGGGTAGATAATTCGAAAGGAAGAAATGCTCAAATTTAGTTTCCTGATATTTTCTTCTTTAGGGGGTTCTGCACACCAAAATATTTGATTTGTCGAATAAATGTCAAACGCGAATTATTAAATTTACATTATTCAGGGGTTGCTTATTGCGAGACCGTCAATTTTCAACGGGTATTCGGCTAGTATATACTAATTACCAAGTGTCCGTCTGTCTGTCACGCTTTTTTTAGGCACTTCCTGAATAGATAGAGACTTGCAATTTGGTACACGGCTCGATCGTTCGATAAAACTCCTTGGAAAAATTGAATTTTTCAAAAACGTTCTCTAGGGGGGGGGGGGGGGGTCTCCACACCAAAACATTCGAAAAGTGAAATGATAGGAAAGCATGCCTTTGCCATAAGATAGAGACTTCAAATTTGGTGTATGGGTAAATCGTTCGAAAGGAAAAAAGTGTGCAATTTCAGATTTCTAATATTTGGACAGAGTCGGGAATCAAACTCGGGTCCTCCAAGTACAATCCCTGTGCCTTAACCACTAGGCATCCCATCCCAAACCTGCTGCTTGTAAAATATTAACTTACAAAATTCCTTGAAGAGGCAGACGTATATCAGTTAGGTGACTACAGTTGCTTCATTGGTATTATAAGCCCTTTCCCTCAGGCTACGATAACAGTATGTGCCCTTAGCAACCACTAAGAACAAACTGCAGTTCGGTCTTAGTGGTTGTTAAGGGTGCATATTGTTCTTTTAGCCTTCAGTAATCTTTATAATATCCTTTGGCCTTATAATATCCTCAAAACAATTTTAATCACCTAACTGATATATGTTTGCTTTCTTCAAGGAAGTATTGTAAGTTATTATATACAATATTATACTTCAAGGAAGTATTGTAAGTTATTATATATCATATATAATTCAACTTTGAATCTTTTGTGTAACTTGGTTGGATTGTACCCCCCCCCCCCCTAAGATTTTGAAAACTCGGTGTCTATGATAATATTCGCAACTAAACATTGCAATTGCCATTTCATTTGCAAATGCACTTTCAGCAATTTATGAGGTTTGGTTTTCAACACATATTTTCATCTCTGGACCTTATGTAGACACTTTGTTCTTTAAGTTGGATCCTTTGTTCCAATATTCGAGCTCTCAACCCTTCAGTGTTCCTTTTATGTTCCCATGTCTTGGTCTCTTCCTCCATATTGGCTTTTCAATTATGTTCTACTTTTGAAAGTGTGCTGATTTAAGAAGCATGACTATATGTATGTTTTGCTTTCAAGAACAAGAGCAAGGTACAGCCAAAATTAAAAATTTTATTCAATGAATTCACTCAACTCTTCCAAAATTACCAGTATAAAAAGCCTTATGCTCATTATTACAAGTCACATTTTTTTAGTTTATACATAATTTTTTGTTTAGGGGATATGTTCCATTCTGTAAATATTGGGGAAAAGGTTATAAACGAATTTATTAATCTCATTATTTCAAGTTTTCAATGACTTCTCATACCATGGAGGTAAAAATAAAGTAGCCTGATACTAAGAAAATGCGAATATCGTTTGAGACAATCATTCAGGTGGCGCTGGGATAAGATAAGTAGTCTCGCACTATATGCATTTCTATAGCGAAATGCCTCAAATTATTTAAACTGTCCATTTTGTAGAAATAAATTATTAGCGCAATGTAAAGTAGAACTGAAACAAGAATATTGGAGACGATTCAAAATTATTTTACCTTTCAATTTATTTTTATCTCTCTATATTCTGTACTTCTATTCTACAACTATGAAAAAATACTGGTTAATTATGCTCATAATAAGGGAATTCTTAATTTAAAAATAATTACAAATACATATGCTAAATGCTATTGCCTTTTTATTGTGTCAACTAACAACAGCAGTTACTTTACTAACACTAGAGACACCTAGATATAATTCTCAAAGCATTTTCAAGTGATTCATCCATACAAGTTTATCTCCTTCTTTCTAGCTCCAGGACTCATACCATGTAGGTAAAGGAATTCACTGTCTTTAACTTCATAGAGTATTCTGCCTCAGCTCTGGCAACAGCATAGCAACTGGGAATGCAGGATAGACAGTTAAGACGTAATCTTTGTGTTAACATGGATTTTGCAGTAGCAAAGTGTTATCAAAATAAAATTTCCATTCTAAAAGGTATTGATCCATATATTTTAGATTTTAAAAATGGATTAACATTTTCTTGAGCTACATTATTGCCGATTACAACCATACTTATGCTCAATATAGTTTAGAAACATTTCAAACTTAATATTTAATGAATAAAAAAGTTATTTTACAGTAATAGAAAAGAATAAATTTGATATAAGATGTTTGTCACAAATTGAGTTTTCAAGGATATGAGAACCTTAATTTTGAAGTTGTTAATATTATCATATCCTTCCTTTAAAGAGCTGAAATCCCTATCTTTCCAATTTCAATTTAATATTACAGGGTTTTCCGGTTTGGGGAATACAGGGGATTCTAAAAAAAAAAAAAGAAACAGAATCTCTATACCTCGACTACCCCCACTCTAAACAGCACAGAAGTTCGGCCTATTTATAAATTTGTCCTTCAAATCTCACACTTTTCGTACAAAATCATATGGATCAAGTTAAAGAATGATCACTTGGTGTCCTACAAATGCTTTTGAAGAAGACGATAAAGAACGTATTACATCATGTTGGAAAGTTCATACAATTCAGCTAAAACTTTGTTCAAAACAAGAAGGAAGCAAGTGTTGTCTTTTATTATATAGGATGGATGCTACTCCTTAAATGAACAATAGAGAACTATATAAATATAAAGGTGTTTAAAACAAGGAGGAAGCAAGTCTAACTCCATGGTTCTGAATTTGAAATTGGAATGACCGTTCAATATTAACTTTACTATTCAATACAGTTTTCCACTTAGCTTCTGCAGGCATTAAAATCTCAACTGCACCCAGAGAGTGATTGAGTGTTGCTTTTTATTATATAGGATGGATGCTATTCCTTAAATGAACAACAATAGAGAACTATATAAATACAAAGGTGTTTAAAACAAGGAGGAAGCAAGTCTCTCTAACTCCATGGTTCTGAATTTTAAATTGGTATGACCGTTCAATATTAACTTTCCTATTCAATACAGTTTTCCACTTAGCTTCTGCAGGCATTAAAATCTCAACTGCACCCAGAGAGTGATTGAGTGTTGCTTTTTATTATATAGGATGGATGCTATTCCTTACATGAACAACAATAGAGAACTATATAAATACAAAGGTGTTTAAAACAAGGAGGAAGCAAGTCTAACTCCATGGTTCTGATTTTAAAATTGGAATGACCGTTCAATATTAACTTTCCTATTCAATACAGTTTTCCACTTAGCTTCTGCAGGCATTAAAATCTCAACTGCACCCAGAGAGTGATTGAGTGTTGCTTTTTATTATATAGGATGGATGCTATTCCTTAAATGAACAACAATAGAGAACTATATAAATACAAAGGTGTTTAAAACAAGGAGGAAGCAAGTCTCTCTAACTCCATGGTTCTGAATTTTAAATTGGAATGACCGTTCAATATTAACTTTCCTATTCAATACAGTTTTCCACTTAGCTTCTGCAGGCATTAAAATCTCAACTGCACCCAGAGAGTGATTGAGTGTTGCTTTTTATTATATAGGATGGATGCTATTCCTTAAATGAACAACAATAGAGAACTATATAAATACAAAGGTGTTTAAAACAAGGAGGAAGCAAGTCTCTCTAACTCCATGGTTCTGAATTTTAAATTGGAATGACCGTTCAATATTAACTTTCCTATTCAATACAGTTTTCCACTTAGCTTCTGCAGGCATTAAATTCTCAACTGCACCCAGAGAGTGATTGAGTGTTGCTTTTTATTATATAGGATGGATGCTATTCCTTAAATGAACAACAATAGAGAACTATATAAATACAAAGGTGTTTAAAACAAGGAGGAAGCAAGTCTAACTCCATGGTTCTGAATTTTAAAATTGGAATGACCGTTCAATATTAACTTTACTATTCAATACAGTTTTCCACTTAGCTTCTGCAGGCATTAAAATCTCAACTGCACCCAGAGAGTGATTGAGTGTTGCTTTTTATTATATAGGATGGATTCTATTCCTTAAATGAACAACAATAGAGAACTATATAAATACAAAGGTGTTTAAAACAAGGAGGAAGCAAGTCTAACTCCATGGTTCTGAATTTTAAAATTGGAATGACCGTTCAATATTAACTTTCCTATTCAATACAGTTTTCCACTTAGCTTCTGCAGGCATTAAAATCTCAACTGCACCCAGAGAGTGATTGAGTGTTGCTTTTTATTATATAGGATGGATTCTATTCCTTAAATGAACAACAATAGAGAACTATATAAATACAAAGGTGTTTAAAACAAGGAGGAAGCAAGTCTCTCTAACTCCATGGTTCTGAATTTTAAATTGGTATGACCGTTCAATATTAACTTTCCTATTCAATACAGTTTTCCACTTAGCTTCTGCAGGCATTAAAATCTCAACTGCACCCAGAGAGTGATTGAGTGTTGCTTTTTATTATATAGGATGGATGCTATTCCTTAAATGAACAACAATAGAGAACTATATAAATACAAAGGTGTTTAAAACAAGGAGGAAGCAAGTCTAACTCCATGGTTCTGAATTTTAAAATTGGAATGACCGTTCAATATTAACTTTCCTATTCAATACAGTTTTCCCACTTAGCTTCTGCAGGCATTAAAATCTCAACTGCACCCAGAGAGTGATTGAGTGTTGCTTTTTATTATATAGGATGGATGCTATTCCTTAAATGAACAACAATAGAGAACTATATAAATACAAAGGTGTTTAAAACAAGGAGGAAGCAAGTCTCTCTAACTCCATGGTTCTGAATTTTAAATTGGAATGACCGTTCAATATTAACTTTCCTATTCAATACAGTTTTCCACTTAGCTTCTGCAGGCATTAAAATCTCAACTGCACCCAGAGAGTGATTGAGTGTTGCTTTTTATTATATAGGATGGATGCTATTCCTTAAATGAACAACAATAGAGAACTATATAAATACAAAGGTGTTTAAAACAAGGAGGAAGCAAGTCTCTCTAACTCCATGGTTCTGAATTTTAAATTGGAATGACCGTTCAATATTAACTTTCCTATTCAATACAGTTTTCCACTTAGCTTCTGCAGGCATTAAAATCTCAACTGCACCCAGAGAGTGATTGAGTGTTGCTTTTTATTATATAGGATGGATGCTATTCCTTAAATGAACAACAATAAAGAACTATATAAATACAAAGGTGTTTAAAACAAGGAGGAAGCAAGTCTAACTCCATGGTTCTGAATTTTAAAATTGGAATGACCGTTCAATATTAACTTTACTATTTATTTAAACATTAAGTAATATTTAGGTGAATTTGGAGGCTGCGGATGCAATTCGCAAAGGTGATCTTGGTGTTTACACCGGTTTGGACCGCAGAGTCTTCAAGATTCTTCGGGACCCAGACGAGAGGCCCAAAGGGAAGTTGGAGATGGAGGTACAGCCAGAAGATCAGGCAACCTCCTCTCAGGTAAGTATCACTAGTCTTGATACTATGATACCTAAACTTGATGATCTGGAAATTGCTTCTGGTTCTGATATTACGCTGCATGCTAACCCTCTGATTTCTGATGATGAGCTGGAAAAACGCATGCAGGATTTTGACAATGACATTTGTGCCTGACACTGGTCATTGTCATGTTACTAGGAGGGCCACTCTCTCCTAGGTTTTCTCTGCCCTCTTTTTGCCTTTGTTTATAGGCTGTCTTAACGTCGTGCAAATTAATCTGCATCACAGTCGTTCTGCCTCTGCTATTCTTAGCAAAAAGCTGTTAAATGGTAGAGCTGATATTACTCTTATCCAGGAACCTTGGATCTGCAATGGAAAAATTTTGGGTCTTGGGATCAAGGGCTTCAATGCCTTTTATGATACATCTTGTATCAGACCTAGAGCCTGTATTGTTGTTAACAACAAGGCTCAATGCTGTTCATCTTGTAAAATTCCTCAATGGTGACAATGTTGCCATCAGTATGAATCTTAGTACCAAAGAGCATAAGATGGAATACATCTTTGCCTCGGCCTATCTTCCTTACGAAGATAAGGAAACCTTTTCAAATGTCATTACCAGCCTAATTGAGTACTGTAATGGCAAAAAAATGATTATTGGTTGCGATGCGAATGCCCATAACACTGTTTGGGGTAGTAGTGATTGCAACCGTAGGGGTGATGACCTTTTAGAACAGATCATACTTTTTAACCTATTTATTCTGAATAAGGTTAACTCTTCTACCTTAGTGACAGCTAATTGTTGTGAAGTTATTGACATCAGCATAAGCAATAGTTCTGCTTATGAAAATGTTGTTAATTGGAAGGTTTCAGATGATATATCCCTGTCTGACCACCAACTAATCTCTTTTTCTGTTAAAGGTCCTGTAAAACCTACAACAGCCAAGGGTAGGAACCCTAGGAGAACTAATTGGGGTTCCTACAAAGAAGATCCTGTAAAACCTACAACAGCCAAGGGTAGGAACCCTAGGAGAACTAATTGGGGTTCCTACGAAGAAGATCTTATGGCCAGTTTGGCTAGCCATAATGGTGAGTATTTTTCTATTGAAAACTTGGATTTGGCTGTTGACTTTGTGCAACACACCATAATCCAAACCTTCCATAACAATTGCAGGACCACACATGCTGACTCACCAAGGATTGTTCCCTGGTGGTCGAATGAGCTCAGCCGCTTGCGTGGGAAATGCAGAAAGCTTTTTAACAGAGCTAAAAAGAATGGAGAATGGCAGATTTATAAATCTGCTCTTACCTCCTATAATAAGGCAATCAGAGACTCCAAGAGAAACTCTTGGAGAACTTACTGTGAAGGCATTAAGGATGCCTCTGCTACGGCGAAACTTGTTAAGCTGATGGCAAGGGACAGGAATTGTAATTTGAACACTGTCAAGAAGTCAAATGGTGACTTTTCTGTTACTGGAGAAGAGACCCTGGCTGAGCTGTTCAGGGTCTATTTTCCAGTTTCTGATCTATATGGTCATAGTGACGTAGTTGATGCCTGCTCCACGTCTACTTGTAATGACAAAAAGCTGGAGCATTGCTAGGAGTGTGGTTACTCTGGACAGGGTTAAATGGGCAATTGATTCCCATAAACCCTATAAAACTCCAGGGACTGATGGCATCATTCCAATTCTTCTCCAGGAGGGAATTGAGGTGCTAGCTCCCATTCTCTGCAGTATCTACAGAGCCTGTATTGCCTTGGGTCATGTACAATCTGCCTGGAGGCATACTAAGGTAATCTTTATTCCAAAGATTGGAAAGGATAATTATTACAAGGCCAAATCCTTCAGACCTATTAGCCTTATGTCTTTTCTTTTAAAGACTATTGAGAAACTTATTGATAGGTACTTAAGAGAAGTGATTCTGTCTGTTAAGCCCTCATCAAGCTCTCAGCATGTCTATCAACTGGGTAAATCCATGGACACTGCCCTTTATAATCTCTCCTTTATTTTGGAGAGAAACTTTGATGCCAAGGAAATTGCTTGCTCTTGCCCCCTTTCTCGACATTGAAGGCGCCTTTGATAAGGTACCCATCGATACCATCTGATACCCCTCTTGATAGGAAAGGTGTTGATATCACAATCACTTATTGGATCAAGAACCTTTTATCTAACAGGTATATTTGAGCATCTTTACTTGGTGATAGTATGACGGTGCATGCACTTGCAGGCTGTCCGCAAGGAGGTGTGTTTTCGCCTATTCTTTGGTGTATAGTTGTGGATTATCTTTTGGAAAGCATCAATGTTTCTGGTGTTTCCTGTGTTGGTTACGCAGACGATGTTGTTATCATTGCCAGGGGCAAATTTGGCAACACTGATTTTGACATGATGTCTACCGCTCTTAAGAGAGATGAGACATGGTTGTTGATGTTGAAACCCAGACCGTCCGACCTACCAGAAAGGTGTAAGGTAACTGTTTGGATGGTTGGGAAGTGCCACCCAATTTAGACCGGAACCCAGTGGGGGAGGCATCCACAGGGACCGTACCCTCCTTCCCCTACCACCAACCTCTCGGAAGGACTTTCGGACCCACATGTTTAACGTGATCGTACTCCGCATGAACACGGCGGCAGTTTTGGCAGTGGCTGGAATCGAACCCGGGCCTACCGAGTGCAACTCCAGCGCGCTAACCAGTGGGCTACCGCGCCCGGATGAGACATGGTGGAAAAATGCAGGTCTTTCTGTTAACCTGCAGAAGACTGCTATGGTTGCATTTACTAAAAAAGGCATTCTTAATCTTGGTGACATTCGCTTCTTTGGTCGGAAGCTTATCTGCTCCTAGGAGGTTAAATTCTTAGGTATTTACTTTGACAAGGGACTCACCTGGAAAAGACACTTGGATTACTGCACGACTAAAGCCAGAAGAATCTTCTGATCTTGTAGGAATGCTATTGGAAAAACCTGGGGTTTAAATCCCAAGGCTATTCATTGGATTTACTTGATGGTAATCTGTCCTATCATTTCCTATGGCTCCATTGTATGGTGGTCTAGAATAAGATGTGAAACTGCTAAATTAGATTTAATTAAGCTTCAAAGGATGGTATGTATTACAATATCTGGATGCATGAAAACTACTCCCACTGCAACTCTTGAACTTTTACTTGGATTGTACCCGCTCTACATGCGTATTGAAGCAGAGGTACTCATCTGCATGAACAGACTTAAATATCTGAAACACTGGAAAGATTACTCAAGGTATTTATCTTGGAGTGAACTTAACAGTAATGTTGCTAGTCATCCTTATTTCTGTCTGCCACCTGATGGCATTCATGTCAAATACACGTTTGACAAGCCTTATGAAATTCAGGTCCCCTCGCGGGATAACTGGAAGAGGACTCCTACCTACAATACACAGAACTGTATTGTATGGTATAAGGATGGCTCGAAGATTGGCACAAGTACTGGTGCTGGTGTGTGCTGCCTGGATGATGGCACAGAACTGTCTTATCTGCTTGGCAGTTATGCGATTGTCTTTCAGGCCAAGGTTTTTGCCATTCTTATGTGTTGTAGAATTTGCTATGACAGGAAGTATAAGAGCAACCAAATATTTATCTGTTCTGACAGTCAGGCTGCTCTCATGGCTCTTGGGAAGTCCACTATGATATCTTCTCTTGTATGGGAGTACTACAATGCACTCTGTGATATTGCTAGCAATAACAAAGTCATTCTTTACTGGGTGCCTGGACATTCGGGCATTCCAGGTAATGAGTTAGCTGATGAATTAGCTAGAAAAGGCTCAAGCACTCCTTTTGTTGGCCCTGAGCTGGCCTTGGGCATCCCCAATGACCTTATTAGAAGAATTGTTTAAGACATCTTCAGAAAGCTTCAATGCAAGAACTGGCATCATACTAAGGGTCAAAGGCAAGCGAAAATTCTCAACTGCAATTGCCCTAGTACACGTCAAAAGGAACTTTTCAAGCTCTGCAGAACTGGCATTAGAAAGGCTGTTGGGCTCCTTACTGGGCACTGCACCCTCAAGAGACACTTTAACATTATGGCCGTCACTAAAGATTCGCTTTGCAGGGACTGCAAATACAGCGAAGAAATTGCCGCTCACATTCTTTGTGAATGTGAGGTTTACTCTGCTCACTCTGATTTGAACACATTGGTCGACATGTGATTGAACCCTGGGAGCTGAATGACATTCCTGTCAAGTGCCTGCTCATCCTTGCATCGGCTACTGGTCTCTTTTCGTAGGGATCTGTTCTGTCTGGGGTAGTACGATAGACGATGTGCTGGGCTCTTCTGAGCCACCCGTCTCTCATTTCATTTCATTTCAAGTAATATTTATGTTATCTAAATATTTTCAGGATATGGATGATCAACATAAAGCTCGGTATGTTCTAAAGATTGCATCAATAGGAAACAAAGATCTGTATTCAATGTGTAAAAGTGTAAAACTTAATACGTATTCAATGTGTAACACTTCAAAATTTCAAACACACACATATTTTTGTTTCATATATCATTACAAGCATTTTAAAGTTGACAATATAGACGTTCATCATTACTAGAAAGAAACAATTCTTAATTTCCTTTTAATAAATGAAGTGACGATAAAAAAGAGTAATAATTACCTGAAATAAAGTAGTCTTCACATACAGTCATTTTTACTTGCAATACATGGAAAGTATTGTAATCATGTTGAAAATCGCAACTCGAGTTTTTGACATATCTACATGTTTTGGGACCTCTAGAATACGAAAAATCTATTTTTAGCATAACGACTGGGGTTCTGTGTGTCTCTGCAATATTTGTATCCACTCTAACTCAAAAACTAATTGATCCAATTTCATAAAATTTTATGGGTAAGTCACTTGTGGGTGACCCTAGTACTGATTGGATTTTGGTACGATTCGTGATAAAAGAATCTGCCTTTTTTTGCAAAATGGCTCTAAAAAATTACCTGTATTCACTCTAGCTGGAAAACTAATAGACCAAATTTCACAAAATGTGGTAGATAAGTCAATTGTGGGTTACCCTGGTGCTGATTAGATTTTGGTATGATTTGGGATAAAAAGAACTTCTTTTTTTTTTTTTTTGCGAAATGGCCCATAAAGATTGTCTATATCCCCTCTAGCTGAAAAACTAATAGACAAAATCTCATAAAAGTTGGTTGATAAGACACTTTTGGGTTACCCTGGTACTGATTAGTTTTTGGTATGATTCAGAATTTGGTATGGTTTGTTTTTTGCTACTCCACCTTTGAAAATAAGCCCAGTTACTAAATGAAAATGAAAATTGAATTGAAAATGCAAATTCAGTGTATTTTAAAATAATTATGGGTGTCATTTTGTGTGACATGAATATGTAAGTTGTTTTATGTGAATATGAGATTGCAAGGAAAGTCGTGCTGCTCACATCAGATTTTCAGATTTTCAATAAGTTCAGCTCTTTTGATGCCTGATACCCACTTCTCTCGGCGCTCTTTACTAAGATGTTTTTTAGATTCATCTCCTCTAATTAATACAACAAGGAATCTAAAAAAAGATTTACTGTCTCTATCAGAACGATTTTCAGATATGGAAACATCACAGACGGTAGGCATAATAACAAATATAAGTTTTTATAACATTATACACATGAGTATATTTACAAACTCAAACAAAAAAACATGCAATGTATGTCTACCAGCAACAGTTGTTAGGTGGCAGCTTGGTGGTGTGAAGTCAGCTGAAACAGCTCTATTGGAATGACCGTTCAATATTAACTTTCCTATTCAGCACAGTTTTCCACTTAGCTTCTCTAGGCATTAAAATCTCAACTGCACCCAGACTGATTGAGTGTTGCTTTTTATTATGTAGGATGGATGCTACTCCTTAAATGAACAACAATAGAGAACTATATAAATATAAAGGTGTTCAAAACAAGGAGGAAGCAAGTCTAACTCCATGGTTCTGAATTTTTAAATTGAAATGACCATTCAATATTAACTTTCCTATTCAGCACAGTTTTCCACTTAGCTTCTCTAGGCATTAAAATCTCAACTGCACCCAGACTGATTGAGTGTTGCTTTTTATTATGTAGGATGGATGCTACTCCTTAAATGAACAACAATAGAGAACTATATAAATATAAAGGTGTTCAAAACAAGGAGGAAGCAAGTCTAACTCCATGGTTCTGAATTTTTAAATTGAAATGACCATTCAATATTAACTTTCCTATTCAGTACAGTTTTCACTTAGCTTCTCCAAACATTAAAATCTCAAGTGCACCCAGAGAGTGATTGAGTGTTGTCTTTTATTATGTAGGATGGATGCTACTCCTTAAATGAACAACAATAGAGAACTATATAAATATAAAGGTGTTCAAAACAAGGAGGAAGCAAGTCTAACTCCATGGTTCTGAATTTTTAAATTGAAATGACCATTCAATATTAACTTTCCTATTCAGTACAGTTTTCACGTAGCTTCTCCAAACATTAAAATCTCAAGTGCACCCAGAGAGTGATTGAGTGTTGTCTTTTATTATGTAGGATGGATGCTACTCCTTAAATGAACAACAATAGAGAACTATATAAATATAAAGGTGTTCAAAACAAGGAGGAAGCAAGTCTAACTCCATGGTTCTGAATTTTTAAATTGAAATGACCATTCAATATTAACTTTCCTATTCAGTACAGTTTTCACATAGCTTCTCCAAACATTAAAATCTCAAGTGCACCCAGAGAGTGATTGAGTGTTGTCTTTTATTATGTAGGATGGATGCTACTCCTTAAATGAACAACAATAGAGAACTATATAAATATAAAGGTGTTCAAAACAAGGAGGAAGCAAGTCTAACTCCATGGTTCTGAATTTTTAAATTGAAATGACCATTCAATATTAACTTTCCTATTCAGTACAGTTTTCACTTAGCTTCTCCAAACATTAAAATCTCAAGTGCACCCAGAGAGTGATTGAGTGTTGTCTTTTATTATGTAGGATGGATGCTACTCCTTAAATGAACAACAATAGAGAACTATATAAATATAAAGGTGTTCAAAACAAGGAGGAAGCAAGTCTAACTCCATGGTTCTGAATTTTTAAATTGAAATGACCATTCAATATTAACTTTCCTATTCAGTACAGTTTTCACTTAGCTTCTCCAAACATTAAAATCTCAAGTGCACCCAGAGAGTGATTGAGTGTTGTCTTTTATTATGTAGGATGGATGCTACTCCTTAAATGAACAACAATAGAGAACTATATAAATATAAAGGTGTTCAAAACAAGGAGGAAGCAAGTCTAACTCCATGGTTCTGAATTTTTAAATTGAAATGACCATTCAATATTAACTTTCCTATTCAGTACAGTTTTCACTTAGCTTCTCCAAACATTAAAATCTCAAGTGCACCCAGAGAGTGATTGAGTGTTGTCTTTTATTATGTAGGATGGATGCTACTCCTTAAATGAACAACAATAGAGAACTATATAAATATAAAGGTGTTCAAAACAAGGAGGAAGCAAGTCTAACTCCATGGTTCTGAATTTTTAAATTGAAATGACCATTCAATATTAACTTTCCTATTCAGTACAGTTTTCACTTAGCTTCTCCAAACATTAAAATCTCAAGTGCACCCAGAGAGTGATTGAGTGTTGTCTTTTATTATGTAGGATGGATGCTACTCCTTAAATGAACAACAATAGAGAACTATATAAATATAAAGGTGTTCAAAACAAGGAGGAAGCAAGTCTAACTCCATGGTTCTGAATTTTTAAATTGAAATGACCATTCAATATTAACTTTCCTATTCAGTACAGTTTTCACTTAGCTTCTCCAAACATTAAAATCTCAAGTGCACCCAGAGAGTGATTGAGTGTTGTCTTTTATTATGTAGGATGGATGCTACTCCTTAAATGAACAACAATAGAGAACTATATAAATATAAAGGTGTTCAAAACAAGGAGGAAGCAAGTCTAACTCCATGGTTCTGAATTTTTAAATTGAAATGACCATTCAATATTAACTTTCCTATTCAGTACAGTTTTCACTTAGCTTCTCCAAACATTAAAATCTCAAGTGCACCCAGAGAGTGATTGAGTGTTGTCTTTTATTATGTAGGATGGATGCTACTCCTTAAATGAACAACAATAGAGAACTATATAAATATAAAGGTGTTCAAAACAAGGAGGAAGCAAGTCTAACTCCATGGTTCTGAATTTTTAAATTGAAATGACCATTCAATATTAACTTTCCTATTCAGTACAGTTTTCACGTAGCTTCTCCAAACATTAAAATCTCAAGTGCACCCAGAGAGTGATTGAGTGTTGTCTTTTATTATGTAGGATGGATGCTACTCCTTAAATGAACAACAATAGAGAACTATAAAAATATAAAGGTGTTCAAAACAAGGAGGAAGCAAGTCTAACGCCATGGTTCTGAATTTTTAAATTGAAATGACCATTCAATATTAACTTTCCTACTCAGTACAGTTTTCACTTAGCTTCTCCAAACATTAAAATCTCAAGTGCACCCAGAGAGTGATTGAGTGTTGTCTTTTATTATGTAGGATGGATGCTACTCCTTAAATGAACAACAATAGAGAACTATATAAATATAAAGGTGTTCAAAACAAGGAGGAAGCAAGTCTAACTCCATGGTTCTGAATTTTTAAATTGAAATGACCATTCAATATTAACTTTCCTATTCAGTACAGTTTTCACTTAGCTTCTCCAAACATTAAAATCTCAAGTGCACCCAGAGAGTGATTGAGTGTTGTCTTTTATTATGTAGGATGGATGCTACTCCTTAAATGAACAACAATAGAGAACTATATAAATATAAAGGTGTTCAAAACAAGGAGGAAGCAAGTCTAACTCCATGGTTCTGAATTTTTAAATTGAAATGACCATTCAATATTAACTTTCCTATTCAGTACAGTTTTCACTTAGCTTCTCCAAACATTAAAATCTCAAGTGCACCCAGAGAGTGATTGAGTGTTGTCTTTTATTATGTAGGATGGATGCTACTCCTTAAATGAACAACAATAGAGAACTATATAAATATAAAGGTGTTCAAAACAAGGAGGAAGCAAGTCTAACTCCATGGTTCTGAATTTTTAAATTGAAATGACCATTCAATATTAACTTTCCTATTCAGTACAGTTTTCACTTAGCTTCTCCAAACATTAAAATCTCAAGTGCACCCAGAGAGTGATTGAGTGTTGTCTTTTATTATGTAGGATGGATGCTACTCCTTAAATGAACAACAATAGAGAACTATATAAATATAAAGGTGTTCAAAACAAGGAGGAAGCAAGTCTAACTCCATGGTTCTGAATTTTTAAATTGAAATGACCATTCAATATTAACTTTCCTATTCAGTACAGTTTTCACTTAGCTTCTCCAAACATTAAAATCTCAAGTGCACCCAGAGAGTGATTGAGTGTTGTCTTTTATTATGTAGGATGGATGCTACTCCTTAAATGAACAACAATAGAGAACTATATAAATATAAAGGTGTTCAAAACAAGGAGGAAGCAAGTCTAACTCCATGGTTCTGAATTTTTAAATTGAAATGACCATTCAATATTAACTTTCCTATTCAGTACAGTTTTCACTTAGCTTCTCCAAACATTAAAATCTCAAGTGCACCCAGAGAGTGATTGAGTGTTGTCTTTTATTATGTAGGATGGATGCTACTCCTTAAATGAACAACAATAGAGAACTATATAAATATAAAGGTGTTCAAAACAAGGAGGAAGCAAGTCTAACGCCATGGTTCTGAATTTTTAAATTGAAATGACCATTCAATATTAACTTTCCTACTCAGTACAGTTTTCACTTAGCTTCTCCAAACATTAAAATCTCAAGTGCACCCAGAGAGTGATTGAGTGTTGTCTTTTATTATGTAGGATGGATGCTACTCCTTAAATGAACAACAATAGAGAACTATATAAATATAAAGGTGTTCAAAACAAGGAGGAAGCAAGTCTAACTCCATGGTTCTGAATTTTTAAATTGAAATGACCATTCAATATTAACTTTCCTATTCAGTACAGTTTTCACTTAGCTTCTCCAAACATTAAAATCTCAAGTGCACCCAGAGAGTGATTGAGTGTTGTCTTTTATTATGTAGGATGGATGCTACTCCTTAAATGAACAACAATAGAGAACTATATAAATATAAAGGTGTTCAAAACAAGGAGGAAGCAAGTCTAACTCCATGGTTCTGAATTTTTAAATTGAAATGACCATTCAATATTAACTTTCCTATTCAGTACAGTTTTCACGTAGCTTCTCCAAACATTAAAATCTCAAGTGCACCCAGAGAGTGATTGAGTGTTGTCTTTTATTATGTAGGATGGATGCTACTCCTTAAATGAACAACAATAGAGAACTATATAAATATAAAGGTGTTCAAAACAAGGAGGAAGCAAGTCTAACTCCATGGTTCTGAATTTTTAAATTGAAATGACCATTCAATATTAACTTTCCTATTCAGTACAGTTTTCACTTAGCTTCTCCAAACATTAAAATCTCAAGTGCACCCAGAGAGTGATTGAGTGTTGTCTTTTATTATGTAGGATGGATGCTACTCCTTAAATGAACAACAATAGAGAACTATATAAATATAAAGGTGTTCAAAACAAGGAGGAAGCAAGTCTAACTCCATGGTTCTGAATTTTTAAATTGAAATGACCATTCAATATTAACTTTCCTATTCAGTACAGTTTTCACTTAGCTTCTCCAAACATTAAAATCTCAAGTGCACCCAGAGAGTGATTGAGTGTTGTCTTTTATTATGTAGGATGGATGCTACTCCTTAAATGAACAACAATAGAGAACTATATAAATATAAAGGTGTTCAAAACAAGGAGGAAGCAAGTCTAACTCCATGGTTCTGAATTTTTAAATTGAAATGACCATTCAATATTAACTTTCCTATTCAGTACAGTTTTCACTTAGCTTCTCCAAACATTAAAATCTCAAGTGCACCCAGAGAGTGATTGAGTGTTGTCTTTTATTATGTAGGATGGATGCTACTCCTTAAATGAACAACAATAGAGAACTATATAAATATAAAGGTGTTCAAAACAAGGAGGAAGCAAGTCTAACTCCATGGTTCTGAATTTTTAAATTGAAATGACCATTCAATATTAACTTTCCTATTCAGTACAGTTTTCACTTAGCTTCTCCAAACATTAAAATCTCAAGTGCACCCAGAGAGTGATTGAGTGTTGTCTTTTATTATGTAGGATGGATGCTACTCCTTAAATGAACAACAATAGAGAACTATATAAATATAAAGGTGTTCAAAACAAGGAGGAAGCAAGTCTAACGCCATGGTTCTGAATTTTTAAATTGAAATGACCATTCAATATTAACTTTCCTACTCAGTACAGTTTTCACTTAGCTTCTCCAAACATTAAAATCTCAAGTGCACCCAGAGAGTGATTGAGTGTTGTCTTTTATTATGTAGGATGGATGCTACTCCTTAAATGAACAACAATAGAGAACTATATAAATATAAAGGTGTTCAAAACAAGGAGGAAGCAAGTCTAACTCCATGGTTCTGAATTTTTAAATTGAAATGACCATTCAATATTAACTTTCCTATTCAGTACAGTTTTCACGTAGCTTCTCCAAACATTAAAATCTCAAGTGCACCCAGAGAGTGATTGAGTGTTGTCTTTTATTATGTAGGATGGATGCTACTCCTTAAATGAACAACAATAGAGAACTATATAAATATAAAGGTGTTCAAAACAAGGAGGAAGCAAGTCTAACTCCATGGTTCTGAATTTTTAAATTGAAATGACCATTCAATATTAACTTTCCTATTCAGTACAGTTTTCACTTAGCTTCTCCAAACATTAAAATCTCAAGTGCACCCAGAGAGTGATTGAGTGTTGTCTTTTATTATGTAGGATGGATGCTACTCCTTAAATGAACAACAATAGAGAACTATATAAATATAAAGGTGTTCAAAACAAGGAGGAAGCAAGTCTAACTCCATGGTTCTGAATTTTTAAATTGAAATGACCATTCAATATTAACTTTCCTATTCAGTACAGTTTTCACTTAGCTTCTCCAAACATTAAAATCTCAAGTGCACCCAGAGAGTGATTGAGTGTTGTCTTTTATTATGTAGGATGGATGCTACTCCTTAAATGAACAACAATAGAGAACTATATAAATATAAAGGTGTTCAAAACAAGGAGGAAGCAAGTCTAACTCCATGGTTCTGAATTTTTAAATTGAAATGACCATTCAATATTAACTTTCCTATTCAGTACAGTTTTCACTTAGCTTCTCCAAACATTAAAATCTCAAGTGCACCCAGAGAGTGATTGAGTGTTGTCTTTTATTATGTAGGATGGATGCTACTCCTTAAATGAACAACAATAGAGAACTATATAAATATAAAGGTGTTCAAAACAAGGAGGAAGCAAGTCTAACTCCATGGTTCTGAATTTTTAAATTGAAATGACCATTCAATATTAACTTTCCTATTCAGTACAGTTTTCACTTAGCTTCTCCAAACATTAAAATCTCAAGTGCACCCAGAGAGTGATTGAGTGTTGTCTTTTATTATGTAGGATGGATGCTACTCCTTAAATGAACAACAATAGAGAACTATATAAATATAAAGGTGTTCAAAACAAGGAGGAAGCAAGTCTAACTCCATGGTTCTGAATTTTTAAATTGAAATGACCATTCAATATTAACTTTCCTATTCAGTACAGTTTTCACGTAGCTTCTCCAAACATTAAAATCTCAAGTGCACCCAGAGAGTGATTGAGTGTTGTCTTTTATTATGTAGGATGGATGCTACTCCTTAAATGAACAACAATAGAGAACTATATAAATATAAAGGTGTTCAAAACAAGGAGGAAGCAAGTCTAACTCCATGGTTCTGAATTTTTAAATTGAAATGACCATTCAATATTAACTTTCCTATTCAGTACAGTTTTCACTTAGCTTCTCCAAACATTAAAATCTCAAGTGCACCCAGAGAGTGATTGAGTGTTGTCTTTTATTATGTAGGATGGATGCTACTCCTTAAATGAACAACAATAGAGAACTATATAAATATAAAGGTGTTCAAAACAAGGAGGAAGCAAGTCTAACTCCATGGTTCTGAATTTTTAAATTGAAATGACCATTCAATATTAACTTTCCTATTCAGTACAGTTTTCACTTAGCTTCTCCAAACATTAAAATCTCAAGTGCACCCAGAGAGTGATTGAGTGTTGTCTTTTATTATGTAGGATGGATGCTACTCCTTAAATGAACAACAATAGAGAACTATATAAATATAAAGGTGTTCAAAACAAGGAGGAAGCAAGTCTAACTCCATGGTTCTGAATTTTTAAATTGAAATGACCATTCAATATTAACTTTCCTATTCAGTACAGTTTTCACTTAGCTTCTCCAAACATTAAAATCTCAAGTGCACCCAGAGAGTGATTGAGTGTTGTCTTTTATTATGTAGGATGGATGCTACTCCTTAAATGAACAACAATAGAGAACTATATAAATATAAAGGTGTTCAAAACAAGGAGGAAGCAAGTCTAACTCCATGGTTCTGAATTTTTAAATTGAAATGACCATTCAATATTAACTTTCCTATTCAGTACAGTTTTCACGTAGCTTCTCCAAACATTAAAATCTCAAGTGCACCCAGAGAGTGATTGAGTGTTGTCTTTTATTATGTAGGATGGATGCTACTCCTTAAATGAACAACAATAGAGAACTATATAAATATAAAGGTGTTCAAAACAAGGAGGAAGCAAGTCTAACTCCATGGTTCTGAATTTTTAAATTGAAATGACCATTCAATATTAACTTTCCTATTCAGTACAGTTTTCACTTAGCTTCTCCAAACATTAAAATCTCAAGTGCACCCAGAGAGTGATTGAGTGTTGTCTTTTATTATGTAGGATGGATGCTACTCCTTAAATGAACAACAATAGAGAACTATATAAATATAAAGGTGTTCAAAACAAGGAGGAAGCAAGTCTAACTCCATGGTTCTGAATTTTTAAATTGAAATGACCATTCAATATTAACTTTCCTATTCAGTACAGTTTTCACTTAGCTTCTCCAAACATTAAAATCTCAAGTGCACCCAGAGAGTGATTGAGTGTTGTCTTTTATTATGTAGGATGGATGCTACTCCTTAAATGAACAACAATAGAGAACTATATAAATATAAAGGTGTTCAAAACAAGGAGGAAGCAAGTCTAACTCCATGGTTCTGAATTTTTAAATTGAAATGACCATTCAATATTAACTTTCCTATTCAGTACAGTTTTCACTTAGCTTCTCCAAACATTAAAATCTCAAGTGCACCCAGAGAGTGATTGAGTTTTGTCTTTTATTATGTAGGATGGATGCTACTCCTTAAATGAACAACAATAGAGAACTATATAAATATAAAGGTGTTCAAAACAAGGAGGAAGCAAGTCTAACTCCATGGTTCTGAATTTTTAAATTGAAATGACCATTCAATATTAACTTTCCTATTCAGTACAGTTTTCACGTAGCTTCTCCAAACATTAAAATCTCAAGTGCACCCAGAGAGTGATTGAGTGTTGTCTTTTATTATGTAGGATGGATGCTACTCCTTAAATGAACAACAATAGAGAACTATATAAATATAAAGGTGTTCAAAACAAGGAGGAAGCAAGTCTAACTCCATGGTTCTGAATTTTTAAATTGAAATGACCATTCAATATTAACTTTCCTATTCAGTACAGTTTTCACTTAGCTTCTCCAAACATTAAAATCTCAAGTGCACCCAGAGAGTGATTGAGTGTTGTCTTTTATTATGTAGGATGGATGCTACTCCTTAAATGAACAACAATAGAGAACTATATAAATATAAAGGTGTTCAAAACAAGGAGGAAGCAAGTCTAACTCCATGGTTCTGAATTTTTAAATTGAAATGACCATTCAATATTAACTTTCCTATTCAGTACAGTTTTCACTTAGCTTCTCCAAACATTAAAATCTCAAGTGCACCCAGAGAGTGATTGAGTGTTGTCTTTTATTATGTAGGATGGATGCTACTCCTTAAATGAACAACAATAGAGAACTATATAAATATAAAGGTGTTCAAAACAAGGAGGAAGCAAGTCTAACTCCATGGTTCTGAATTTTTAAATTGAAATGACCATTCAATATTAACTTTCCTATTCAGTACAGTTTTCACTTAGCTTCTCCAAACATTAAAATCTCAAGTGCACCCAGAAAGTGATTGAGTGTTGTCTTTTATTATGTAGGATGGATGCTACTCCTTAAATGAACAACAATAGAGAACTATATAAATATAAAGGTGTTCAAAACAAGGAGGAAGCAAGTCTAACTCCATGGTTCTGAATTTTTAAATTGAAATGACCATTCAATATTAACTTTCCTATTCAGTACAGTTTTCACTTAGCTTCTCCAAACATTAAAATCTCAAGTGCACCCAGAGAGTGATTGAGTGTTGTCTTTTATTATGTAGGATGGATGCTACTCCTTAAATGAACAACAATAGAGAACTATATAAATATAAAGGTGTTCAAAACAAGGAGGAAGCAAGTCTAACTCCATGGTTCTGAATTTTTAAATTGAAATGACCATTCAATATTAACTTTCCTATTCAGTACAGTTTTCACTTAGCTTCTCCAAACATTAAAATCTCAAGTGCACCCAGAGAGTGATTGAGTGTTGTCTTTTATTATGTAGGATGGATGCTACTCCTTAAATGAACAACAATAGAGAACTATATAAATATAAAGGTGTTCAAAACAAGGAGGAAGCAAGTCTAACTCCATGGTTCTGAATTTTTAAATTGAAATGACCATTCAATATTAACTTTCCTATTCAGTACAGTTTTCACTTAGCTTCTCCAAACATTAAAATCTCAAGTGCACCCAGAGAGTGATTGAGTGTTGTCTTTTATTATGTAGGATGGATGCTACTCCTTAAATGAACAACAATAGAGAACTATATAAATATAAAGGTGTTCAAAACAAGGAGGAAGCAAGTCTAACTCCATGGTTCTGAATTTTTAAATTGAAATGACCATTCAATATTAACTTTCCTATTCAGTACAGTTTTCACTTAGCTTCTCCAAACATTAAAATCTCAAGTGCACCCAGAGAGTGATTGAGTGTTGTCTTTTATTATGTAGGATGGATGCTACTCCTTAAATGAACAACAATAGAGAACTATATAAATATAAAGGTGTTCAAAACAAGGAGGAAGCAAGTCTAACTCCATGGTTCTGAATTTTTAAATTGAAATGACCATTCAATATTAACTTTCCTATTCAGTACAGTTTTCACTTAGCTTCTCCAAACATTAAAATCTCAAGTGCACCCAGAGAGTGATTGAGTGTTGTCTTTTATTATGTAGGATGGATGCTACTCCTTAAATGAACAACAATAGAGAACTATATAAATATAAAGGTGTTCAAAACAAGGAGGAAGCAAGTCTAACTCCATGGTTCTGAATTTTTAAATTGAAATGACCATTCAATATTAACTTTCCTATTCAGTACAGTTTTCACTTAGCTTCTCCAAACATTAAAATCTCAAGTGCACCCAGAGAGTGATTGAGTGTTGTCTTTTATTATGTAGGATGGATGCTACTCCTTAAATGAACAACAATAGAGAACTATATAAATATAAAGGTGTTCAAAACAAGGAGGAAGCAAGTCTAACTCCATGGTTCTGAATTTTTAAATTGAAATGACCATTCAATATTAACTTTCCTATTCAGTACAGTTTTCACGTAGCTTCTCCAAACATTAAAATCTCAAGTGCAGCCAGAGAGTGATTGAGTGTTGTCTTTTATTATGTAGGATGGATGCTACTCCTTAAATGAACAACAATAGAGAACTATATAAATATAAAGGTGTTCAAAACAAGGAGGAAGCAAGTCTAACTCCATGGTTCTGAATTTTTAAATTGAAATGACCATTCAATATTAACTTTCCTATTCAGTACAGTTTTCACTTGGCTTCTCCAAACATTAAAATCTCAAGTGCACCCAGAGAGTGATTGAGTGTTGTCTTTTATTATGTAGGATGGATGCTACTCCTTAAATGAACAACAATAGAGAACTATATAAATATAAAGGTGTTCAAAACAAGGAGGAAGCAAGTCTAACGCCATGGTTCTGAATTTTTAAATTGAAATGACCATTCAATATTAACTTTCCTACTCAGTACAGTTTTCACTTAGCTTCTCCAAACATTAAAATCTCAAGTGCACCCAGAGAGTGATTGAGTGTTGTCTTTTATTATGTAGGATGGATGCTACTCCTTAAATGAACAACAATAGAGAACTATATAAATATAAAGGTGTTCAAAACAAGGAGGAAGCAAGTCTAACTCCATGGTTCTGAATTTTTAAATTGAAATGACCATTCAATATTAACTTTCCTATTCAGTACAGTTTTCACTTAGCTTCTCCAAACATTAAAATCTCAAGTGCACCCAGAGAGTGATTGAGTGTTGTCTTTTATTATGTAGGATGGATGCTACTCCTTAAATGAACAACAATAGAGAACTATATAAATATAAAGGTGTTCAAAACAAGGAGGAAGCAAGTCTAACGCCATGGTTCTGAATTTTTAAATTGAAATGACCATTCAATATTAACTTTCCTACTCAGTACAGTTTTCACTTAGCTTCTCCAAACATTAAAATCTCAAGTGCACCCAGAGAGTGATTGAGTGTTGTCTTTTATTATGTAGGATGGATGCTACTCCTTAAATGAACAACAATAGAGAACTATATAAATATAAAGGTGTTCAAAACAAGGAGGAAGCAAGTCTAACTCCATGGTTCTGAATTTTTAAATTGAAATGACCATTCAATATTAACTTTCCTATTCAGTACAGTTTTCACGTAGCTTCTCCAAACATTAAAATCTCAAGTGCACCCAGAGAGTGATTGAGTGTTGTCTTTTATTATGTAGGATGGATGCTACTCCTTAAATGAACAACAATAGAGAACTATATAAATATAAAGGTGTTCAAAACAAGGAGGAAGCAAGTCTAACTCCATGGTTCTGAATTTTTAAATTGAAATGACCATTCAATATTAACTTTCCTATTCAGTACAGTTTTCACTTAGCTTCTCCAAACATTAAAATCTCAAGTGCACCCAGAGAGTGATTGAGTGTTGTCTTTTATTATGTAGGATGGATGCTACTCCTTAAATGAACAACAATAGAGAACTATATAAATATAAAGGTGTTCAAAACAAGGAGGAAGCAAGTCTAACTCCATGGTTCTGAATTTTTAAATTGAAATGACCATTCAATATTAACTTTCCTATTCAGTACAGTTTTCACTTAGCTTCTCCAAACATTAAAATCTCAAGTGCACCCAGAGAGTGATTGAGTGTTGTCTTTTATTATGTAGGATGGATGCTACTCCTTAAATGAACAACAATAGAGAACTATATAAATATAAAGGTGTTCAAAACAAGGAGGAAGCAAGTCTAACTCCATGGTTCTGAATTTTTAAATTGAAATGACCATTCAATATTAACTTTCCTATTCAGTACAGTTTTCACGTAGCTTCTCCAAACATTAAAATCTCAAGTGCACCCAGAGAGTGATTGAGTGTTGTCTTTTATTATGTAGGATGGATGCTACTCCTTAAATGAACAACAATAGAGAACTATATAAATATAAAGGTGTTCAAAACAAGGAGGAAGCAAGTCTAACTCCATGGTTCTGAATTTTTAAATTGAAATGACCATTCAATATTAACTTTCCTATTCAGTACAGTTTTCACTTAGCTTCTCCAAACATTAAAATCTCAAGTGCACCCAGAGAGTGATTGAGTGTTGTCTTTTATTATGTAGGATGGATGCTACTCCTTAAATGAACAACAATAGAGAACTATATAAATATAAAGGTGTTCAAAACAAGGAGGAAGCAAGTCTAACTCCATGGTTCTGAATTTTTAAATTGAAATGACCATTCAATATTAACTTTCCTATTCAGTACAGTTTTCACGTAGCTTCTCCAAACATTAAAATCTCAAGTGCACCCAGAGAGTGATTGAGTGTTGTCTTTTATTATGTAGGATGGATGCTACTCCTTAAATGAACAACAATAGAGAACTATATAAATATAAAGGTGTTCAAAACAAGGAGGAAGCAAGTCTAACTCCATGGTTCTGAATTTTTAAATTGAAATGACCATTCAATATTAACTTTCCTATTCAGTACAGTTTTCACTTAGCTTCTCCAAACATTAAAATCTCAAGTGCACCCAGAGAGTGATTGAGTGTTGTCTTTTATTATGTAGGATGGATGCTACTCCTTAAATGAACAACAATAGAGAACTATATAAATATAAAGGTGTTCAAAACAAGGAGGAAGCAAGTCTAACGCCATGGTTCTGAATTTTTAAATTGAAATGACCATTCAATATTAACTTTCCTACTCAGTACAGTTTTCACTTAGCTTCTCCAAACATTAAAATCTCAAGTGCACCCAGAGAGTGATTGAGTGTTGTCTTTTATTATGTAGGATGGATGCTACTCCTTAAATGAACAACAATAGAGAACTATATAAATATAAAGGTGTTCAAAACAAGGAGGAAGCAAGTCTAACTCCATGGTTCTGAATTTTTAAATTGAAATGACCATTCAATATTAACTTTCCTATTCAGTACAGTTTTCACTTAGCTTCTCCAAACATTAAAATCTCAAGTGCACCCAGAGAGTGATTGAGTGTTGTCTTTTATTATGTAGGATGGATGCTACTCCTTAAATGAACAACAATAGAGAACTATATAAATATAAAGGTGTTCAAAACAAGGAGGAAGCAAGTCTAACTCCATGGTTCTGAATTTTTAAATTGAAATGACCATTCAATATTAACTTTCCTATTCAGTACAGTTTTCACTTAGCTTCTCCAAACATTAAAATCTCAAGTGCACCCAGAGAGTGATTGAGTGTTGTCTTTTATTATGTAGGATGGATGCTACTCCTTAAATGAACAACAATAGAGAACTATATAAATATAAAGGTGTTCAAAACAAGGAGGAAGCAAGTCTAACTCCATGGTTCTGAATTTTTAAATTGAAATGACCATTCAATATTAACTTTCCTATTCAGTACAGTTTTCACTTAGCTTCTCCAAACATTAAAATCTCAAGTGCACCCAGAGAGTGATTGAGTGTTGTCTTTTATTATGTAGGATGGATGCTACTCCTTAAATGAACAACAATAGAGAACTATATAAATATAAAGGTGTTCAAAACAAGGAGGAAGCAAGTCTAACTCCATGGTTCTGAATTTTTAAATTGAAATGACCATTCAATATTAACTTTCCTATTCAGTACAGTTTTCACTTAGCTTCTCCAAACATTAAAATCTCAAGTGCACCCAGAGAGTGATTGAGTGTTGTCTTTTATTATGTAGGATGGATGCTACTCCTTAAATGAACAACAATAGAGAACTATATAAATATAAAGGTGTTCAAAACAAGGAGGAAGCAAGTCTAACTCCATGGTTCTGAATTTTTAAATTGAAATGACCATTCAATATTAACTTTCCTATTCAGTACAGTTTTCACTTAGCTTCTCCAAACATTAAAATCTCAAGTGCACCCAGAGAGTGATTGAGTGTTGTCTTTTATTATGTAGGATGGATGCTACTCCTTAAATGAACAACAATAGAGAACTATATAAATATAAAGGTGTTCAAAACAAGGAGGAAGCAAGTCTAACTCCATGGTTCTGAATTTTTAAATTGAAATGACCATTCAATATTAACTTTCCTATTCAGTACAGTTTTCACTTAGCTTCTCCAAACATTAAAATCTCAAGTGCACCCAGAGAGTGATTGAGTGTTGTCTTTTATTATGTAGGATGGATGCTACTCCTTAAATGAACAACAATAGAGAACTATATAAATATAAAGGTGTTCAAAACAAGGAGGAAGCAAGTCTAACTCCATGGTTCTGAATTTTTAAATTGAAATGACCATTCAATATTAACTTTCCTATTCAGTACAGTTTTCACGTAGCTTCTCCAAACATTAAAATCTCAAGTGCAGCCAGAGAGTGATTGAGTGTTGTCTTTTATTATGTAGGATGGATGCTACTCCTTAAATGAACAACAATAGAGAACTATATAAATATAAAGGTGTTCAAAACAAGGAGGAAGCAAGTCTAACTCCATGGTTCTGAATTTTTAAATTGAAATGACCATTCAATATTAACTTTCCTATTCAGTACAGTTTTCACTTAGCTTCTCCAAACATTAAAATCTCAAGTGCACCCAGAGAGTGATTGAGTGTTGTCTTTTATTATGTAGGATGGATGCTACTCCTTAAATGAACAACAATAGAGAACTATATAAATATAAAGGTGTTCAAAACAAGGAGGAAGCAAGTCTAACGCCATGGTTCTGAATTTTTAAATTGAAATGACCATTCAATATTAACTTTCCTACTCAGTACAGTTTTCACTTAGCTTCTCCAAACATTAAAATCTCAAGTGCACCCAGAGAGTGATTGAGTGTTGTCTTTTATTATGTAGGATGGATGCTACTCCTTAAATGAACAACAATAGAGAACTATATAAATATAAAGGTGTTCAAAACAAGGAGGAAGCAAGTCTAACTCCATGGTTCTGAATTTTTAAATTGAAATGACCATTCAATATTAACTTTCCTATTCAGTACAGTTTTCACTTAGCTTCTCCAAACATTAAAATCTCAAGTGCACCCAGAGAGT
The DNA here is from genome assembly GCA_951213105.1 of Amaurobius ferox. Lineage (NCBI taxonomy): Eukaryota > Metazoa > Arthropoda > Arachnida > Araneae > Amaurobiidae > Amaurobius > Amaurobius ferox. The sequence continues at coordinate 2,858,079 of OX578145.1, read as the reverse complement.
GATTGAGTGTTGTCTTTTATTATGTAGGATGGATGCTACTCCTTAAATGAACAACAATAGAGAACTATATAAATATAAAGGTGTTCAAAACAAGGAGGAAGCAAGTCTAACGCCATGGTTCTGAATTTTTAAATTGAAATGACCATTCAATATTAACTTTCCTACTCAGTACAGTTTTCACTTAGCTTCTCCAAACATTAAAATCTCAAGTGCACCCAGAGAGTGATTGAGTGTTGTCTTTTATTATGTAGGATGGATGCTACTCCTTAAATGAACAACAATAGAGAACTATATAAATATAAAGGTGTTCAAAACAAGGAGGAAGCAAGTCTAACTCCATGGTTCTGAATTTTTAAATTGAAATGACCATTCAATATTAACTTTCCTATTCAGTACAGTTTTCACGTAGCTTCTCCAAACATTAAAATCTCAAGTGCACCCAGAGAGTGATTGAGTGTTGTCTTTTATTATGTAGGATGGATGCTACTCCTTAAATGAACAACAATAGAGAACTATATAAATATAAAGGTGTTCAAAACAAGGAGGAAGCAAGTCTAACTCCATGGTTCTGAATTTTTAAATTGAAATGACCATTCAATATTAACTTTCCTATTCAGTACAGTTTTCACTTAGCTTCTCCAAACATTAAAATCTCAAGTGCACCCAGAGAGTGATTGAGTGTTGTCTTTTATTATGTAGGATGGATGCTACTCCTTAAATGAACAACAATAGAGAACTATATAAATATAAAGGTGTTCAAAACAAGGAGGAAGCAAGTCTAACTCCATGGTTCTGAATTTTTAAATTGAAATGACCATTCAATATTAACTTTCCTATTCAGTACAGTTTTCACTTAGCTTCTCCAAACATTAAAATCTCAAGTGCACCCAGAGAGTGATTGAGTGTTGTCTTTTATTATGTAGGATGGATGCTACTCCTTAAATGAACAACAATAGAGAACTATATAAATATAAAGGTGTTCAAAACAAGGAGGAAGCAAGTCTAACTCCATGGTTCTGAATTTTTAAATTGAAATGACCATTCAATATTAACTTTCCTATTCAGTACAGTTTTCACGTAGCTTCTCCAAACATTAAAATCTCAAGTGCAGCCAGAGAGTGATTGAGTGTTGTCTTTTATTATGTAGGATGGATGCTACTCCTTAAATGAACAACAATAGAGAACTATATAAATATAAAGGTGTTCAAAACAAGGAGGAAGCAAGTCTAACTCCATGGTTCTGAATTTTTAAATTGAAATGACCATTCAATATTAACTTTCCTATTCAGTACAGTTTTCACTTAGCTTCTCCAAACATTAAAATCTCAAGTGCACCCAGAGAGTGATTGAGTGTTGTCTTTTATTATGTAGGATGGATGCTACTCCTTAAATGAACAACAATAGAGAACTATATAAATATAAAGGTGTTCAAAACAAGGAGGAAGCAAGTCTAACGCCATGGTTCTGAATTTTTAAATTGAAATGACCATTCAATATTAACTTTCCTACTCAGTACAGTTTTCACTTAGCTTCTCCAAACATTAAAATCTCAAGTGCACCCAGAGAGTGATTGAGTGTTGTCTTTTATTATGTAGGATGGATGCTACTCCTTAAATGAACAACAATAGAGAACTATATAAATATAAAGGTGTTCAAAACAAGGAGGAAGCAAGTCTAACTCCATGGTTCTGAATTTTTAAATTGAAATGACCATTCAATATTAACTTTCCTATTCAGTACAGTTTTCACTTAGCTTCTCCAAACATTAAAATCTCAAGTGCACCCAGAGAGTGATTGAGTGTTGTCTTTTATTATGTAGGATGGATGCTACTCCTTAAATGAACAACAATAGAGAACTATATAAATATAAAGGTGTTCAAAACAAGGAGGAAGCAAGTCTAACGCCATGGTTCTGAATTTTTAAATTGAAATGACCATTCAATATTAACTTTCCTACTCAGTACAGTTTTCACTTAGCTTCTCCAAACATTAAAATCTCAAGTGCACCCAGAGAGTGATTGAGTGTTGTCTTTTATTATGTAGGATGGATGCTACTCCTTAAATGAACAACAATAGAGAACTATATAAATATAAAGGTGTTCAAAACAAGGAGGAAGCAAGTCTAACTCCATGGTTCTGAATTTTTAAATTGAAATGACCATTCAATATTAACTTTCCTATTCAGTACAGTTTTCACGTAGCTTCTCCAAACATTAAAATCTCAAGTGCACCCAGAGAGTGATTGAGTGTTGTCTTTTATTATGTAGGATGGATGCTACTCCTTAAATGAACAACAATAGAGAACTATATAAATATAAAGGTGTTCAAAACAAGGAGGAAGCAAGTCTAACTCCATGGTTCTGAATTTTTAAATTGAAATGACCATTCAATATTAACTTTCCTATTCAGTACAGTTTTCACTTAGCTTCTCCAAACATTAAAATCTCAAGTGCACCCAGAGAGTGATTGAGTGTTGTCTTTTATTATGTAGGATGGATGCTACTCCTTAAATGAACAACAATAGAGAACTATATAAATATAAAGGTGTTCAAAACAAGGAGGAAGCAAGTCTAACTCCATGGTTCTGAATTTTTAAATTGAAATGACCATTCAATATTAACTTTCCTATTCAGTACAGTTTTCACTTAGCTTCTCCAAACATTAAAATCTCAAGTGCACCCAGAGAGTGATTGAGTGTTGTCTTTTATTATGTAGGATGGATGCTACTCCTTAAATGAACAACAATAGAGAACTATATAAATATAAAGGTGTTCAAAACAAGGAGGAAGCAAGTCTAACTCCATGGTTCTGAATTTTTAAATTGAAATGACCATTCAATATTAACTTTCCTATTCAGTACAGTTTTCACGTAGCTTCTCCAAACATTAAAATCTCAAGTGCACCCAGAGAGTGATTGAGTGTTGTCTTTTATTATGTAGGATGGATGCTACTCCTTAAATGAACAACAATAGAGAACTATATAAATATAAAGGTGTTCAAAACAAGGAGGAAGCAAGTCTAACTCCATGGTTCTGAATTTTTAAATTGAAATGACCATTCAATATTAACTTTCCTATTCAGTACAGTTTTCACTTAGCTTCTCCAAACATTAAAATCTCAAGTGCACCCAGAGAGTGATTGAGTGTTGTCTTTTATTATGTAGGATGGATGCTACTCCTTAAATGAACAACAATAGAGAACTATATAAATATAAAGGTGTTCAAAACAAGGAGGAAGCAAGTCTAACTCCATGGTTCTGAATTTTTAAATTGAAATGACCATTCAATATTAACTTTCCTATTCAGTACAGTTTTCACGTAGCTTCTCCAAACATTAAAATCTCAAGTGCACCCAGAGAGTGATTGAGTGTTGTCTTTTATTATGTAGGATGGATGCTACTCCTTAAATGAACAACAATAGAGAACTATATAAATATAAAGGTGTTCAAAACAAGGAGGAAGCAAGTCTAACTCCATGGTTCTGAATTTTTAAATTGAAATGACCATTCAATATTAACTTTCCTATTCAGTACAGTTTTCACTTAGCTTCTCCAAACATTAAAATCTCAAGTGCACCCAGAGAGTGATTGAGTGTTGTCTTTTATTATGTAGGATGGATGCTACTCCTTAAATGAACAACAATAGAGAACTATATAAATATAAAGGTGTTCAAAACAAGGAGGAAGCAAGTCTAACGCCATGGTTCTGAATTTTTAAATTGAAATGACCATTCAATATTAACTTTCCTACTCAGTACAGTTTTCACTTAGCTTCTCCAAACATTAAAATCTCAAGTGCACCCAGAGAGTGATTGAGTGTTGTCTTTTATTATGTAGGATGGATGCTACTCCTTAAATGAACAACAATAGAGAACTATATAAATATAAAGGTGTTCAAAACAAGGAGGAAGCAAGTCTAACTCCATGGTTCTGAATTTTTAAATTGAAATGACCATTCAATATTAACTTTCCTATTCAGTACAGTTTTCACTTAGCTTCTCCAAACATTAAAATCTCAAGTGCACCCAGAGAGTGATTGAGTGTTGTCTTTTATTATGTAGGATGGATGCTACTCCTTAAATGAACAACAATAGAGAACTATATAAATATAAAGGTGTTCAAAACAAGGAGGAAGCAAGTCTAACTCCATGGTTCTGAATTTTTAAATTGAAATGACCATTCAATATTAACTTTCCTATTCAGTACAGTTTTCACTTAGCTTCTCCAAACATTAAAATCTCAAGTGCACCCAGAGAGTGATTGAGTGTTGTCTTTTATTATGTAGGATGGATGCTACTCCTTAAATGAACAACAATAGAGAACTATATAAATATAAAGGTGTTCAAAACAAGGAGGAAGCAAGTCTAACTCCATGGTTCTGAATTTTTAAATTGAAATGACCATTCAATATTAACTTTCCTATTCAGTACAGTTTTCACTTAGCTTCTCCAAACATTAAAATCTCAAGTGCACCCAGAGAGTGATTGAGTGTTGTCTTTTATTATGTAGGATGGATGCTACTCCTTAAATGAACAACAATAGAGAACTATATAAATATAAAGGTGTTCAAAACAAGGAGGAAGCAAGTCTAACTCCATGGTTCTGAATTTTTAAATTGAAATGACCATTCAATATTAACTTTCCTATTCAGTACAGTTTTCACTTAGCTTCTCCAAACATTAAAATCTCAAGTGCACCCAGAGAGTGATTGAGTGTTGTCTTTTATTATGTAGGATGGATGCTACTCCTTAAATGAACAACAATAGAGAACTATATAAATATAAAGGTGTTCAAAACAAGGAGGAAGCAAGTCTAACTCCATGGTTCTGAATTTTTAAATTGAAATGACCATTCAATATTAACTTTCCTATTCAGTACAGTTTTCACTTAGCTTCTCCAAACATTAAAATCTCAAGTGCACCCAGAGAGTGATTGAGTGTTGTCTTTTATTATGTAGGATGGATGCTACTCCTTAAATGAACAACAATAGAGAACTATATAAATATAAAGGTGTTCAAAACAAGGAGGAAGCAAGTCTAACTCCATGGTTCTGAATTTTTAAATTGAAATGACCATTCAATATTAACTTTCCTATTCAGTACAGTTTTCACTTAGCTTCTCCAAACATTAAAATCTCAAGTGCACCCAGAGAGTGATTGAGTGTTGTCTTTTATTATGTAGGATGGATGCTACTCCTTAAATGAACAACAATAGAGAACTATATAAATATAAAGGTGTTCAAAACAAGGAGGAAGCAAGTCTAACTCCATGGTTCTGAATTTTTAAATTGAAATGACCATTCAATATTAACTTTCCTATTCAGTACAGTTTTCACGTAGCTTCTCCAAACATTAAAATCTCAAGTGCAGCCAGAGAGTGATTGAGTGTTGTCTTTTATTATGTAGGATGGATGCTACTCCTTAAATGAACAACAATAGAGAACTATATAAATATAAAGGTGTTCAAAACAAGGAGGAAGCAAGTCTAACTCCATGGTTCTGAATTTTTAAATTGAAATGACCATTCAATATTAACTTTCCTATTCAGTACAGTTTTCACTTAGCTTCTCCAAACATTAAAATCTCAAGTGCACCCAGAGAGTGATTGAGTGTTGTCTTTTATTATGTAGGATGGATGCTACTCCTTAAATGAACAACAATAGAGAACTATATAAATATAAAGGTGTTCAAAACAAGGAGGAAGCAAGTCTAACTCCATGGTTCTGAATTTTTAAATTGAAATGACCATTCAATATTAACTTTCCTATTCAGTACAGTTTTCACTTAGCTTCTCCAAACATTAAAATCTCAAGTGCACCCAGAGAGTGATTGAGTGTTGTCTTTTATTATGTAGGATGGATGCTACTCCTTAAATGAACAACAATAGAGAACTATATAAATATAAAGGTGTTCAAAACAAGGAGGAAGCAAGTCTAACGCCATGGTTCTGAATTTTTAAATTGAAATGACCATTCAATATTAACTTTCCTACTCAGTACAGTTTTCACTTAGCTTCTCCAAACATTAAAATCTCAAGTGCACCCAGAGAGTGATTGAGTGTTGTCTTTTATTATGTAGGATGGATGCTACTCCTTAAATGAACAACAATAGAGAACTATATAAATATAAAGGTGTTCAAAACAAGGAGGAAGCAAGTCTAACTCCATGGTTCTGAATTTTTAAATTGAAATGACCATTCAATATTAACTTTCCTATTCAGTACAGTTTTCACGTAGCTTCTCCAAACATTAAAATCTCAAGTGCACCCAGAGAGTGATTGAGTGTTGTCTTTTATTATGTAGGATGGATGCTACTCCTTAAATGAACAACAATAGAGAACTATATAAATATAAAGGTGTTCAAAACAAGGAGGAAGCAAGTCTAACTCCATGGTTCTGAATTTTTAAATTGAAATGACCATTCAATATTAACTTTCCTATTCAGTACAGTTTTCACTTAGCTTCTCCAAACATTAAAATCTCAAGTGCACCCAGAGAGTGATTGAGTGTTGTCTTTTATTATGTAGGATGGATGCTACTCCTTAAATGAACAACAATAGAGAACTATATAAATATAAAGGTGTTCAAAACAAGGAGGAAGCAAGTCTAACTCCATGGTTCTGAATTTTTAAATTGAAATGACCATTCAATATTAACTTTCCTATTCAGTACAGTTTTCACTTAGCTTCTCCAAACATTAAAATCTCAAGTGCACCCAGAGAGTGATTGAGTGTTGTCTTTTATTATGTAGGATGGATGCTACTCCTTAAATGAACAACAATAGAGAACTATATAAATATAAAGGTGTTCAAAACAAGGAGGAAGCAAGTCTAACTCCATGGTTCTGAATTTTTAAATTGAAATGACCATTCAATATTAACTTTCCTATTCAGTACAGTTTTCACGTAGCTTCTCCAAACATTAAAATCTCAAGTGCACCCAGAGAGTGATTGAGTGTTGTCTTTTATTATGTAGGATGGATGCTACTCCTTAAATGAACAACAATAGAGAACTATATAAATATAAAGGTGTTCAAAACAAGGAGGAAGCAAGTCTAACTCCATGGTTCTGAATTTTTAAATTGAAATGACCATTCAATATTAACTTTCCTATTCAGTACAGTTTTCACTTAGCTTCTCCAAACATTAAAATCTCAAGTGCACCCAGAGAGTGATTGAGTGTTGTCTTTTATTATGTAGGATGGATGCTACTCCTTAAATGAACAACAATAGAGAACTATATAAATATAAAGGTGTTCAAAACAAGGAGGAAGCAAGTCTAACTCCATGGTTCTGAATTTTTAAATTGAAATGACCATTCAATATTAACTTTCCTATTCAGTACAGTTTTCACGTAGCTTCTCCAAACATTAAAATCTCAAGTGCACCCAGAGAGTGATTGAGTGTTGTCTTTTATTATGTAGGATGGATGCTACTCCTTAAATGAACAACAATAGAGAACTATATAAATATAAAGGTGTTCAAAACAAGGAGGAAGCAAGTCTAACTCCATGGTTCTGAATTTTTAAATTGAAATGACCATTCAATATTAACTTTCCTATTCAGTACAGTTTTCACGTAGCTTCTCCAAACATTAAAATCTCAAGTGCACCCAGAGAGTGATTGAGTGTTGTCTTTTATTATGTAGGATGGATGCTACTCCTTAAATGAACAACAATAGAGAACTATATAAATATAAAGGTGTTCAAAACAAGGAGGAAGCAAGTCTAACTCCATGGTTCTGAATTTTTAAATTGAAATGACCATTCAATATTAACTTTCCTATTCAGTACAGTTTTCACTTAGCTTCTCCAAACATTAAAATCTCAAGTGCACCCAGAGAGTGATTGAGTGTTGTCTTTTATTATGTAGGATGGATGCTACTCCTTAAATGAACAACAATAGAGAACTATATAAATATAAAGGTGTTCAAAACAAGGAGGAAGCAAGTCTAACTCCATGGTTCTGAATTTTTAAATTGAAATGACCATTCAATATTAACTTTCCTATTCAGTACAGTTTTCACTTAGCTTCTCCAAACATTAAAATCTCAAGTGCACCCAGAGAGTGATTGAGTGTTGTCTTTTATTATGTAGGATGGATGCTACTCCTTAAATGAACAACAATAGAGAACTATATAAATACAAAGGTGTTCAAAACAAGGAGGAAGCAAGTCTAACTCCATGGTTCTGAATTTTTAAATTGAAATGACCATTCAATATTAACTTTCCTATTCAGTACAGTTTTCACGTAGCTTCTCCAAACATTAAAATCTCAAGTGCACCCAGAGAGTGATTGAGTGTTGTCTTTTATTATGTAGGATGGATGCTACTCCTTAAATGAACAACAATAGAGAACTATATAAATATAAAGGTGTTCAAAACAAGGAGGAAGCAAGTCTAACTCCATGGTTCTGAATTTTTAAATTGAAATGACCATTCAATATTAACTTTCCTATTCAGTACAGTTTTCACTTAGCTTCTCCAAACATTAAAATCTCAAGTGCACCCAGAGAGTGATTGAGTGTTGTCTTTTATTATGTAGGATGGATGCTACTCCTTAAATGAACAACAATAGAGAACTATATAAATATAAAGGTGTTCAAAACAAGGAGGAAGCAAGTCTAACTCCATGGTTCTGAATTTTTAAATTGAAATGACCATTCAATATTAACTTTCCTATTCAGTACAGTTTTCACTTAGCTTCTCCAAACATTAAAATCTCAAGTGCACCCAGAGAGTGATTGAGTGTTGTCTTTTATTATGTAGGATGGATGCTACTCCTTAAATGAACAACAATAGAGAACTATATAAATATAAAGGTGTTCAAAACAAGGAGGAAGCAAGTCTAACTCCATGGTTCTGAATTTTTAAATTGAAATGACCATTCAATATTAACTTTCCTATTCAGTACAGTTTTCACTTAGCTTCTCCAAACATTAAAATCTCAAGTGCACCCAGAGAGTGATTGAGTGTTGTCTTTTATTATGTAGGATGGATGCTACTCCTTAAATGAACAACAATAGAGAACTATATAAATATAAAGGTGTTCAAAACAAGGAGGAAGCAAGTCTAACTCCATGGTTCTGAATTTTAAAATTGAAATGACCATTCAATATTAACTTTCCTATTCAGTACAGTTTTCACTTAGCTTCTCCAAACATTAAAATCTCAAGTGCACCCAGAGAGTGATTGAGTGTTGTCTTTTATTATGTAGGATGGATGCTACTCCTTAAATGAACAACAATAGAGAACTATATAAATATAAAGGTGTTCAAAACAAGGAGGAAGCAAGTCTAACTCCATGGTTCTGAATTTTTAAATTGAAATGACCATTCAATATTAACTTTCCTATTCAGTACAGTTTTCACTTAGCTTCTCCAAACATTAAAATCTCAAGTGCACCCAGAGAGTGATTGAGTGTTGTCTTTTATTATGTAGGATGGATGCTACTCCTTAAATGAACAACAATAGAGAACTATATAAATATAAAGGTGTTCAAAACAAGGAGGAAGCAAGTCTAACTCCATGGTTCTGAATTTTTAAATTGAAATGACCATTCAATATTAACTTTCCTATTCAGTACAGTTTTCACTTAGCTTCTCCAAACATTAAAATCTCAAGTGCACCCAGAGAGTGATTGAGTGTTGTTTTTTATTATGTAGGATGGATGCTACTCCTTAAATGAACAACAATAGAGAACTATATAAATATAAAGGTGTTCAAAACAAGGAGGAAGCAAGTCTAACTCCATGGTTCTGAATTTTTAAATTGAAATGACCATTCAATATTAACTTTCCTATTCAGTACAGTTTTCACTTAGCTTCTCCAAACATTAAAATCTCAAGTGCACCCAGAGAGTGATTGAGTGTTGTCTTTTATTATGTAGGATGGATGCTACTCCTTAAATGAACAACAATAGAGAACTATATAAATATAAAGGTGTTCAAAACAAGGAGGAAGCAAGTCTAACTCCATGGTTCTGAATTTTTAAATTGAAATGACCATTCAATATTAACTTTCCTATTCAGTACAGTTTTCACGTAGCTTCTCCAAACATTAAAATCTCAAGTGCACCCAGAGAGTGATTGAGTGTTGTCTTTTATTATGTAGGATGGATGCTACTCCTTAAATGAACAACAATAGAGAACTATATAAATATAAAGGTGTTCAAAACAAGGAGGAAGCAAGTCTAACTCCATGGTTCTGAATTTTTAAATTGAAATGACCATTCAATATTAACTTTCCTATTCAGTACAGTTTTCACTTAGCTTCTCCAAACATTAAAATCTCAAGTGCACCCAGAGAGTGATTGAGTGTTGTCTTTTATTATGTAGGATGGATGCTACTCCTTAAATGAACAACAATAGAGAACTATATAAATATAAAGGTGTTCAAAACAAGGAGGAAGCAAGTCTAACTCCATGGTTCTGAATTTTTAAATTGAAATGACCATTCAATATTAACTTTCCTATTCAGTACAGTTTTCACTTAGCTTCTCCAAACATTAAAATCTCAAGTGCACCCAGAGAGTGATTGAGTGTTGTCTTTTATTATGTAGGATGGATGCTACTCCTTAAATGAACAACAATAGAGAACTATATAAATATAAAGGTGTTCAAAACAAGGAGGAAGCAAGTCTCTAACTCCATGGTTCTGAATTTTTAAATTGAAATGACCATTCAATATTAACTTTCCTATTCAGTACAGTTTTCACGTAGCTTCTCCAAACATTAAAATCTCAAGTGCACCCAGAGAGTGATTGAGTGTTGTCTTTTATTATGTAGGATGGATGCTACTCCTTAAATGAACAATAATAGAGAACTATATAAATATAAAGGTGTTCAAAACAAGGAGGAAGCAAGTCTAACTCCATGGTTCTGAATTTTTAAATTGAAATGACCATTCAATATTAACTTTCCTATTCAGTACAGTTTTCACTTAGCTTCTCCAAACATTAAAATCTCAAGTGCACCCAGAGAGTGATTGAGTGTTGTCTTTTATTATGTAGGATGGATGCTACTCCTTAAATGAACAACAATAGAGAACTATATAAATATAAAGGTGTTCAAAACAAGGAGGAAGCAAGTCTAACTCCATGGTTCTGAATTTTTAAATTGAAATGACCATTCAATATTAACTTTCCTATTCAGTACAGTTTTCACTTAGCTTCTCCAAACATTAAAATCTCAAGTGCACCCAGAGAGTGATTGAGTGTTGTCTTTTATTATGTAGGATGGATGCTACTCCTTAAATGAACAACAATAGAGAACTATATAAATATAAAGGTGTTCAAAACAAGGAGGAAGCAAGTCTAACTCCATGGTTCTGAATTTTTAAATTGAAATGACCATTCAATATTAACTTTCCTATTCAGTACAGTTTTCACTTAGCTTCTCCAAACATTAAAATCTCAAGTGCACCCAGAGAGTGATTGAGTGTTGTCTTTTATTATGTAGGATGGATGCTACTCCTTAAATGAACAACAATAGAGAACTATATAAATATAAAGGTGTTCAAAACAAGGAGGAAGCAAGTCTAACTCCATGGTTCTGAATTTTTAAATTGAAATGACCATTCAATATTAACTTTCCTATTCAGTACAGTTTTCACTTAGCTTCTCCAAACATTAAAATCTCAAGTGCACCCAGAGAGTGATTGAGTGTTGTCTTTTATTATGTAGGATGGATGCTACTCCTTAAATGAACAACAATAGAGAACTATATAAATATAAAGGTGTTCAAAACAAGGAGGAAGCAAGTCTAACTCCATGGTTCTGAATTTTTAAATTGAAATGACCATTCAATATTAACTTTCCTATTCAGTACAGTTTTCACTTAGCTTCTCCAAACATTAAAATCTCAAGTGCACCCAGAGAGTGATTGAGTGTTGTCTTTTATTATGTAGGATGGATGCTACTCCTTAAATGAACAACAATAGAGAACTATATAAATATAAAGGTGTTCAAAACAAGGAGGAAGCAAGTCTAACTCCATGGTTCTGAATTTTTAAATTGAAATGACCATTCAATATTAACTTTCCTATTCAGTACAGTTTTCACGTAGCTTCTCCAAACATTAAAATCTCAAGTGCACCCAGAGAGTGATTGAGTGTTGTCTTTTATTATGTAGGATGGATGCTACTCCTTAAATGAACAACAATAGAGAACTATATAAATATAAAGGTGTTCAAAACAAGGAGGAAGCAAGTCTAACTCCATGGTTCTGAATTTTTAAATTGAAATGACCATTCAATATTAACTTTCCTATTCAGTACAGTTTTCACTTAGCTTCTCCAAACATTAAAATCTCAAGTGCACCCAGAGAGTGATTGAGTGTTGTCTTTTATTATGTAGGATGGATGCTACTCCTTAAATGAACAACAATAGAGAACAATATAAATATAAAGGTGTTCAAAACAAGGAGGAAGCAAGTCTCAAACTCCATGGTTCTGAATTTTTAAATTGAAATGACCATTCAATATTAACTTTCCTATTCAGTACAGTTTTCACGTAGCTTCTCCAAACATTAAAATCTCAAGTGCACCCAGAGAGTGATTGAGTGTTGTCTTTTATTATGTAGGATGGATGCTACTCCTTAAATGAACAACAATAGAGAACTATATAAATATAAAGGTGTTCAAAACAAGGAGGAAGCAAGTCTAACTCCATGGTTCTGAATTTTTAAATTGAAATGACCATTCAATATTAACTTTCCTATTCAGTACAGTTTTCACTTAGCTTCTCCAAACATTAAAATCTCAAGTGCACCCAGAGAGTGATTGAGTGTTGTCTTTTATTATGTAGGATGGATGCTACTCCTTAAATGAACAACAATAGAGAACTATATAAATATAAAGGTGTTCAAAACAAGGAGGAAGCAAGTCTAACTCCATGGTTCTGAATTTTTAAATTGAAATGACCATTCAATATTAACTTTCCTATTCAGTACAGTTTTCACTTAGCTTCTCCAAACATTAAAATCTCAAGTGCACCCAGAGAGTGATTGAGTGTTGTCTTTTATTATGTAGGATGGATGCTACTCCTTAAATGAACAACAATAGAGAACTATATAAATATAAAGGTGTTCAAAACAAGGAGGAAGCAAGTCTAACTCCATGGTTCTGAATTTTTAAATTGAAATGACCATTCAATATTAACTTTCCTATTCAGTACAGTTTTCACTTAGCTTCTCCAAACATTAAAATCTCAAGTGCACCCAGAGAGTGATTGAGTGTTGTCTTTTATTATGTAGGATGGATGCTACTCCTTAAATGAACAACAATAGAGAACTATATAAATATAAAGGTGTTCAAAACAAGGAGGAAGCAAGTCTAACTCCATGGTTCTGAATTTTTAAATTGAAATGACCATTCAATATTAACTTTCCTATTCAGTACAGTTTTCACTTAGCTTCTCCAAACATTAAAATCTCAAGTGCACCCAGAGAGTGATTGAGTGTTGTCTTTTATTATGTAGGATGGATGCTACTCCTTAAATGAACAACAATAGAGAACTATATAAATATAAAGGTGTTCAAAACAAGGAGGAAGCAAGTCTAACTCCATGGTTCTGAATTTTTAAATTGAAATGACCATTCAATATTAACTTTCCTATTCAGTACAGTTTTCACGTAGCTTCTCCAAACATTAAAATCTCAAGTGCACCCAGAGAGTGATTGAGTGTTGTCTTTTATTATGTAGGATGGATGCTACTCCTTAAATGAACAACAATAGAGAACTATATAAATATAAAGGTGTTCAAAACAAGGAGGAAGCAAGTCTAACTCCATGGTTCTGAATTTTTAAATTGAAATGACCATTCAATATTAACTTTCCTATTCAGTACAGTTTTCACTTAGCTTCTCCAAACATTAAAATCTCAAGTGCACCCAGAGAGTGATTGAGTGTTGTCTTTTATTATGTAGGATGGATGCTACTCCTTAAATGAACAACAATAGAGAACTATATAAATATAAAGGTGTTCAAAACAAGGAGGAAGCAAGTCTAACTCCATGGTTCTGAATTTTTAAATTGAAATGACCATTCAATATTAACTTTCCTATTCAGTACAGTTTTCACTTAGCTTCTCCAAACATTAAAATCTCAAGTGCACCCAGAGAGTGATTGAGTGTTGTCTTTTATTATGTAGGATGGATGCTACTCCTTAAATGAACAACAATAGAGAACTATATAAATATAAAGGTGTTCAAAACAAGGAGGAAGCAAGTCTAACTCCATGGTTCTGAATTTTTAAATTAAATGACCATTCAATATTAACTTTCCTATTCAGTACAGTTTTCACTTAGCTTCTCCAAACATTAAAATCTCAAGTGCACCCAGAGAGTGATTGAGTGTTGTCTTTTATTATGTAGGATGGATGCTACTCCTTAAATGAACAACAATAGAGAACTATATAAATATAAAGGTGTTCAAAACAAGGAGGAAGCAAGTCTAACTCCATGGTTCTGAATTTTTAAATTGAAATGACCATTCAATATTAACTTTCCTATTCAGTACAGTTTTCACTTAGCTTCTCCAAACATTAAAATCTCAAGTGCACCCAGAGAGTGATTGAGTGTTGTCTTTTATTATGTAGGATGGATGCTACTCCTTAAATGAACAACAATAGAGAACTATATAAATATAAAGGTGTTCAAAACAAGGAGGAAGCAAGTCTAACTCCATGGTTCTGAATTTTTAAATTGAAATGACCATTCAATATTAACTTTCCTATTCAGTACAGTTTTCACTTAGCTTCTCCAAACATTAAAATCTCAAGTGCACCCAGAGAGTGATTGAGTGTTGTCTTTTATTATGTAGGATGGATGCTACTCCTTAAATGAACAACAATAGAGAACTATATAAATATAAAGGTGTTCAAAACAAGGAGGAAGCAAGTCTAACTCCATGGTTCTGAATTTTTAAATTGAAATGACCATTCAATATTAACTTTCCTATTCAGTACAGTTTTCACTTAGCTTCTCCAAACATTAAAATCTCAAGTGCACCCAGAGAGTGATTGAGTGTTGTCTTTTATTATGTAGGATGGATGCTACTCCTTAAATGAACAACAATAGAGAACTATATAAATATAAAGGTGTTCAAAACAAGGAGGAAGCAAGTCTAACTCCATGGTTCTGAATTTTTAAATTGAAATGACCATTCAATATTAACTTTCCTATTCAGTACAGTTTTCACTTAGCTTCTCCAAACATTAAAATCTCAAGTGCACCCAGAGAGTGATTGAGTGTTGTCTTTTATTATGTAGGATGGATGCTACTCCTTAAATGAACAACAATAGAGAACTATATAAATATAAAGGTGTTCAAAACAAGGAGGAAGCAAGTCTAACTCCATGGTTCTGAATTTTTAAATTGAAATGACCATTCAATATTAACTTTCCTATTCAGTACAGTTTTCACTTAGCTTCTCCAAACATTAAAATCTCAAGTGCACCCAGAGAGTGATTGAGTGTTGTCTTTTATTATGTAGGATGGATGCTACTCCTTAAATGAACAACAATAGAGAACTATATAAATATAAAGGTGTTCAAAACAAGGAGGAAGCAAGTCTAACTCCATGGTTCTGAATTTTTAAATTGAAATGACCATTCAATATTAACTTTCCTATTCAGTACAGTTTTCACTTAGCTTCTCCAAACATTAAAATCTCAAGTGCACCCAGAGAGTGATTGAGTGTTGTCTTTTATTATGTAGGATGGATGCTACTCCTTAAATGAACAACAATAGAGAACTATATAAATATAAAGGTGTTCAAAACAAGGAGGAAGCAAGTCTAACTCCATGGTTCTGAATTTTTAAATTGAAATGACCATTCAATATTAACTTTCCTATTCAGTACAGTTTTCACTTAGCTTCTCCAAACATTAAAATCTCAAGTGCACCCAGAGAGTGATTGAGTGTTGTCTTTTATTATGTAGGATGGATGCTACTCCTTAAATGAACAACAATAGAGAACTATATAAATATAAAGGTGTTCAAAACAAGGAGGAAGCAAGTCTAACTCCATGGTTCTGAATTTTTAAATTGAAATGACCATTCAATATTAACTTTCCTATTCAGTACAGTTTTCACGTAGCTTCTCCAAACATTAAAATCTCAAGTGCACCCAGAGAGTGATTGAGTGTTGTCTTTTATTATGTAGGATGGATGCTACTCCTTAAATGAACAACAATAGAGAACTATATAAATATAAAGGTGTTCAAAACAAGGAGGAAGCAAGTCTAACTCCATGGTTCTGAATTTTTAAATTGAAATGACCATTCAATATTAACTTTCCTATTCAGTACAGTTTTCACTTAGCTTCTCCAAACATTAAAATCTCAAGTGCACCCAGAGAGTGATTGAGTGTTGTCTTTTATTATGTAGGATGGATGCTACTCCTTAAATGAACAACAATAGAGAACTATATAAATATAAAGGTGTTCAAAACAAGGAGGAAGCAAGTCTAACTCCATGGTTCTGAATTTTTAAATTGAAATGACCATTCAATATTAACTTTCTTATTCAGTACAGTTTTCACGTAGCTTCTCCAAACATTAAAATCTCAAGTGCACCCAGAGAGTGATTGAGTGTTGTCTTTTATTATGTAGGATGGATGCTACTCCTTAAATGAACAACAATAGAGAACTATATAAATATAAAGGTGTTCAAAACAAGGAGGAAGCAAGTCTAACTCCAAGGTTCTGAATTTTTAAATTGAAATGACCATTCAATATTAACTTTCCTATTCAGTACAGTTTTCACTTAGCTTCTCCAAACATTAAAATCTCAGGTGCACCCAGAGAGTGATTGAGTGTTGTCTTTTATTATGTAGGATGGATGCTACTCCTTAAATGAACAACAATAGAGAACTATATAAATATAAAGGTGTTCAAAACAAGGAGGAAGCAAGTCTAACTCCATGGTTCTAAATTTTTAAATTGAAATGACCATTCAATATTAACTTTCCTATTCAGTACAGTTTTCACTTAGCTTCTCCAAACATTAAAATCTCAAGTGCACCCAGAGAGTGATTGAGTGTTGTCTTTTATTATGTAGGATGGATGCTACTCCTTAAATGAACAACAATAGAGAACTATATAAATATAAAGGTGTTCAAAACAAGGAGGAAGCAAGTCTAACTCCATGGTTCTGAATTTTTAAATTGAAATGACCATTCAATATTAACTTTCCTATTCAGTACAGTTTTCACTTAGCTTCTCCAAACATTAAAATCTCAAGTGCACCCAGAGAGTGATTGAGTGTTGTCTTTTATTATGTAGGATGGATGCTACTCCTTAAATGAACAACAATAGAGAACTATATAAATATAAAGGTGTTCAAAACAAGGAGGAAGCAAGTCTAACTCCATGGTTCTGAATTTTTAAATTGAAATGACCATTCAATATTAACTTTCCTATTCAGTACAGTTTTCACTTAGCTTCTCCAAACATTAAAATCTCAAGTGCACCCAGAGAGTGATTGAGTGTTGTCTTTTATTATGTAGGATGGATGCTACTCCTTAAATGAACAACAATAGAGAACTATATAAATATAAAGGTGTTCAAAACAAGGAGGAAGCAAGTCTAACTCCATGGTTCTGAATTTTTAAATTGAAATGACCATTCAATATTAACTTTCCTATTCAGTACAGTTTTCACTTAGCTTCTCCAAACATTAAAATCTCAAGTGCACCCAGAGAGTGATTGAGTGTTGTCTTTTATTATGTAGGATGGATGCTACTCCTTAAATGAACAACAATAGAGAACTATATAAATATAAAGGTGTTCAAAACAAGGAGGAAGCAAGTCTAACTCCATGGTTCTGAATTTTTAAATTGAAATGACCATTCAATATTAACTTTCCTATTCAGTACAGTTTTCACTTAGCTTCTCCAAACATTAAAATCTCAAGTGCACCCAGAGAGTGATTGAGTGTTGTCTTTTATTATGTAGGATGGATGCTACTCCTTAAATGAACAACAATAGAGAACTATATAAATATAAAGGTGTTCAAAACAAGGAGGAAGCAAGTCTAACTCCATGGTTCTGAATTTTTAAATTGAAATGACCATTCAATATTAACTTTCCTATTCAGTACAGTTTTCACTTAGCTTCTCCAAACATTAAAATCTCAAGTGCACCCAGAGAGTGATTGAGTGTTGTCTTTTATTATGTAGGATGGATGCTACTCCTTAAATGAACAACAATAGAGAACTATATAAATATAAAGGTGTTCAAAACAAGGAGGAAGCAAGTCTAACTCCATGGTTCTGAATTTTTAAATTGAAATGACCATTCAATATTAACTTTCCTATTCAGTACAGTTTTCACTTAGCTTCTCCAAACATTAAAATCTCAAGTGCACCCAGAGAGTGATTGAGTGTTGTCTTTTATTATGTAGGATGGATGCTACTCCTTAAATGAACAACAATAGAGAACTATATAAATATAAAGGTGTTCAAAACAAGGAGGAAGCAAGTCTAACTCCATGGTTCTGAATTTTTAAATTGAAATGACCATTCAATATTAACTTTCCTATTCAGTACAGTTTTCACTTAGCTTCTCCAAACATTAAAATCTCAAGTGCACCCAGAGAGTGATTGAGTGTTGTCTTTTATTATGTAGGATGGATGCTACTCCTTAAATGAACAACAATAGAGAACTATATAAATATAAAGGTGTTCAAAACAAGGAGGAAGCAAGTCTAACTCCATGGTTCTGAATTTTTAAATTGAAATGACCATTCAATATTAACTTTCCTATTCAGTACAGTTTTCACTTAGCTTCTCCAAACATTAAAATCTCAAGTGCACCCAGAGAGTGATTGAGTGTTGTCTTTTATTATGTAGGATGGATGCTACTCCTTAAATGAACAACAATAGAGAACTATATAAATATAAAGGTGTTCAAAACAAGGAGGAAGCAAGTCTAACTCCATGGTTCTGAATTTTTAAATTGAAATGACCATTCAATATTAACTTTCCTATTCAGTACTGTTTTCACTTAGCTTCTCCAAACATTAAAATCTCAAGTGCACCCAGAGAGTGATTGAGTGTTGTCTTTTATTATGTAGGATGGATGCTACTCCTTAAATGAACAACAATAGAGAACTATATAAATATAAAGGTGTTCAAAACAAGGAGGAAGCAAGTCTAACTCCATGGTCCTGAATTTTTAAATTGAAATGACCATTCAATATTAACTTTCCTATTCAGTACAGTTTTCACTTAGCTTCTCCAAACATTAAAATCTCAAGTGCACCCAGAGAGTGATTGAGTGTTGTCTTTTATTATGTAGGATGGATGCTACTCCTTAAATGAACAACAATAGAGAACTATATAAATATAAAGGTGTTCAAAACAAGGAGGAAGCAAGTCTAACTCCATGGTTCTGAATTTTTAAATTGAAATGACCATTCAATATTAACTTTCCTATTCAGTACAGTTTTCACTTAGCTTCTCCAAGCATTAAAATCTCAAGTGCACCCAGAGAGTGATTGAGTGTTGTCTTTTATTATGTAGGATGGATGCTACTCCTTAAATGAACAACAATAGAGAACTATATAAATATAAAGGTGTTCAAAACAAGGAGGAAGCAAGTCTAACTCCATGGTTCTGAATTTTTAAATTGAAATGACCATTCAATATTAACTTTCCTATTCAGTACAGTTTTCACTTAGCTTCTCCAAACATTAAAATCTCAAGTGCACCCAGAGAGTGATTGAGTGTTGTCTTTTATTATGTAGGATGGATGCTACTCCTTAAATGAACAACAATAGAGAACTATATAAATATAAAGGTGTTCAAAACAAGGAGGAAGCAAGTCTAACTCCATGGTTCTGAATTTTTAAATTGAAATGACCATTCAATATTAACTTTCCTATTCAGTACAGTTTTCACGTAGCTTCTCCAAACATTAAAATCTCAAGTGCACCCAGAGAGTGATTGAGTGTTGTCTTTTATTATGTAGGATGGATGCTACTCCTTAAATGAACAACAATAGAGAACTATATAAATATAAAGGTGTTCAAAACAAGGAGGAAGCAAGTCTAACTCCATGGTTCTGAATTTTTAAATTGAAATGACCATTCAATATTAACTTTCCTATTCAGTACAGTTTTCACTTAGCTTCTCCAAACATTAAAATCTCAAGTGCACCCAGAGAGTGATTGAGTGTTGTCTTTTATTATGTAGGATGGATGCTACTCCTTAAATGAACAACAATAGAGAACTATATAAATATAAAGGTGTTCAAAACAAGGAGGAAGCAAGTCTAACTCCATGGTTCTGAATTTTTAAATTGAAATGACCATTCAATATTAACTTTCCTATTCAGTACAGTTTTCACTTAGCTTCTCCAAACATTAAAATCTCAAGTGCACCCAGAGAGTGATTGAGTGTTGTCTTTTATTATGTAGGATGGATGCTACTCCTTAAATGAACAACAATAGAGAACTATATAAATATAAAGGTGTTCAAAACAAGGAGGAAGCAAGTCTAACTCCATGGTTCTGAATTTTTAAATTGAAATGACCATTCAATATTAACTTTCCTATTCAGTACAGTTTTCACGTAGCTTCTCCAAACATTAAAATCTCAAGTGCACCCAGAGAGTGATTGAGTGTTGTCTTTTATTATGTAGGATGGATGCTACTCCTTAAATGAACAACAATAGAGAACTATATAAATATAAAGGTGTTCAAAACAAGGAGGAAGCAAGTCTAACTCCATGGTTCTGAATTTTTAAATTGAAATGACCATTCAATATTAACTTTCCTATTCAGTACAGTTTTCACGTAGCTTCTCCAAACATTAAAATCTCAAGTGCACCCAGAGAGTGATTGAGTGTTGTCTTTTATTATGTAGGATGGATGCTACTCCTTAAATGAACAACAATAGAGAACTATATAAATATAAAGGTGTTCAAAACAAGGAGGAAGCAAGTCTAACTCCATGGTTCTGAATTTTTAAATTGAAATGACCATTCAATATTAACTTTCCTATTCAGTACAGTTTTCACTTAGCTTCTCCAAACATTAAAATCTCAAGTGCACCCAGAGAGTGATTGAGTGTTGTCTTTTATTATGTAGGATGGATGCTACTCCTTAAATGAACAACAATAGAGAACTATATAAATATAAAGGTGTTCAAAACAAGGAGGAAGCAAGTCTAACTCCATGGTTCTGAATTTTTAAATTGAAATGACCATTCAATATTAACTTTCCTATTCAGTACAGTTTTCACGTAGCTTCTCCAAACATTAAAATCTCAAGTGCACCCAGAGAGTGATTGAGTGTTGTCTTTTATTATGTAGGATGGATGCTACTCCTTAAATGAACAACAATAGAGAACTATATAAATATAAAGGTGTTCAAAACAAGGAGGAAGCAAGTCTAACTCCATGGTTCTGAATTTTTAAATTGAAATGACCATTCAATATTAACTTTCCTATTCAGTACAGTTTTCACTTAGCTTCTCCAAACATTAAAATCTCAAGTGCACCCAGAGAGTGATTGAGTGTTGTCTTTTATTATGTAGGATGGATGCTACTCCTTAAATGAACAACAATAGAGAACTATATAAATATAAAGGTGTTCAAAACAAGGAGGAAGCAAGTCTAACTCCATGGTTCTGAATTTTTAAATTGAAATGACCATTCAATATTAACTTTCCTATTCAGTACAGTTTTCACGTAGCTTCTCCAAACATTAAAATCTCAAGTGCACCCAGAGAGTGATTGAGTGTTGTCTTTTATTATGTAGGATGGATGCTACTCCTTAAATGAACAACAATAGAGAACTATATAAATATAAAGGTGTTCAAAACAAGGAGGAAGCAAGTCTAACTCCATGGTTCTGAATTTTTAAATTGAAATGACCATTCAATATTAACTTTCCTATTCAGTACAGTTTTCACTTAGCTTCTCCAAACATTAAAATCTCAAGTGCACCCAGAGAGTGATTGAGTGTTGTCTTTTATTATGTAGGATGGATGCTACTCCTTAAATGAACAACAATAGAGAACTATATAAATATAAAGGTGTTCAAAACAAGGAGGAAGCAAGTCTAACTCCATGGTTCTGAATTTTTAAATTGAAATGACCATTCAATATTAACTTTCCTATTCAGTACAGTTTTCACGTAGCTTCTCCAAACATTAAAATCTCAAGTGCACCCAGAGAGTGATTGAGTGTTGTCTTTTATTATGTAGGATGGATGCTACTCCTTAAATGAACAACAATAGAGAACTATATAAATATAAAGGTGTTCAAAACAAGGAGGAAGCAAGTCTAACTCCATGGTTCTGAATTTTTAAATTGAAATGACCATTCAATATTAACTTTCCTATTCAGTACAGTTTTCACGTAGCTTCTCCAAACATTAAAATCTCAAGTGCACCCAGAGAGTGATTGAGTGTTGTCTTTTATTATGTAGGATGGATGCTACTCCTTAAATGAACAACAATAGAGAACTATATAAATATAAAGGTGTTCAAAACAAGGAGGAAGCAAGTCTAACTCCATGGTTCTGAATTTTTAAATTGAAATGACCATTCAATATTAACTTTCCTATTCAGTACAGTTTTCACTTAGCTTCTCCAAACATTAAAATCTCAAGTGCACCCAGAGAGTGATTGAGTGTTGTCTTTTATTATGTAGGATGGATGCTACTCCTTAAATGAACAACAATAGAGAACTATATAAATATAAAGGTGTTCAAAACAAGGAGGAAGCAAGTCTAACTCCATGGTTCTGAATTTTTAAATTGAAATGACCATTCAATATTAACTTTCCTATTCAGTACAGTTTTCACTTAGCTTCTCCAAACATTAAAATCTCAAGTGCACCCAGAGAGTGATTGAGTGTTGTCTTTTATTATGTAGGATGGATGCTACTCCTTAAATGAACAACAATAGAGAACTATATAAATACAAAGGTGTTCAAAACAAGGAGGAAGCAAGTCTAACTCCATGGTTCTGAATTTTTAAATTGAAATGACCATTCAATATTAACTTTCCTATTCAGTACAGTTTTCACGTAGCTTCTCCAAACATTAAAATCTCAAGTGCACCCAGAGAGTGATTGAGTGTTGTCTTTTATTATGTAGGATGGATGCTACTCCTTAAATGAACAACAATAGAGAACTATATAAATATAAAGGTGTTCAAAACAAGGAGGAAGCAAGTCTAACTCCATGGTTCTGAATTTTTAAATTGAAATGACCATTCAATATTAACTTTCCTATTCAGTACAGTTTTCACTTAGCTTCTCCAAACATTAAAATCTCAAGTGCACCCAGAGAGTGATTGAGTGTTGTCTTTTATTATGTAGGATGGATGCTACTCCTTAAATGAACAACAATAGAGAACTATATAAATATAAAGGTGTTCAAAACAAGGAGGAAGCAAGTCTAACTCCATGGTTCTGAATTTTTAAATTGAAATGACCATTCAATATTAACTTTCCTATTCAGTACAGTTTTCACTTAGCTTCTCCAAACATTAAAATCTCAAGTGCACCCAGAGAGTGATTGAGTGTTGTCTTTTATTATGTAGGATGGATGCTACTCCTTAAATGAACAACAATAGAGAACTATATAAATATAAAGGTGTTCAAAACAAGGAGGAAGCAAGTCTAACTCCATGGTTCTGAATTTTTAAATTGAAATGACCATTCAATATTAACTTTCCTATTCAGTACAGTTTTCACTTAGCTTCTCCAAACATTAAAATCTCAAGTGCACCCAGAGAGTGATTGAGTGTTGTCTTTTATTATGTAGGATGGATGCTACTCCTTAAATGAACAACAATAGAGAACTATATAAATATAAAGGTGTTCAAAACAAGGAGGAAGCAAGTCTAACTCCATGGTTCTGAATTTTAAAATTGAAATGACCATTCAATATTAACTTTCCTATTCAGTACAGTTTTCACTTAGCTTCTCCAAACATTAAAATCTCAAGTGCACCCAGAGAGTGATTGAGTGTTGTCTTTTATTATGTAGGATGGATGCTACTCCTTAAATGAACAACAATAGAGAACTATATAAATATAAAGGTGTTCAAAACAAGGAGGAAGCAAGTCTAACTCCATGGTTCTGAATTTTTAAATTGAAATGACCATTCAATATTAACTTTCCTATTCAGTACAGTTTTCACTTAGCTTCTCCAAACATTAAAATCTCAAGTGCACCCAGAGAGTGATTGAGTGTTGTCTTTTATTATGTAGGATGGATGCTACTC
Source organism: Amaurobius ferox (assembly GCA_951213105.1). NCBI lineage: Eukaryota > Metazoa > Arthropoda > Arachnida > Araneae > Amaurobiidae > Amaurobius > Amaurobius ferox. The sequence goes on along the minus strand of OX578145.1, from coordinate 2,833,843 downwards.
CTTAAATGAACAACAATAGAGAACTATATAAATATAAAGGTGTTCAAAACAAGGAGGAAGCAAGTCTAACTCCATGGTTCTGAATTTTTAAATTGAAATGACCATTCAATATTAACTTTCCTATTCAGTACAGTTTTCACTTAGCTTCTCCAAACATTAAAATCTCAAGTGCACCCAGAGAGTGATTGAGTGTTGTTTTTTATTATGTAGGATGGATGCTACTCCTTAAATGAACAACAATAGAGAACTATATAAATATAAAGGTGTTCAAAACAAGGAGGAAGCAAGTCTAACTCCATGGTTCTGAATTTTTAAATTGAAATGACCATTCAATATTAACTTTCCTATTCAGTACAGTTTTCACTTAGCTTCTCCAAACATTAAAATCTCAAGTGCACCCAGAGAGTGATTGAGTGTTGTCTTTTATTATGTAGGATGGATGCTACTCCTTAAATGAACAACAATAGAGAACTATATAAATATAAAGGTGTTCAAAACAAGGAGGAAGCAAGTCTAACTCCATGGTTCTGAATTTTTAAATTGAAATGACCATTCAATATTAACTTTCCTATTCAGTACAGTTTTCACGTAGCTTCTCCAAACATTAAAATCTCAAGTGCACCCAGAGAGTGATTGAGTGTTGTCTTTTATTATGTAGGATGGATGCTACTCCTTAAATGAACAACAATAGAGAACTATATAAATATAAAGGTGTTCAAAACAAGGAGGAAGCAAGTCTAACTCCATGGTTCTGAATTTTTAAATTGAAATGACCATTCAATATTAACTTTCCTATTCAGTACAGTTTTCACTTAGCTTCTCCAAACATTAAAATCTCAAGTGCACCCAGAGAGTGATTGAGTGTTGTCTTTTATTATGTAGGATGGATGCTACTCCTTAAATGAACAACAATAGAGAACTATATAAATATAAAGGTGTTCAAAACAAGGAGGAAGCAAGTCTAACTCCATGGTTCTGAATTTTTAAATTGAAATGACCATTCAATATTAACTTTCCTATTCAGTACAGTTTTCACTTAGCTTCTCCAAACATTAAAATCTCAAGTGCACCCAGAGAGTGATTGAGTGTTGTCTTTTATTATGTAGGATGGATGCTACTCCTTAAATGAACAACAATAGAGAACTATATAAATATAAAGGTGTTCAAAACAAGGAGGAAGCAAGTCTAACTCCATGGTTCTGAATTTTTAAATTGAAATGACCATTCAATATTAACTTTCCTATTCAGTACAGTTTTCACTTAGCTTCTCCAAACATTAAAATCTCAAGTGCACCCAGAGAGTGATTGAGTGTTGTCTTTTATTATGTAGGATGGATGCTACTCCTTAAATGAACAACAATAGAGAACTATATAAATATAAAGGTGTTCAAAACAAGGAGGAAGCAAGTCTAACTCCATGGTTCTGAATTTTTAAATTGAAATGACCATTCAATATTAACTTTCCTATTCAGTACAGTTTTCACTTAGCTTCTCCAAACATTAAAATCTCAAGTGCACCCAGAGAGTGATTGAGTGTTGTCTTTTATTATGTAGGATGGATGCTACTCCTTAAATGAACAACAATAGAGAACTATATAAATATAAAGGTGTTCAAAACAAGGAGGAAGCAAGTCTAACTCCATGGTTCTGAATTTTTAAATTGAAATGACCATTCAATATTAACTTTCCTATTCAGTACAGTTTTCACTTAGCTTCTCCAAACATTAAAATCTCAAGTGCACCCAGAGAGTGATTGAGTGTTGTCTTTTATTATGTAGGATGGATGCTACTCCTTAAATGAACAACAATAGAGAACTATATAAATATAAAGGTGTTCAAAACAAGGAGGAAGCAAGTCTAACTCCATGGTTCTGAATTTTTAAATTGAAATGACCATTCAATATTAACTTTCCTATTCAGTACAGTTTTCACGTAGCTTCTCCAAACATTAAAATCTCAAGTGCACCCAGAGAGTGATTGAGTGTTGTCTTTTATTATGTAGGATGGATGCTACTCCTTAAATGAACAACAATAGAGAACTATATAAATATAAAGGTGTTCAAAACAAGGAGGAAGCAAGTCTAACTCCATGGTTCTGAATTTTTAAATTGAAATGACCATTCAATATTAACTTTCCTATTCAGTACAGTTTTCACTTAGCTTCTCCAAACATTAAAATCTCAAGTGCACCCAGAGAGTGATTGAGTGTTGTCTTTTATTATGTAGGATGGATGCTACTCCTTAAATGAACAACAATAGAGAACTATATAAATATAAAGGTGTTCAAAACAAGGAGGAAGCAAGTCTCAAACTCCATGGTTCTGAATTTTTAAATTGAAATGACCATTCAATATTAACTTTCCTATTCAGTACAGTTTTCACGTAGCTTCTCCAAACATTAAAATCTCAAGTGCACCCAGAGAGTGATTGAGTGTTGTCTTTTATTATGTAGGATGGATGCTACTCCTTAAATGAACAACAATAGAGAACTATATAAATATAAAGGTGTTCAAAACAAGGAGGAAGCAAGTCTAACTCCATGGTTCTGAATTTTTAAATTGAAATGACCATTCAATATTAACTTTCCTATTCAGTACAGTTTTCACTTAGCTTCTCCAAACATTAAAATCTCAAGTGCACCCAGAGAGTGATTGAGTGTTGTCTTTTATTATGTAGGATGGATGCTACTCCTTAAATGAACAACAATAGAGAACTATATAAATATAAAGGTGTTCAAAACAAGGAGGAAGCAAGTCTAACTCCATGGTTCTGAATTTTTAAATTGAAATGACCATTCAATATTAACTTTCCTATTCAGTACAGTTTTCACTTAGCTTCTCCAAACATTAAAATCTCAAGTGCACCCAGAGAGTGATTGAGTGTTGTCTTTTATTATGTAGGATGGATGCTACTCCTTAAATGAACAACAATAGAGAACTATATAAATATAAAGGTGTTCAAAACAAGGAGGAAGCAAGTCTAACTCCATGGTTCTGAATTTTTAAATTGAAATGACCATTCAATATTAACTTTCCTATTCAGTACAGTTTTCACTTAGCTTCTCCAAACATTAAAATCTCAAGTGCACCCAGAGAGTGATTGAGTGTTGTCTTTTATTATGTAGGATGGATGCTACTCCTTAAATGAACAACAATAGAGAACTATATAAATATAAAGGTGTTCAAAACAAGGAGGAAGCAAGTCTAACTCCATGGTTCTGAATTTTTAAATTGAAATGACCATTCAATATTAACTTTCCTATTCAGTACAGTTTTCACTTAGCTTCTCCAAACATTAAAATCTCAAGTGCACCCAGAGAGTGATTGAGTGTTGTCTTTTATTATGTAGGATGGATGCTACTCCTTAAATGAACAACAATAGAGAACTATATAAATATAAAGGTGTTCAAAACAAGGAGGAAGCAAGTCTAACTCCATGGTTCTGAATTTTTAAATTGAAATGACCATTCAATATTAACTTTCCTATTCAGTACAGTTTTCACGTAGCTTCTCCAAACATTAAAATCTCAAGTGCACCCAGAGAGTGATTGAGTGTTGTCTTTTATTATGTAGGATGGATGCTACTCCTTAAATGAACAACAATAGAGAACTATATAAATATAAAGGTGTTCAAAACAAGGAGGAAGCAAGTCTAACTCCATGGTTCTGAATTTTTAAATTGAAATGACCATTCAATATTAACTTTCCTATTCAGTACAGTTTTCACTTAGCTTCTCCAAACATTAAAATCTCAAGTGCACCCAGAGAGTGATTGAGTGTTGTCTTTTATTATGTAGGATGGATGCTACTCCTTAAATGAACAACAATAGAGAACTATATAAATATAAAGGTGTTCAAAACAAGGAGGAAGCAAGTCTAACTCCATGGTTCTGAATTTTTAAATTGAAATGACCATTCAATATTAACTTTCCTATTCAGTACAGTTTTCACTTAGCTTCTCCAAACATTAAAATCTCAAGTGCACCCAGAGAGTGATTGAGTGTTGTCTTTTATTATGTAGGATGGATGCTACTCCTTAAATGAACAACAATAGAGAACTATATAAATATAAAGGTGTTCAAAACAAGGAGGAAGCAAGTCTAACTCCATGGTTCTGAATTTTTAAATTGAAATGACCATTCAATATTAACTTTCCTATTCAGTACAGTTTTCACTTAGCTTCTCCAAACATTAAAATCTCAAGTGCACCCAGAGAGTGATTGAGTGTTGTCTTTTATTATGTAGGATGGATGCTACTCCTTAAATGAACAACAATAGAGAACTATATAAATATAAAGGTGTTCAAAACAAGGAGGAAGCAAGTCTAACTCCATGGTTCTGAATTTTTAAATTGAAATGACCATTCAATATTAACTTTCCTATTCAGTACAGTTTTCACTTAGCTTCTCCAAACATTAAAATCTCAAGTGCACCCAGAGAGTGATTGAGTGTTGTCTTTTATTATGTAGGATGGATGCTACTCCTTAAATGAACAACAATAGAGAACTATATAAATATAAAGGTGTTCAAAACAAGGAGGAAGCAAGTCTAACTCCATGGTTCTGAATTTTTAAATTGAAATGACCATTCAATATTAACTTTCCTATTCAGTACAGTTTTCACTTAGCTTCTCCAAACATTAAAATCTCAAGTGCACCCAGAGAGTGATTGAGTGTTGTCTTTTATTATGTAGGATGGATGCTACTCCTTAAATGAACAACAATAGAGAACTATATAAATATAAAGGTGTTCAAAACAAGGAGGAAGCAAGTCTAACTCCATGGTTCTGAATTTTTAAATTGAAATGACCATTCAATATTAACTTTCCTATTCAGTACAGTTTTCACTTAGCTTCTCCAAACATTAAAATCTCAAGTGCACCCAGAGAGTGATTGAGTGTTGTCTTTTATTATGTAGTATGGATGCTACTCCTTAAATGAACAACAATAGAGAACTATATAAATATAAAGGTGTTCAAAACAAGGAGGAAGCAAGTCTAACTCCATGGTTCTGAATTTTTAAATTGAAATGACCATTCAATATTAACTTTCCTATTCAGTACAGTTTTCACTTAGCTTCTCCAAACATTAAAATCTCAAGTGCACCCAGAGAGTGATTGAGTGTTGTCTTTTATTATGTAGGATGGATGCTACTCCTTAAATGAACAACAATAGAGAACTATATAAATATAAAGGTGTTCAAAACAAGGAGGAAGCAAGTCTAACTCCATGGTTCTGAATTTTTAAATTGAAATGACCATTCAATATTAACTTTCCTATTCAGTACAGTTTTCACTTAGCTTCTCCAAACATTAAAATCTCAAGTGCACCCAGAGAGTGATTGAGTGTTGTCTTTTATTATGTAGGATGGATGCTACTCCTTAAATGAACAACAATAGAGAACTATATAAATATAAAGGTGTTCAAAACAAGGAGGAAGCAAGTCTAACTCCATGGTTCTGAATTTTTAAATTGAAATGACCATTCAATATTAACTTTCCTATTCAGTACAGTTTTCACTTAGCTTCTCCAAACATTAAAATCTCAAGTGCACCCAGAGAGTGATTGAGTGTTGTCTTTTATTATGTAGGATGGATGCTACTCCTTAAATGAACAACAATAGAGAACTATATAAATATAAAGGTGTTCAAAACAAGGAGGAAGCAAGTCTAACTCCATGGTTCTGAATTTTTAAATTGAAATGACCATTCAATATTAACTTTCCTATTCAGTACAGTTTTCACTTAGCTTCTCCAAACATTAAAATCTCAAGTGCACCCAGAGAGTGATTGAGTGTTGTCTTTTATTATGTAGGATGGATGCTACTCCTTAAATGAACAACAATAGAGAACTATATAAATATAAAGGTGTTCAAAACAAGGAGGAAGCAAGTCTAACTCCATGGTTCTGAATTTTTAAATTGAAATGACCATTCAATATTAACTTTCCTATTCAGTACAGTTTTCACGTAGCTTCTCCAAACATTAAAATCTCAAGTGCACCCAGAGAGTGATTGAGTGTTGTCTTTTATTATGTAGGATGGATGCTACTCCTTAAATGAACAACAATAGAGAACTATATAAATATAAAGGTGTTCAAAACAAGGAGGAAGCAAGTCTAACTCCATGGTTCTGAATTTTTAAATTGAAATGACCATTCAATATTAACTTTCCTATTCAGTACAGTTTTCACTTAGCTTCTCCAAACATTAAAATCTCAAGTGCACCCAGAGAGTGATTGAGTGTTGTCTTTTATTATGTAGGATGGATGCTACTCCTTAAATGAACAACAATAGAGAACTATATAAATATAAAGGTGTTCAAAACAAGGAGGAAGCAAGTCTAACTCCATGGTTCTGAATTTTTAAATTGAAATGACCATTCAATATTAACTTTCTTATTCAGTACAGTTTTCACGTAGCTTCTCCAAACATTAAAATCTCAAGTGCACCCAGAGAGTGATTGAGTGTTGTCTTTTATTATGTAGGATGGATGCTACTCCTTAAATGAACAACAATAGAGAACTATATAAATATAAAGGTGTTCAAAACAAGGAGGAAGCAAGTCTAACTCCAAGGTTCTGAATTTTTAAATTGAAATGACCATTCAATATTAACTTTCCTATTCAGTACAGTTTTCACTTAGCTTCTCCAAACATTAAAATCTCAGGTGCACCCAGAGAGTGATTGAGTGTTGTCTTTTATTATGTAGGATGGATGCTACTCCTTAAATGAACAACAATAGAGAACTATATAAATATAAAGGTGTTCAAAACAAGGAGGAAGCAAGTCTAACTCCATGGTTCTGAATTTTTAAATTGAAATGACCATTCAATATTAACTTTCCTATTCAGTACAGTTTTCACTTAGCTTCTCCAAACATTAAAATCTCAAGTGCACCCAGAGAGTGATTGAGTGTTGTCTTTTATTATGTAGGATGGATGCTACTCCTTAAATGAACAACAATAGAGAACTATATAAATATAAAGGTGTTCAAAACAAGGAGGAAGCAAGTCTAACTCCATGGTTCTGAATTTTTAAATTGAAATGACCATTCAATATTAACTTTCCTATTCAGTACAGTTTTCACTTAGCTTCTCCAAACATTAAAATCTCAAGTGCACCCAGAGAGTGATTGAGTGTTGTCTTTTATTATGTAGGATGGATGCTACTCCTTAAATGAACAACAATAGAGAACTATATAAATATAAAGGTGTTCAAAACAAGGAGGAAGCAAGTCTAACTCCATGGTTCTGAATTTTTAAATTGAAATGACCATTCAATATTAACTTTCCTATTCAGTACAGTTTTCACTTAGCTTCTCCAAACATTAAAATCTCAAGTGCACCCAGAGAGTGATTGAGTGTTGTCTTTTATTATGTAGGATGGATGCTACTCCTTAAATGAACAACAATAGAGAACTATATAAATATAAAGGTGTTCAAAACAAGGAGGAAGCAAGTCTAACTCCATGGTTCTGAATTTTTAAATTGAAATGACCATTCAATATTAACTTTCCTATTCAGTACAGTTTTCACTTAGCTTCTCCAAACATTAAAATCTCAAGTGCACCCAGAGAGTGATTGAGTGTTGTCTTTTATTATGTAGGATGGATGCTACTCCTTAAATGAACAACAATAGAGAACTATATAAATATAAAGGTGTTCAAAACAAGGAGGAAGCAAGTCTAACTCCATGGTTCTGAATTTTTAAATTGAAATGACCATTCAATATTAACTTTCCTATTCAGTACAGTTTTCACTTAGCTTCTCCAAACATTAAAATCTCAAGTGCACCCAGAGAGTGATTGAGTGTTGTCTTTTATTATGTAGGATGGATGCTACTCCTTAAATGAACAACAATAGAGAACTATATAAATATAAAGGTGTTCAAAACAAGGAGGAAGCAAGTCTAACTCCATGGTTCTGAATTTTTAAATTGAAATGACCATTCAATATTAACTTTCCTATTCAGTACAGTTTTCACTTAGCTTCTCCAAACATTAAAATCTCAAGTGCACCCAGAGAGTGATTGAGTGTTGTCTTTTATTATGTAGGATGGATGCTACTCCTTAAATGAACAACAATAGAGAACTATATAAATATAAAGGTGTTCAAAACAAGGAGGAAGCAAGTCTAACTCCATGGTTCTGAATTTTTAAATTGAAATGACCATTCAATATTAACTTTCCTATTCAGTACAGTTTTCACTTAGCTTCTCCAAACATTAAAATCTCAAGTGCACCCAGAGAGTGATTGAGTGTTGTCTTTTATTATGTAGGATGGATGCTACTCCTTAAATGAACAACAATAGAGAACTATATAAATATAAAGGTGTTCAAAACAAGGAGGAAGCAAGTCTAACTCCATGGTTCTGAATTTTTAAATTGAAATGACCATTCAATATTAACTTTCCTATTCAGTACAGTTTTCACTTAGCTTCTCCAAACATTAAAATCTCAAGTGCACCCAGAGAGTGATTGAGTGTTGTCTTTTATTATGTAGGATGGATGCTACTCCTTAAATGAACAACAATAGAGAACTATATAAATATAAAGGTGTTCAAAACAAGGAGGAAGCAAGTCTAACTCCATGGTTCTGAATTTTTAAATTGAAATGACCATTCAATATTAACTTTCCTATTCAGTACAGTTTTCACTTAGCTTCTCCAAACATTAAAATCTCAAGTGCACCCAGAGAGTGATTGAGTGTTGTCTTTTATTATGTAGGATGGATGCTACTCCTTAAATGAACAACAATAGAGAACTATATAAATATAAAGGTGTTCAAAACAAGGAGGAAGCAAGTCTAACTCCATGGTTCTGAATTTTTAAATTGAAATGACCATTCAATATTAACTTTCCTATTCAGTACTGTTTTCACTTAGCTTCTCCAAACATTAAAATCTCAAGTGCACCCAGAGAGTGATTGAGTGTTGTCTTTTATTATGTAGGATGGATGCTACTCCTTAAATGAACAACAATAGAGAACTATATAAATATAAAGGTGTTCAAAACAAGGAGGAAGCAAGTCTAACTCCATGGTCCTGAATTTTTAAATTGAAATGACCATTCAATATTAACTTTCCTATTCAGTACAGTTTTCACTTAGCTTCTCCAAACATTAAAATCTCAAGTGCACCCAGAGAGTGATTGAGTGTTGTCTTTTATTATGTAGGATGGATGCTACTCCTTAAATGAACAACAATAGAGAACTATATAAATATAAAGGTGTTCAAAACAAGGAGGAAGCAAGTCTAACTCCATGGTTCTGAATTTTTAAATTGAAATGACCATTCAATATTAACTTTCCTATTCAGTACAGTTTTCACTTAGCTTCTCCAAGCATTAAAATCTCAAGTGCACCCAGAGAGTGATTGAGTGTTGTCTTTTATTATGTAGGATGGATGCTACTCCTTAAATGAACAACAATAGAGAACTATATAAATATAAAGGTGTTCAAAACAAGGAGGAAGCAAGTCTAACTCCATGGTTCTGAATTTTTAAATTGAAATGACCATTCAATATTAACTTTCCTATTCAGTACAGTTTTCACTTAGCTTCTCCAAACATTAAAATCTCAAGTGCACCCAGAGAGTGATTGAGTGTTGTCTTTTATTATGTAGGATGGATGCTACTCCTTAAATGAACAACAATAGAGAACTATATAAATATAAAGGTGTTCAAAACAAGGAGGAAGCAAGTCTAACTCCATGGTTCTGAATTTTTAAATTGAAATGACCATTCAATATTAACTTTCCTATTCAGTACAGTTTTCACGTAGCTTCTCCAAACATTAAAATCTCAAGTGCACCCAGAGAGTGATTGAGTGTTGTCTTTTATTATGTAGGATGGATGCTACTCCTTAAATGAACAACAATAGAGAACTATATAAATATAAAGGTGTTCAAAACAAGGAGGAAGCAAGTCTAACTCCATGGTTCTGAATTTTTAAATTGAAATGACCATTCAATATTAACTTTCCTATTCAGTACAGTTTTCACTTAGCTTCTCCAAACATTAAAATCTCAAGTGCACCCAGAGAGTGATTGAGTGTTGTCTTTTATTATGTAGGATGGATGCTACTCCTTAAATGAACAACAATAGAGAACTATATAAATATAAAGGTGTTCAAAACAAGGAGGAAGCAAGTCTAACTCCATGGTTCTGAATTTTTAAATTGAAATGACCATTCAATATTAACTTTCCTATTCAGTACAGTTTTCACTTAGCTTCTCCAAACATTAAAATCTCAAGTGCACCCAGAGAGTGATTGAGTGTTGTCTTTTATTATGTAGGATGGATGCTACTCCTTAAATGAACAACAATAGAGAACTATATAAATATAAAGGTGTTCAAAACAAGGAGGAAGCAAGTCTAACTCCATGGTTCTGAATTTTTAAATTGAAATGACCATTCAATATTAACTTTCCTATTCAGTACAGTTTTCACGTAGCTTCTCCAAACATTAAAATCTCAAGTGCACCCAGAGAGTGATTGAGTGTTGTCTTTTATTATGTAGGATGGATGCTACTCCTTAAATGAACAACAATAGAGAACTATATAAATATAAAGGTGTTCAAAACAAGGAGGAAGCAAGTCTAACTCCATGGTTCTGAATTTTTAAATTGAAATGACCATTCAATATTAACTTTCCTATTCAGTACAGTTTTCACGTAGCTTCTCCAAACATTAAAATCTCAAGTGCACCCAGAGAGTGATTGAGTGTTGTCTTTTATTATGTAGGATGGATGCTACTCCTTAAATGAACAACAATAGAGAACTATATAAATATAAAGGTGTTCAAAACAAGGAGGAAGCAAGTCTAACTCCATGGTTCTGAATTTTTAAATTGAAATGACCATTCAATATTAACTTTCCTATTCAGTACAGTTTTCACGTAGCTTCTCCAAACATTAAAATCTCAAGTGCACCCAGAGAGTGATTGAGTGTTGTCTTTTATTATGTAGGATGGATGCTACTCCTTAAATGAACAACAATAGAGAACTATATAAATATAAAGGTGTTCAAAACAAGGAGGAAGCAAGTCTAACTCCATGGTTCTGAATTTTTAAATTGAAATGACCATTCAATATTAACTTTCCTATTCAGTACAGTTTTCACGTAGCTTCTCCAAACATTAAAATCTCAAGTGCACCCAGAGAGTGATTGAGTGTTGTCTTTTATTATGTAGGATGGATGCTACTCCTTAAATGAACAACAATAGAGAACTATATAAATATAAAGGTGTTCAAAACAAGGAGGAAGCAAGTCTAACTCCATGGTTCTGAATTTTTAAATTGAAATGACCATTCAATATTAACTTTCCTATTCAGTACAGTTTTCACGTAGCTTCTCCAAACATTAAAATCTCAAGTGCACCCAGAGAGTGATTGAGTGTTGTCTTTTATTATGTAGGATGGATGCTACTCCTTAAATGAACAACAATAGAGAACTATATAAATATAAAGGTGTTCAAAGCAAGGAGGAAGCAAGTCTAACTCCATGGTTCTGAATTTTTAAATTGAAATGACCATTCAATATTAACTTTCCTATTCAGTACAGTTTTCACTTAGCTTCTCCAAACATTAAAATCTCAAGTGCACCCAGAGAGTGATTGAGTGTTGTCTTTTATTATGTAGGATGGATGCTACTCCTTAAATGAACAACAATAGAGAACTATATAAATATAAAGGTGTTCAAAACAAGGAGGAAGCAAGTCTAACTCCATGGTTCTGAATTTTTAAATTGAAATGACCATTCAATATTAACTTTCCTATTCAGTACAGTTTTCACTTAGCTTCTCCAAACATTAAAATCTCAAGTGCACCCAGAGAGTGATTGAGTGTTGTCTTTTATTATGTAGGATGGATGCTACTCCTTAAATGAACAACAATAGAGAACTATATAAATATAAAGGTGTTCAAAACAAGGAGGAAGCAAGTCTAACTCCATGGTTCTGAATTTTTAAATTGAAATGACCATTCAATATTAACTTTCCTATTCAGTACAGTTTTCACTTAGCTTCTCCAAACATTAAAATCTCAAGTGCACCCAGAGAGTGATTGAGTGTTGTCTTTTATTATGTAGGATGGATGCTACTCCTTAAATGAACAACAATAGAGAACTATATAAATATAAAGGTGTTCAAAACAAGGAGGAAGCAAGTCTAACTCCATGGTTCTGAATTTTTAAATTGAAATGACCATTCAATATTAACTTTCCTATTCAGTACAGTTTTCACGTAGCTTCTCCAAACATTAAAATCTCAAGTGCACCCAGAGAGTGATTGAGTGTTGTCTTTTATTATGTAGGATGGATGCTACTCCTTAAATGAACAACAATAGAGAACTATATAAATATAAAGGTGTTCAAAACAAGGAGGAAGCAAGTCTAACTCCATGGTTCTGAATTTTTAAATTGAAATGACCATTCAATATTAACTTTCCTATTCAGTACAGTTTTCACGTAGCTTCTCCAAACATTAAAATCTCAAGTGCACCCAGAGAGTGATTGAGTGTTGTCTTTTATTATGTAGGATGGATGCTACTCCTTAAATGAACAACAATAGAGAACTATATAAATATAAAGGTGTTCAAAACAAGGAGGAAGCAAGTCTAACTCCATGGTTCTGAATTTTTAAATTGAAATGACCATTCAATATTAACTTTCCTATTCAGTACAGTTTTCACGTAGCTTCTCCAAACATTAAAATCTCAAGTGCACCCAGAGAGTGATTGAGTGTTGTCTTTTATTATGTAGGATGGATGCTACTCCTTAAATGAACAACAATAGAGAACTATATAAATATAAAGGTGTTCAAAACAAGGAGGAAGCAAGTCTAACTCCATGGTTCTGAATTTTTAAATTGAAATGACCATTCAATATTAACTTTCCTATTCAGTACAGTTTTCACGTAGCTTCTCCAAACATTAAAATCTCAAGTGCACCCAGAGAGTGATTGAGTGTTGTCTTTTATTATGTAGGATGGATGCTACTCCTTAAATGAACAACAATAGAGAACTATATAAATATAAAGGTGTTCAAAGCAAGGAGGAAGCAAGTCTAACTCCATGGTTCTGAATTTTTAAATTGAAATGACCATTCAATATTAACTTTCCTATTCAGTACAGTTTTCACTTAGCTTCTCCAAACATTAAAATCTCAAGTGCACCCAGAGAGTGATTGAGTGTTGTCTTTTATTATGTAGGATGGATGCTACTCCTTAAATGAACAACAATAGAGAACTATATAAATATAAAGGTGTTCAAAACAAGGAGGAAGCAAGTCTAACTCCATGGTTCTGAATTTTTAAATTGAAATGACCATTCAATATTAACTTTCCTATTCAGTACAGTTTTCACGTAGCTTCTCCAAACATTAAAATCTCAAGTGCACCCAGAGAGTGATTGAGTGTTGTCTTTTATTATGTAGGATGGATGCTACTCCTTAAATGAACAACAATAGAGAACTATATAAATATAAAGGTGTTCAAAGCAAGGAGGAAGCAAGTCTAACTCCATGGTTCTGAATTTTTAAATTGAAATGACCATTCAATATTAACTTTCCTATTCAGTACAGTTTTCACTTAGCTTCTCCAAACATTAAAATCTCAAGTGCACCCAGAGAGTGATTGAGTGTTGTCTTTTATTATGTAGGATGGATGCTACTCCTTAAATGAACAACAATAGAGAACTATATAAATATAAAGGTGTTCAAAACAAGGAGGAAGCAAGTCTAACTCCATGGTTCTGAATTTTTAAATTGAAATGACCATTCAATATTAACTTTCCTATTCAGTACAGTTTTCACTTAGCTTCTCCAAACATTAAAATCTCAAGTGCACCCAGAGAGTGATTGAGTGTTGTCTTTTATTATGTAGGATGGATGCTACTCCTTAAATGAACAACAATAGAGAACTATATAAATATAAAGGTGTTCAAAACAAGGAGGAAGCAAGTCTAACTCCATGGTTCTGAATTTTTAAATTGAAATGACCATTCAATATTAACTTTCCTATTCAGTACAGTTTTCACTTAGCTTCTCCAAACATTAAAATCTCAAGTGCACCCAGAGAGTGATTGAGTGTTGTCTTTTATTATGTAGGATGGATGCTACTCCTTAAATGAACAACAATAGAGAACTATATAAATATAAAGGTGTTCAAAACAAGGAGGAAGCAAGTCTAACTCCATGGTTCTGAATTTTTAAATTGAAATGACCATTCAATATTAACTTTCCTATTCAGTACAGTTTTCACTTAGCTTCTCCAAACATTAAAATCTCAAGTGCACCCAGAGAGTGATTGAGTGTTGTCTTTTATTATGTAGGATGGATGCTACTCCTTAAATGAACAACAATAGAGAACTATATAAATATAAAGGTGTTCAAAACAAGGAGGAAGCAAGTCTAACTCCATGGTTCTGAATTTTTAAATTGAAATGACCATTCAATATTAACTTTCCTATTCAGTACAGTTTTCACGTAGCTTCTCCAAACATTAAAATCTCAAGTGCACCCAGAGAGTGATTGAGTGTTGTCTTTTATTATGTAGGATGGATGCTACTCCTTAAATGAACAACAATAGAGAACTATATAAATATAAAGGTGTTCAAAACAAGGAGGAAGCAAGTCTAACTCCATGGTTCTGAATTTTTAAATTGAAATGACCATTCAATATTAACTTTCCTATTCAGTACAGTTTTCACGTAGCTTCTCCAAACATTAAAATCTCAAGTGCACCCAGAGAGTGATTGAGTGTTGTCTTTTATTATGTAGGATGGATGCTACTCCTTAAATGAACAACAATAGAGAACTATATAAATATAAAGGTGTTCAAAACAAGGAGGAAGCAAGTCTAACTCCATGGTTCTGAATTTTTAAATTGAAATGACCATTCAATATTAACTTTCCTATTCAGTACAGTTTTCACGTAGCTTCTCCAAACATTAAAATCTCAAGTGCACCCAGAGAGTGATTGAGTGTTGTCTTTTATTATGTAGGATGGATGCTACTCCTTAAATGAACAACAATAGAGAACTATATAAATATAAAGGTGTTCAAAACAAGGAGGAAGCAAGTCTAACTCCATGGTTCTGAATTTTTAAATTGAAATGACCATTCAATATTAACTTTCCTATTCAGTACAGTTTTCACGTAGCTTCTCCAAACATTAAAATCTCAAGTGCACCCAGAGAGTGATTGAGTGTTGTCTTTTATTATGTAGGATGGATGCTACTCCTTAAATGAACAACAATAGAGAACTATATAAATATAAAGGTGTTCAAAACAAGGAGGAAGCAAGTCTAACTCCATGGTTCTGAATTTTTAAATTGAAATGACCATTCAATATTAACTTTCCTATTCAGTACAGTTTTCACGTAGCTTCTCCAAACATTAAAATCTCAAGTGCACCCAGAGAGTGATTGAGTGTTGTCTTTTATTATGTAGGATGGATGCTACTCCTTAAATGAACAACAATAGAGAACTATATAAATATAAAGGTGTTCAAAACAAGGAGGAAGCAAGTCTAACTCCATGGTTCTGAATTTTTAAATTGAAATGACCATTCAATATTAACTTTCCTATTCAGTACAGTTTTCACGTAGCTTCTCCAAACATTAAAATCTCAAGTGCACCCAGAGAGTGATTGAGTGTTGTCTTTTATTATGTAGGATGGATGCTACTCCTTAAATGAACAACAATAGAGAACTATATAAATATAAAGGTGTTCAAAACAAGGAGGAAGCAAGTCTAACTCCATGGTTCTGAATTTTTAAATTGAAATGACCATTCAATATTAACTTTCCTATTCAGTACAGTTTTCACGTAGCTTCTCCAAACATTAAAATCTCAAGTGCACCCAGAGAGTGATTGAGTGTTGTCTTTTATTATGTAGGATGGATGCTACTCCTTAAATGAACAACAATAGAGAACTATATAAATATAAAGGTGTTCAAAACAAGGAGGAAGCAAGTCTAACTCCATGGTTCTGAATTTTTAAATTGAAATGACCATTCAATATTAACTTTCCTATTCAGTACAGTTTTCACGTAGCTTCTCCAAACATTAAAATCTCAAGTGCACCCAGAGAGTGATTGAGTGTTGTCTTTTATTATGTAGGATGGATGCTACTCCTTAAATGAACAACAATAGAGAACTATATAAATATAAAGGTGTTCAAAACAAGGAGGAAGCAAGTCTAACTCCATGGTTCTGAATTTTTAAATTGAAATGACCATTCAATATTAACTTTCCTATTCAGTACAGTTTTCACGTAGCTTCTCCAAACATTAAAATCTCAAGTGCACCCAGAGAGTGATTGAGTGTTGTCTTTTATTATGTAGGATGGATGCTACTCCTTAAATGAACAACAATAGAGAACTATATAAATATAAAGGTGTTCAAAGCAAGGAGGAAGCAAGTCTAACTCCATGGTTCTGAATTTTTAAATTGAAATGACCATTCAATATTAACTTTCCTATTCAGTACAGTTTTCACTTAGCTTCTCCAAACATTAAAATCTCAAGTGCACCCAGAGAGTGATTGAGTGTTGTCTTTTATTATGTAGGATGGATGCTACTCCTTAAATGAACAACAATAGAGAACTATATAAATATAAAGGTGTTCAAAACAAGGAGGAAGCAAGTCTAACTCCATGGTTCTGAATTTTTAAATTGAAATGACCATTCAATATTAACTTTCCTATTCAGTACAGTTTTCACTTAGCTTCTCCAAACATTAAAATCTCAAGTGCACCCAGAGAGTGATTGAGTGTTGTCTTTTATTATGTAGGATGGATGCTACTCCTTAAATGAACAACAATAGAGAACTATATAAATATAAAGGTGTTCAAAACAAGGAGGAAGCAAGTCTAACTCCATGGTTCTGAATTTTTAAATTGAAATGACCATTCAATATTAACTTTCCTATTCAGTACAGTTTTCACTTAGCTTCTCCAAACATTAAAATCTCAAGTGCACCCAGAGAGTGATTGAGTGTTGTCTTTTATTATGTAGGATGGATGCTACTCCTTAAATGAACAACAATAGAGAACTATATAAATATAAAGGTGTTCAAAACAAGGAGGAAGCAAGTCTAACTCCATGGTTCTGAATTTTTAAATTGAAATGACCATTCAATATTAACTTTCCTATTCAGTACAGTTTTCACGTAGCTTCTCCAAACATTAAAATCTCAAGTGCACCCAGAGAGTGATTGAGTGTTGTCTTTTATTATGTAGGATGGATGCTACTCCTTAAATGAACAACAATAGAGAACTATATAAATATAAAGGTGTTCAAAACAAGGAGGAAGCAAGTCTAACTCCATGGTTCTGAATTTTTAAATTGAAATGACCATTCAATATTAACTTTCCTATTCAGTACAGTTTTCACGTAGCTTCTCCAAACATTAAAATCTCAAGTGCACCCAGAGAGTGATTGAGTGTTGTCTTTTATTATGTAGGATGGATGCTACTCCTTAAATGAACAACAATAGAGAACTATATAAATATAAAGGTGTTCAAAACAAGGAGGAAGCAAGTCTAACTCCATGGTTCTGAATTTTTAAATTGAAATGACCATTCAATATTAACTTTCCTATTCAGTACAGTTTTCACGTAGCTTCTCCAAACATTAAAATCTCAAGTGCACCCAGAGAGTGATTGAGTGTTGTCTTTTATTATGTAGGATGGATGCTACTCCTTAAATGAACAACAATAGAGAACTATATAAATATAAAGGTGTTCAAAACAAGGAGGAAGCAAGTCTAACTCCATGGTTCTGAATTTTTAAATTGAAATGACCATTCAATATTAACTTTCCTATTCAGTACAGATTTCACGTAGCTTCTCCAAACATTAAAATCTCAAGTGCACCCAGAGAGTGATTGAGTGTTGTCTTTTATTATGTAGGATGGATGCTACTCCTTAAATGAACAACAATAGAGAACTATATAAATATAAAGGTGTTCAAAGCAAGGAGGAAGCAAGTCTAACTCCATGGTTCTGAATTTTTAAATTGAAATGACCATTCAATATTAACTTTCCTATTCAGTACAGTTTTCACTTAGCTTCTCCAAACATTAAAATCTCAAGTGCACCCAGAGAGTGATTGAGTGTTGTCTTTTATTATGTAGGATGGATGCTACTCCTTAAATGAACAACAATAGAGAACTATATAAATATAAAGGTGTTCAAAACAAGGAGGAAGCAAGTCTAACTCCATGGTTCTGAATTTTTAAATTGAAATGACCATTCAATATTAACTTTCCTATTCAGTACAGTTTTCACGTAGCTTCTCCAAACATTAAAATCTCAAGTGCACCCAGAGAGTGATTGAGTGTTGTCTTTTATTATGTAGGATGGATGCTACTCCTTAAATGAACAACAATAGAGAACTATATAAATATAAAGGTGTTCAAAGCAAGGAGGAAGCAAGTCTAACTCCATGGTTCTGAATTTTTAAATTGAAATGACCATTCAATATTAACTTTCCTATTCAGTACAGTTTTCACTTAGCTTCTCCAAACATTAAAATCTCAAGTGCACCCAGAGAGTGATTGAGTGTTGTCTTTTATTATGTAGGATGGATGCTACTCCTTAAATGAACAACAATAGAGAACTATATAAATATAAAGGTGTTCAAAACAAGGAGGAAGCAAGTCTAACTCCATGGTTCTGAATTTTTAAATTGAAATGACCATTCAATATTAACTTTCCTATTCAGTACAGTTTTCACTTAGCTTCTCCAAACATTAAAATCTCAAGTGCACCCAGAGAGTGATTGAGTGTTGTCTTTTATTATGTAGGATGGATGCTACTCCTTAAATGAACAACAATAGAGAACTATATAAATATAAAGGTGTTCAAAACAAGGAGGAAGCAAGTCTAACTCCATGGTTCTGAATTTTTAAATTGAAATGACCATTCAATATTAACTTTCCTATTCAGTACAGTTTTCACGTAGCTTCTCCAAACATTAAAATCTCAAGTGCACCCAGAGAGTGATTGAGTGTTGTCTTTTATTATGTAGGATGGATGCTACTCCTTAAATGAACAACAATAGAGAACTATATAAATATAAAGGTGTTCAAAACAAGGAGGAAGCAAGTCTAACTCCATGGTTCTGAATTTTTAAATTGAAATGACCATTCAATATTAACTTTCCTATTCAGTACAGTTTTCACGTAGCTTCTCCAAACATTAAAATCTCAAGTGCACCCAGAGAGTGATTGAGTGTTGTCTTTTATTATGTAGGATGGATGCTACTCCTTAAATGAACAACAATAGAGAACTATATAAATATAAAGGTGTTCAAAACAAGGAGGAAGCAAGTCTAACTCCATGGTTCTGAATTTTTAAATTGAAATGACCATTCAATATTAACTTTCCTATTCAGTACAGTTTTCACGTAGCTTCTCCAAACATTAAAATCTCAAGTGCACCCAGAGAGTGATTGAGTGTTGTCTTTTATTATGTAGGATGGATGCTACTCCTTAAATGAACAACAATAGAGAACTATATAAATATAAAGGTGTTCAAAACAAGGAGGAAGCAAGTCTAACTCCATGGTTCTGAATTTTTAAATTGAAATGACCATTCAATATTAACTTTCCTATTCAGTACAGTTTTCACGTAGCTTCTCCAAACATTAAAATCTCAAGTGCACCCAGAGAGTGATTGAGTGTTGTCTTTTATTATGTAGGATGGATGCTACTCCTTAAATGAACAACAATAGAGAACTATATAAATATAAAGGTGTTCAAAACAAGGAGGAAGCAAGTCTAACTCCATGGTTCTGAATTTTTAAATTGAAATGACCATTCAATATTAACTTTCCTATTCAGTACAGTTTTCACGTAGCTTCTCCAAACATTAAAATCTCAAGTGCACCCAGAGAGTGATTGAGTGTTGTCTTTTATTATGTAGGATGGATGCTACTCCTTAAATGAACAACAATAGAGAACTATATAAATATAAAGGTGTTCAAAGCAAGGAGGAAGCAAGTCTAACTCCATGGTTCTGAATTTTTAAATTGAAATGACCATTCAATATTAACTTTCCTATTCAGTACAGTTTTCACTTAGCTTCTCCAAACATTAAAATCTCAAGTGCACCCAGAGAGTGATTGAGTGTTGTCTTTTATTATGTAGGATGGATGCTACTCCTTAAATGAACAACAATAGAGAACTATATAAATATAAAGGTGTTCAAAACAAGGAGGAAGCAAGTCTAACTCCATGGTTCTGAATTTTTAAATTGAAATGACCATTCAATATTAACTTTCCTATTCAGTACAGTTTTCACTTAGCTTCTCCAAACATTAAAATCTCAAGTGCACCCAGAGAGTGATTGAGTGTTGTCTTTTATTATGTAGGATGGATGCTACTCCTTAAATGAACAACAATAGAGAACTATATAAATATAAAGGTGTTCAAAACAAGGAGGAAGCAAGTCTAACTCCATGGTTCTGAATTTTTAAATTGAAATGACCATTCAATATTAACTTTCCTATTCAGTACAGTTTTCACTTAGCTTCTCCAAACATTAAAATCTCAAGTGCACCCAGAGAGTGATTGAGTGTTGTCTTTTATTATGTAGGATGGATGCTACTCCTTAAATGAACAACAATAGAGAACTATATAAATATAAAGGTGTTCAAAACAAGGAGGAAGCAAGTCTAACTCCATGGTTCTGAATTTTTAAATTGAAATGACCATTCAATATTAACTTTCCTATTCAGTACAGTTTTCACTTAGCTTCTCCAAACATTAAAATCTCAAGTGCACCCAGAGAGTGATTGAGTGTTGTCTTTTATTATGTAGGATGGATGCTACTCCTTAAATGAACAACAATAGAGAACTATATAAATATAAAGGTGTTCAAAACAAGGAGGAAGCAAGTCTAACTCCATGGTTCTGAATTTTTAAATTGAAATGACCATTCAATATTAACTTTCCTATTCAGTACAGTTTTCACTTAGCTTCTCCAAACATTAAAATCTCAAGTGCACCCAGAGAGTGATTGAGTGTTGTCTTTTATTATGTAGGATGGATGCTACTCCTTAAATGAACAACAATAGAGAACTATATAAATATAAAGGTGTTCAAAACAAGGAGGAAGCAAGTCTAACTCCATGGTTCTGAATTTTTAAATTGAAATGACCATTCAATATTAACTTTCCTATTCAGCACAGTTTTCCACTTAGCTTCTCCAAACATTAAAATCTCAAGTGCACCCAGAGAGTGATTGAGTGTTGTCTTTTATTATGTAGGATGGATGCTACTCCTTAAATGAACAACAATAGAGAACTATATAAATATAAAGGTGTTCAAAACAAGGAGGAAGCAAGTCTAACTCCATGGTTCTGAATTTTTAAATTGAAATGACCATTCAATATTAACTTTCCTATTCAGTACAGTTTTCACTTAGCTTCTCCAAACATTAAAATCTCAAGTGCACCCAGAGAGTGATTGAGTGTTGTCTTTTATTATGTAGGATGGATGCTACTCCTTAAATGAACAACAATAGAGAACTATATAAATATAAAGGTGTTCAAAACAAGGAGGAAGCAAGTCTAACTCCATGGTTCTGAATTTTTAAATTGAAATGACCATTCAATATTAACTTTCCTATTCAGTACAGTTTTCACGTAGCTTCTCCAAACATTAAAATCTCAAGTGCACCCAGAGAGTGATTGAGTGTTGTCTTTTATTATGTAGGATGGATGCTACTCCTTAAATGAACAACAATAGAGAACTATATAAATATAAAGGTGTTCAAAACAAGGAGGAAGCAAGTCTAACTCCATGGTTCTGAATTTTTAAATTGAAATGACCATTCAATATTAACTTTCCTATTCAGTACAGTTTTCACTTAGCTTCTCCAAACATTAAAATCTCAAGTGCACCCAGAGAGTGATTGAGTGTTGTCTTTTATTATGTAGGATGGATGCTACTCCTTAAATGAACAACAATAGAGAACTATATAAATATAAAGGTGTTCAAAACAAGGAGGAAGCAAGTCTAACTCCATGGTTCTGAATTTTTAAATTGAAATGACCATTCAATATTAACTTTCCTATTCAGTACAGTTTTCACGTAGCTTCTCCAAACATTAAAATCTCAAGTGCACCCAGAGAGTGATTGAGTGTTGTCTTTTATTATGTAGGATGGATGCTACTCCTTAAATGAACAACAATAGAGAACTATATAAATATAAAGGTGTTCAAAACAAGGAGGAAGCAAGTCTAACTCCATGGTTCTGAATTTTTAAATTGAAATGACCATTCAATATTAACTTTCCTATTCAGTACAGTTTTCACGTAGCTTCTCCAAACATTAAAATCTCAAGTGCACCCAGAGAGTGATTGAGTGTTGTCTTTTATTATGTAGGATGGATGCTACTCCTTAAATGAACAACAATAGAGAACTATATAAATATAAAGGTGTTCAAAACAAGGAGGAAGCAAGTCTAACTCCATGGTTCTGAATTTTTAAATTGAAATGACCATTCAATATTAACTTTCCTATTCAGTACAGTTTTCACGTAGCTTCTCCAAACATTAAAATCTCAAGTGCACCCAGAGAGTGATTGAGTGTTGTCTTTTATTATGTAGGATGGATGCTACTCCTTAAATGAACAACAATAGAGAACTATATAAATATAAAGGTGTTCAAAACAAGGAGGAAGCAAGTCTAACTCCATGGTTCTGAATTTTTAAATTGAAATGACCATTCAATATTAACTTTCCTATTCAGTACAGTTTTCACGTAGCTTCTCCAAACATTAAAATCTCAAGTGCACCCAGAGAGTGATTGAGTGTTGTCTTTTATTATGTAGGATGGATGCTACTCCTTAAATGAACAACAATAGAGAACTATATAAATATAAAGGTGTTCAAAGCAAGGAGGAAGCAAGTCTAACTCCATGGTTCTGAATTTTTAAATTGAAATGACCATTCAATATTAACTTTCCTATTCAGTACAGTTTTCACTTAGCTTCTCCAAACATTAAAATCTCAAGTGCACCCAGAGAGTGATTGAGTGTTGTCTTTTATTATGTAGGATGGATGCTACTCCTTAAATGAACAACAATAGAGAACTATATAAATATAAAGGTGTTCAAAACAAGGAGGAAGCAAGTCTAACTCCATGGTTCTGAATTTTTAAATTGAAATGACCATTCAATATTAACTTTCCTATTCAGTACAGTTTTCACTTAGCTTCTCCAAACATTAAAATCTCAAGTGCACCCAGAGAGTGATTGAGTGTTGTCTTTTATTATGTAGGATGGATGCTACTCCTTAAATGAACAACAATAGAGAACTATATAAATATAAAGGTGTTCAAAACAAGGAGGAAGCAAGTCTAACTCCATGGTTCTGAATTTTTAAATTGAAATGACCATTCAATATTAACTTTCCTATTCAGTACAGTTTTCACTTAGCTTCTCCAAACATTAAAATCTCAAGTGCACCCAGAGAGTGATTGAGTGTTGTCTTTTATTATGTAGGATGGATGCTACTCCTTAAATGAACAACAATAGAGAACTATATAAATATAAAGGTGTTCAAAACAAGGAGGAAGCAAGTCTAACTCCATGGTTCTGAATTTTTAAATTGAAATGACCATTCAATATTAACTTTCCTATTCAGTACAGTTTTCACGTAGCTTCTCCAAACATTAAAATCTCAAGTGCACCCAGAGAGTGATTGAGTGTTGTCTTTTATTATGTAGGATGGATGCTACTCCTTAAATGAACAACAATAGAGAACTATATAAATATAAAGGTGTTCAAAACAAGGAGGAAGCAAGTCTAACTCCATGGTTCTGAATTTTTAAATTGAAATGACCATTCAATATTAACTTTCCTATTCAGTACAGTTTTCACGTAGCTTCTCCAAACATTAAAATCTCAAGTGCACCCAGAGAGTGATTGAGTGTTGTCTTTTATTATGTAGGATGGATGCTACTCCTTAAATGAACAACAATAGAGAACTATATAAATATAAAGGTGTTCAAAACAAGGAGGAAGCAAGTCTAACTCCATGGTTCTGAATTTTTAAATTGAAATGACCATTCAATATTAACTTTCCTATTCAGTACAGTTTTCACGTAGCTTCTCCAAACATTAAAATCTCAAGTGCACCCAGAGAGTGATTGAGTGTTGTCTTTTATTATGTAGGATGGATGCTACTCCTTAAATGAACAACAATAGAGAACTATATAAATATAAAGGTGTTCAAAACAAGGAGGAAGCAAGTCTAACTCCATGGTTCTGAATTTTTAAATTGAAATGACCATTCAATATTAACTTTCCTATTCAGTACAGTTTTCACGTAGCTTCTCCAAACATTAAAATCTCAAGTGCACCCAGAGAGTGATTGAGTGTTGTCTTTTATTATGTAGGATGGATGCTACTCCTTAAATGAACAACAATAGAGAACTATATAAATATAAAGGTGTTCAAAGCAAGGAGGAAGCAAGTCTAACTCCATGGTTCTGAATTTTTAAATTGAAATGACCATTCAATATTAACTTTCCTATTCAGTACAGTTTTCACTTAGCTTCTCCAAACATTAAAATCTCAGGTGCACCCAGAGAGTGATTGAGTGTTGTCTTTTATTATGTAGGATGGATGCTACTCCTTAAATGAACAACAATAGATAACTATATAAATATAAAGGTGTTCAAAACAAGGAGGAAGCAAGTCTAACTCCATGGTTCTGAATTTTTAAATTGAAATGACCATTCAATATTAACTTTCCTATTCAGTACAGTTTTCACTTAGCTTCTCCAAACATTAAAATCTCAAGTGCACCCAGAGAGTGATTGAGTGTTGTCTTTTATTATGTAGGATGGATGCTACTCCTTAAATGAACAACAATAGAGAACTATATAAATATAAAGGTGTTCAAAACAAGGAGGAAGCAAGTCTAACTCCATGGTTCTGAATTTTTAAATTGAAATGACCATTCAATATTAACTTTCCTATTCAGTACAGTTTTCACTTAGCTTCTCCAAACATTAAAATCTCAAGTGCACCCAGAGAGTGATTGAGTGTTGTCTTTTATTATGTAGGATGGATGCTACTCCTTAAATGAACAACAATAGAGAACTATATAAATATAAAGGTGTTCAAAACAAGGAGGAAGCAAGTCTAACTCCATGGTTCTGAATTTTTAAATTGAAATGACCATTCAATATTAACTTTCCTATTCAGTACAGTTTTCACTTAGCTTCTCCAAACATTAAAATCTCAAGTGCACCCAGAGAGTGATTGAGTGTTGTCTTTTATTATGTAGGATGGATGCTACTCCTTAAATGAACAACAATAGAGAACTATATAAATATAAAGGTGTTCAAAACAAGGAGGAAGCAAGTCTAACTCCATGGTTCTGAATTTTTAAATTGAAATGACCATTCAATATTAACTTTCCTATTCAGTACAGTTTTCACTTAGCTTCTCCAAACATTAAAATCTCAAGTGCACCCAGAGAGTGATTGAGTGTTGTCTTTTATTATGTAGGATGGATGCTACTCCTTAAATGAACAACAATAGAGAACTATATAAATATAAAGGTGTTCAAAACAAGGAGGAAGCAAGTCTAACTCCATGGTTCTGAATTTTTAAATTGAAATGACCATTCAATATTAACTTTCCTATTCAGTACAGTTTTCACGTAGCTTCTCCAAACATTAAAATCTCAAGTGCACCCAGAGAGTGATTGAGTGTTGTCTTTTATTATGTAGGATGGATGCTACTCCTTAAATGAACAACAATAGAGAACTATATAAATATAAAGGTGTTCAAAACAAGGAGGAAGCAAGTCTAACTCCATGGTTCTGAATTTTTAAATTGAAATGACCATTCAATATTAACTTTCCTATTCAGTACAGTTTTCACTTAGCTTCTCCAAACATTAAAATCTCAAGTGCACCCAGAGAGTGATTGAGTGTTGTCTTTTATTATGTAGGATGGATGCTACTCCTTAAATGAACAACAATAGAGAACTATATAAATATAAAGGTGTTCAAAACAAGGAGGAAGCAAGTCTAACTCCATGGTTCTGAATTTTTAAATTGAAATGACCATTCAATATTAACTTTCCTATTCAGTACAGTTTTCACTTAGCTTCTCCAAACATTAAAATCTCAAGTGCACCCAGAGAGTGATTGAGTGTTGTCTTTTATTATGTAGGATGGATGCTACTCCTTAAATGAACAACAATAGAGAACTATATAAATATAAAGGTGTTCAAAACAAGGAGGAAGCAAGTCTAACTCCATGGTTCTGAATTTTTAAATTGAAATGACCATTCAATATTAACTTTCCTATTCAGTACAGTTTTCACTTAGCTTCTCCAAACATTAAAATCTCAAGTGCACCCAGAGAGTGATTGAGTGTTGTCTTTTATTATGTAGGATGGATGCTACTCCTTAAATGAACAACAATAGAGAACTATATAAATATAAAGGTGTTCAAAACAAGGAGGAAGCAAGTCTAACTCCATGGTTCTGAATTTTTAAATTGAAATGACCATTCAATATTAACTTTCCTATTCAGTACAGTTTTCACTTAGCTTCTCCAAACATTAAAATCTCAAGTGCACCCAGAGAGTGATTGAGTGTTGTCTTTTATTATGTAGGATGGATGCTACTCCTTAAATGAACAACAATAGAGAACTATATAAATATAAAGGTGTTCAAAACAAGGAGGAAGCAAGTCTAACTCCATGGTTCTGAATTTTTAAATTGAAATGACCATTCAATATTAACTTTCCTATTCAGTACAGTTTTCACGTAGCTTCTCCAAACATTAAAATCTCAAGTGCACCCAGAGAGTGATTGAGTGTTGTCTTTTATTATGTAGGATGGATGCTACTCCTTAAATGAACAACAATAGAGAACTATATAAATATAAAGGTGTTCAAAACAAGGAGGAAGCAAGTCTAACTCCATGGTTCTGAATTTTTAAATTGAAATGACCATTCAATATTAACTTTCCTATTCAGTACAGTTTTCACGTAGCTTCTCCAAACATTAAAATCTCAAGTGCACCCAGAGAGTGATTGAGTGTTGTCTTTTATTATGTAGGATGGATGCTACTCCTTAAATGAACAACAATAGAGAACTATATAAATATAAAGGTGTTCAAAACAAGGAGGAAGCAAGTCTAACTCCATGGTTCTGAATTTTTAAATTGAAATGACCATTCAATATTAACTTTCCTATTCAGTACAGTTTTCACGTAGCTTCTCCAAACATTAAAATCTCAAGTGCACCCAGAGAGTGATTGAGTGTTGTCTTTTATTATGTAGGATGGATGCTACTCCTTAAATGAACAACAATAGAGAACTATATAAATATAAAGGTGTTCAAAGCAAGGAGGAAGCAAGTCTAACTCCATGGTTCTGAATTTTTAAATTGAAATGACCATTCAATATTAACTTTCCTATTCAGTACAGTTTTCACTTAGCTTCTCCAAACATTAAAATCTCAAGTGCACCCAGAGAGTGATTGAGTGTTGTCTTTTATTATGTAGGATGGATGCTACTCCTTAAATGAACAACAATAGAGAACTATATAAATATAAAGGTGTTCAAAACAAGGAGGAAGCAAGTCTAACTCCATGGTTCTGAATTTTTAAATTGAAATGACCATTCAATATTAACTTTCCTATTCAGTACAGTTTTCACTTAGCTTCTCCAAACATTAAAATCTCAAGTGCACCCAGAGAGTGATTGAGTGTTGTCTTTTATTATGTAGGATGGATGCTACTCCTTAAATGAACAACAATAGAGAACTATATAAATATAAAGGTGTTCAAAACAAGGAGGAAGCAAGTCTAACTCCATGGTTCTGAATTTTTAAATTGAAATGACCATTCAATATTAACTTTCCTATTCAGTACAGTTTTCACGTAGCTTCTCCAAACATTAAAATCTCAAGTGCACCCAGAGAGTGATTGAGTGTTGTCTTTTATTATGTAGGATGGATGCTACTCCTTAAATGAACAACAATAGAGAACTATATAAATATAAAGGTGTTCAAAACAAGGAGGAAGCAAGTCTAACTCCATGGTTCTGAATTTTTAAATTGAAATGACCATTCAATATTAACTTTCCTATTCAGTACAGTTTTCACGTAGCTTCTCCAAACATTAAAATCTCAAGTGCACCCAGAGAGTGATTGAGTGTTGTCTTTTATTATGTAGGATGGATGCTACTCCTTAAATGAACAACAATAGAGAACTATATAAATATAAAGGTGTTCAAAACAAGGAGGAAGCAAGTCTAACTCCATGGTTCTGAATTTTTAAATTGAAATGACCATTCAATATTAACTTTCCTATTCAGTACAGTTTTCACGTAGCTTCTCCAAACATTAAAATCTCAAGTGCACCCAGAGAGTGATTGAGTGTTGTCTTTTATTATGTAGGATGGATGCTACTCCTTAAATGAACAACAATAGAGAACTATATAAATATAAAGGTGTTCAAAACAAGGAGGAAGCAAGTCTAACTCCATGGTTCTGAATTTTTAAATTGAAATGACCATTCAATATTAACTTTCCTATTCAGTACAGTTTTCACGTAGCTTCTCCAAACATTAAAATCTCAAGTGCACCCAGAGAGTGATTGAGTGTTGTCTTTTATTATGTAGGATGGATGCTACTCCTTAAATGAACAACAATAGAGAACTATATAAATATAAAGGTGTTCAAAGCAAGGAGGAAGCAAGTCTAACTCCATGGTTCTGAATTTTTAAATTGAAATGACCATTCAATATTAACTTTCCTATTCAGTACAGTTTTCACTTAGCTTCTCCAAACATTAAAATCTCAAGTGCACCCAGAGAGTGATTGAGTGTTGTCTTTTATTATGTAGGATGGATGCTACTCCTTAAATGAACAACAATAGAGAACTATATAAATATAAAGGTGTTCAAAACAAGGAGGAAGCAAGTCTAACTCCATGGTTCTGAATTTTTAAATTGAAATGACCATTCAATATTAACTTTCCTATTCAGTACAGTTTTCACTTAGCTTCTCCAAACATTAAAATCTCAAGTGCACCCAGAGAGTGATTGAGTGTTGTCTTTTATTATGTAGGATGGATGCTACTCCTTAAATGAACAACAATAGAGAACTATATAAATATAAAGGTGTTCAAAGCAAGGAGGAAGCAAGTCTAACTCCATGGTTCTGAATTTTTAAATTGAAATGACCATTCAATATTAACTTTCCTATTCAGTACAGTTTTCACTTAGCTTCTCCAAACATTAAAATCTCAAGTGCACCCAGAGAGTGATTGAGTGTTGTCTTTTATTATGTAGGATGGATGCTACTCCTTAAATGAACAACAATAGAGAACTATATAAATATAAAGGTGTTCAAAACAAGGAGGAAGCAAGTCTAACTCCATGGTTCTGAATTTTTAAATTGAAATGACCATTCAATATTAACTTTCCTATTCAGTACAGTTTTCACTTAGCTTCTCCAAACATTAAAATCTCAAGTGCACCCAGAGAGTGATTGAGTGTTGTCTTTTATTATGTAGGATGGATGCTACTCCTTAAATGAACAACAATAGAGAACTATATAAATATAAAGGTGTTCAAAACAAGGAGGAAGCAAGTCTAACTCCATGGTTCTGAATTTTTAAATTGAAATGACCATTCAATATTAACTTTCCTATTCAGTACAGTTTTCACGTAGCTTCTCCAAACATTAAAATCTCAAGTGCACCCAGAGAGTGATTGAGTGTTGTCTTTTATTATGTAGGATGGATGCTACTCCTTAAATGAACAACAATAGAGAACTATATAAATATAAAGGTGTTCAAAACAAGGAGGAAGCAAGTCTAACTCCATGGTTCTGAATTTTTAAATTGAAATGACCATTCAATATTAACTTTCCTATTCAGTACAGTTTTCACTTAGCTTCTCCAAACATTAAAATCTCAAGTGCACCCAGAGAGTGATTGAGTGTTGTCTTTTATTATGTAGGATGGATGCTACTCCTTAAATGAACAACAATAGAGAACTATATAAATATAAAGGTGTTCAAAACAAGGAGGAAGCAAGTCTAACTCCATGGTTCTGAATTTTTAAATTGAAATGACCATTCAATATTAACTTTCCTATTCAGTACAGTTTTCACTTAGCTTCTCCAAACATTAAAATCTCAAGTGCACCCAGAGAGTGATTGAGTGTTGTCTTTTATTATGTAGGATGGATGCTACTCCTTAAATGAACAACAATAGAGAACTATATAAATATAAAGGTGTTCAAAACAAGGAGGAAGCAAGTCTAACTCCATGGTTCTGAATTTTTAAATTGAAATGACCATTCAATATTAACTTTCCTATTCAGTACAGTTTTCACTTAGCTTCTCCAAACATTAAAATCTCAAGTGCACCCAGAGAGTGATTGAGTGTTGTCTTTTATTATGTAGGATGGATGCTACTCCTTAAATGAACAACAATAGAGAACTATATAAATATAAAGGTGTTCAAAACAAGGAGGAAGCAAGTCTAACTCCATGGTTCTGAATTTTTAAATTGAAATGACCATTCAATATTAACTTTCCTATTCAGTACAGTTTTCACTTAGCTTCTCCAAACATTAAAATCTCAAGTGCACCCAGAGAGTGATTGAGTGTTGTCTTTTATTATGTAGGATGGATGCTACTCCTTAAATGAACAACAATAGAGAACTATATAAATATAAAGGTGTTCAAAACAAGGAGGAAGCAAGTCTAACTCCATGGTTCTGAATTTTTAAATTGAAATGACCATTCAATATTAACTTTCCTATTCAGTACAGTTTTCACGTAGCTTCTCCAAACATTAAAATCTCAAGTGCACCCAGAGAGTGATTGAGTGTTGTCTTTTATTATGTAGGATGGATGCTACTCCTTAAATGAACAACAATAGAGAACTATATAAATATAAAGGTGTTCAAAACAAGGAGGAAGCAAGTCTAACTCCATGGTTCTGAATTTTTAAATTGAAATGACCATTCAATATTAACTTTCCTATTCAGTACAGTTTTCACGTAGCTTCTCCAAACATTAAAATCTCAAGTGCACCCAGAGAGTGATTGAGTGTTGTCTTTTATTATGTAGGATGGATGCTACTCCTTAAATGAACAACAATAGAGAACTATATAAATATAAAGGTGTTCAAAACAAGGAGGAAGCAAGTCTAACTCCATGGTTCTGAATTTTTAAATTGAAATGACCATTCAATATTAACTTTCCTATTCAGTACAGTTTTCACGTAGCTTCTCCAAACATTAAAATCTCAAGTGCACCCAGAGAGTGATTGAGTGTTGTCTTTTATTATGTAGGATGGATGCTACTCCTTAAATGAACAACAATAGAGAACTATATAAATATAAAGGTGTTCAAAGCAAGGAGGAAGCAAGTCTAACTCCATGGTTCTGAATTTTTAAATTGAAATGACCATTCAATATTAACTTTCCTATTCAGTACAGTTTTCACTTAGCTTCTCCAAACATTAAAATCTCAAGTGCACCCAGAGAGTGATTGAGTGTTGTCTTTTATTATGTAGGATGGATGCTACTCCTTAAATGAACAACAATAGAGAACTATATAAATATAAAGGTGTTCAAAACAAGGAGGAAGCAAGTCTAACTCCATGGTTCTGAATTTTTAAATTGAAATGACCATTCAATATTAACTTTCCTATTCAGTACAGTTTTCACTTAGCTTCTCCAAACATTAAAATCTCAAGTGCACCCAGAGAGTGATTGAGTGTTGTCTTTTATTATGTAGGATGGATGCTACTCCTTAAATGAACAACAATAGAGAACTATATAAATATAAAGGTGTTCAAAACAAGGAGGAAGCAAGTCTAACTCCATGGTTCTGAATTTTTAAATTGAAATGACCATTCAATATTAACTTTCCTATTCAGTACAGTTTTCACGTAGCTTCTCCAAACATTAAAATCTCAAGTGCACCCAGAGAGTGATTGAGTGTTGTCTTTTATTATGTAGGATGGATGCTACTCCTTAAATGAACAACAATAGAGAACTATATAAATATAAAGGTGTTCAAAACAAGGAGGAAGCAAGTCTAACTCCATGGTTCTGAATTTTTAAATTGAAATGACCATTCAATATTAACTTTCCTATTCAGTACAGTTTTCACGTAGCTTCTCCAAACATTAAAATCTCAAGTGCACCCAGAGAGTGATTGAGTGTTGTCTTTTATTATGTAGGATGGATGCTACTCCTTAAATGAACAACAATAGAGAACTATATAAATATAAAGGTGTTCAAAACAAGGAGGAAGCAAGTCTAACTCCATGGTTCTGAATTTTTAAATTGAAATGACCATTCAATATTAACTTTCCTATTCAGTACAGTTTTCACGTAGCTTCTCCAAACATTAAAATCTCAAGTGCACCCAGAGAGTGATTGAGTGTTGTCTTTTATTATGTAGGATGGATGCTACTCCTTAAATGAACAACAATAGAGAACTATATAAATATAAAGGTGTTCAAAACAAGGAGGAAGCAAGTCTAACTCCATGGTTCTGAATTTTTAAATTGAAATGACCATTCAATATTAACTTTCCTATTCAGTACAGTTTTCACGTAGCTTCTCCAAACATTAAAATCTCAAGTGCACCCAGAGAGTGATTGAGTGTTGTCTTTTATTATGTAGGATGGATGCTACTCCTTAAATGAACAACAATAGAGAACTATATAAATATAAAGGTGTTCAAAGCAAGGAGGAAGCAAGTCTAACTCCATGGTTCTGAATTTTTAAATTGAAATGACCATTCAATATTAACTTTCCTATTCAGTACAGTTTTCACTTAGCTTCTCCAAACATTAAAATCTCAAGTGCACCCAGAGAGTGATTGAGTGTTGTCTTTTATTATGTAGGATGGATGCTACTCCTTAAATGAACAACAATAGAGAACTATATAAATATAAAGGTGTTCAAAACAAGGAGGAAGCAAGTCTAACTCCATGGTTCTGAATTTTTAAATTGAAATGACCATTCAATATTAACTTTCCTATTCAGTACAGTTTTCACGTAGCTTCTCCAAACATTAAAATCTCAAGTGCACCCAGAGAGTGATTGAGTGTTGTCTTTTATTATGTAGGATGGATGCTACTCCTTAAATGAACAACAATAGAGAACTATATAAATATAAAGGTGTTCAAAGCAAGGAGGAAGCAAGTCTAACTCCATGGTTCTGAATTTTTAAATTGAAATGACCATTCAATATTAACTTTCCTATTCAGTACAGTTTTCACTTAGCTTCTCCAAACATTAAAATCTCAAGTGCACCCAGAGAGTGATTGAGTGTTGTCTTTTATTATGTAGGATGGATGCTACTCCTTAAATGAACAACAATAGAGAACTATATAAATATAAAGGTGTTCAAAACAAGGAGGAAGCAAGTCTAACTCCATGGTTCTGAAT
The DNA here is from genome assembly GCA_951213105.1 of Amaurobius ferox. Classification (NCBI taxonomy): domain Eukaryota; kingdom Metazoa; phylum Arthropoda; class Arachnida; order Araneae; family Amaurobiidae; genus Amaurobius; species Amaurobius ferox. The sequence goes on along the minus strand of OX578145.1, from coordinate 2,800,379 downwards.
TTTTAAATTGAAATGACCATTCAATATTAACTTTCCTATTCAGTACAGTTTTCACTTAGCTTCTCCAAACATTAAAATCTCAAGTGCACCCAGAGAGTGATTGAGTGTTGTCTTTTATTATGTAGGATGGATGCTACTCCTTAAATGAACAACAATAGAGAACTATATAAATATAAAGGTGTTCAAAACAAGGAGGAAGCAAGTCTAACTCCATGGTTCTGAATTTTTAAATTGAAATGACCATTCAATATTAACTTTCCTATTCAGTACAGTTTTCACTTAGCTTCTCCAAACATTAAAATCTCAAGTGCACCCAGAGAGTGATTGAGTGTTGTCTTTTATTATGTAGGATGGATGCTACTCCTTAAATGAACAACAATAGAGAACTATATAAATATAAAGGTGTTCAAAACAAGGAGGAAGCAAGTCTAACTCCATGGTTCTGAATTTTTAAATTGAAATGACCATTCAATATTAACTTTCCTATTCAGTACAGTTTTCACTTAGCTTCTCCAAACATTAAAATCTCAAGTGCACCCAGAGAGTGATTGAGTGTTGTCTTTTATTATGTAGGATGGATGCTACTCCTTAAATGAACAACAATAGAGAACTATATAAATATAAAGGTGTTCAAAACAAGGAGGAAGCAAGTCTAACTCCATGGTTCTGAATTTTTAAATTGAAATGACCATTCAATATTAACTTTCCTATTCAGTACAGTTTTCACTTAGCTTCTCCAAACATTAAAATCTCAAGTGCACCCAGAGAGTGATTGAGTGTTGTCTTTTATTATGTAGGATGGATGCTACTCCTTAAATGAACAACAATAGAGAACTATATAAATATAAAGGTGTTCAAAACAAGGAGGAAGCAAGTCTAACTCCATGGTTCTGAATTTTTAAATTGAAATGACCATTCAATATTAACTTTCCTATTCAGTACAGTTTTCACTTAGCTTCTCCAAACATTAAAATCTCAAGTGCACCCAGAGAGTGATTGAGTGTTGTCTTTTATTATGTAGGATGGATGCTACTCCTTAAATGAACAACAATAGAGAACTATATAAATATAAAGGTGTTCAAAACAAGGAGGAAGCAAGTCTAACTCCATGGTTCTGAATTTTTAAATTGAAATGACCATTCAATATTAACTTTCCTATTCAGTACAGTTTTCACGTAGCTTCTCCAAACATTAAAATCTCAAGTGCACCCAGAGAGTGATTGAGTGTTGTCTTTTATTATGTAGGATGGATGCTACTCCTTAAATGAACAACAATAGAGAACTATATAAATATAAAGGTGTTCAAAACAAGGAGGAAGCAAGTCTAACTCCATGGTTCTGAATTTTTAAATTGAAATGACCATTCAATATTAACTTTCCTATTCAGTACAGTTTTCACTTAGCTTCTCCAAACATTAAAATCTCAAGTGCACCCAGAGAGTGATTGAGTGTTGTCTTTTATTATGTAGGATGGATGCTACTCCTTAAATGAACAACAATAGAGAACTATATAAATATAAAGGTGTTCAAAACAAGGAGGAAGCAAGTCTAACTCCATGGTTCTGAATTTTTAAATTGAAATGACCATTCAATATTAACTTTCCTATTCAGTACAGTTTTCACTTAGCTTCTCCAAACATTAAAATCTCAAGTGCACCCAGAGAGTGATTGAGTGTTGTCTTTTATTATGTAGGATGGATGCTACTCCTTAAATGAACAACAATAGAGAACTATATAAATATAAAGGTGTTCAAAACAAGGAGGAAGCAAGTCTAACTCCATGGTTCTGAATTTTTAAATTGAAATGACCATTCAATATTAACTTTCCTATTCAGTACAGTTTTCACTTAGCTTCTCCAAACATTAAAATCTCAAGTGCACCCAGAGAGTGATTGAGTGTTGTCTTTTATTATGTAGGATGGATGCTACTCCTTAAATGAACAACAATAGAGAACTATATAAATATAAAGGTGTTCAAAACAAGGAGGAAGCAAGTCTAACTCCATGGTTCTGAATTTTTAAATTGAAATGACCATTCAATATTAACTTTCCTATTCAGTACAGTTTTCACGTAGCTTCTCCAAACATTAAAATCTCTAGTGCACCCAGAGAGTGATTGAGTGTTGTCTTTTATTATGTAGGATGGATGCTACTCCTTAAATGAACAACAATAGAGAACTATATAAATATAAAGGTGTTCAAAACAAGGAGGAAGCAAGTCTAACTCCATGGTTCTGAATTTTTAAATTGAAATGACCATTCAATATTAACTTTCCTATTCAGTACAGTTTTCACTTAGCTTCTCCAAACATTAAAATCTCAAGTGCACCCAGAGAGTGATTGAGTGTTGTCTTTTATTATGTAGGATGGATGCTACTCCTTAAATGAACAACAATAGAGAACTATATAAATATAAAGGTGTTCAAAACAAGGAGGAAGCAAGTCTAACTCCATGGTTCTGAATTTTTAAATTGAAATGACCATTCAATATTAACTTTCTTATTCAGTACAGTTTTCACGTAGCTTCTCCAAACATTAAAATCTCAAGTGCACCCAGAGAGTGATTGAGTGTTGTCTTTTATTATGTAGGATGGATGCTACTCCTTAAATGAACAACAATAGAGAACTATATAAATATAAAGGTGTTCAAAACAAGGAGGAAGCAAGTCTAACTCCAAGGTTCTGAATTTTTAAATTGAAATGACCATTCAATATTAACTTTCCTATTCAGTACAGTTTTCACTTAGCTTCTCCAAACATTAAAATCTCAGGTGCACCCAGAGAGTGATTGAGTGTTGTCTTTTATTATGTAGGATGGATGCTACTCCTTAAATGAACAACAATAGATAACTATATAAATATAAAGGTGTTCAAAACAAGGAGGAAGCAAGTCTAACTCCATGGTTCTGAATTTTTAAATTGAAATGACCATTCAATATTAACTTTCCTATTCAGTACAGTTTTCACTTAGCTTCTCCAAACATTAAAATCTCAAGTGCACCCAGAGAGTGATTGAGTGTTGTCTTTTATTATGTAGGATGGATGCTACTCCTTAAATGAACAACAATAGAGAACTATATAAATATAAAGGTGTTCAAAACAAGGAGGAAGCAAGTCTAACTCCATGGTTCTGAATTTTTAAATTGAAATGACCATTCAATATTAACTTTCCTATTCAGTACAGTTTTCACTTAGCTTCTCCAAACATTAAAATCTCAAGTGCACCCAGAGAGTGATTGAGTGTTGTCTTTTATTATGTAGGATGGATGCTACTCCTTAAATGAACAACAATAGAGAACTATATAAATATAAAGGTGTTCAAAACAAGGAGGAAGCAAGTCTAACTCCATGGTTCTGAATTTTTAAATTGAAATGACCATTCAATATTAACTTTCCTATTCAGTACAGTTTTCACTTAGCTTCTCCAAACATTAAAATCTCAAGTGCACCCAGAGAGTGATTGAGTGTTGTCTTTTATTATGTAGGATGGATGCTACTCCTTAAATGAACAACAATAGAGAACTATATAAATATAAAGGTGTTCAAAACAAGGAGGAAGCAAGTCTAACTCCATGGTTCTGAATTTTTAAATTGAAATGACCATTCAATATTAACTTTCCTATTCAGTACAGTTTTCACTTAGCTTCTCCAAACATTAAAATCTCAAGTGCACCCAGAGAGTGATTGAGTGTTGTCTTTTATTATGTAGGATGGATGCTACTCCTTAAATGAACAACAATAGAGAACTATATAAATATAAAGGTGTTCAAAACAAGGAGGAAGCAAGTCTAACTCCATGGTTCTGAATTTTTAAATTGAAATGACCATTCAATATTAACTTTCCTATTCAGTACAGTTTTCACTTAGCTTCTCCAAACATTAAAATCTCAAGTGCACCCAGAGAGTGATTGAGTGTTGTCTTTTATTATGTAGGATGGATGCTACTCCTTAAATGAACAACAATAGAGAACTATATAAATATAAAGGTGTTCAAAACAAGGAGGAAGCAAGTCTAACTCCATGGTTCTGAATTTTTAAATTGAAATGACCATTCAATATTAACTTTCCTATTCAGTACAGTTTTCACGTAGCTTCTCCAAACATTAAAATCTCAAGTGCACCCAGAGAGTGATTGAGTGTTGTCTTTTATTATGTAGGATGGATGCTACTCCTTAAATGAACAACAATAGAGAACTATATAAATATAAAGGTGTTCAAAACAAGGAGGAAGCAAGTCTAACTCCATGGTTCTGAATTTTTAAATTGAAATGACCATTCAATATTAACTTTCCTATTCAGTACAGTTTTCACTTAGCTTCTCCAAACATTAAAATCTCAAGTGCACCCAGAGAGTGATTGAGTGTTGTCTTTTATTATGTAGGATGGATGCTACTCCTTAAATGAACAACAATAGAGAACTATATAAATATAAAGGTGTTCAAAACAAGGAGGAAGCAAGTCTAACTCCATGGTTCTGAATTTTTAAATTGAAATGACCATTCAATATTAACTTTCCTATTCAGTACAGTTTTCACTTAGCTTCTCCAAACATTAAAATCTCAAGTGCACCCAGAGAGTGATTGAGTGTTGTCTTTTATTATGTAGGATGGATGCTACTCCTTAAATGAACAACAATAGAGAACTATATAAATATAAAGGTGTTCAAAACAAGGAGGAAGCAAGTCTAACTCCATGGTTCTGAATTTTTAAATTGAAATGACCATTCAATATTAACTTTCCTATTCAGTACAGTTTTCACTTAGCTTCTCCAAACATTAAAATCTCAAGTGCACCCAGAGAGTGATTGAGTGTTGTCTTTTATTATGTAGGATGGATGCTACTCCTTAAATGAACAACAATAGAGAACTATATAAATATAAAGGTGTTCAAAACAAGGAGGAAGCAAGTCTAACTCCATGGTTCTGAATTTTTAAATTGAAATGACCATTCAATATTAACTTTCCTATTCAGTACAGTTTTCACTTAGCTTCTCCAAACATTAAAATCTCAAGTGCACCCAGAGAGTGATTGAGTGTTGTCTTTTATTATGTAGGATGGATGCTACTCCTTAAATGAACAACAATAGAGAACTATATAAATATAAAGGTGTTCAAAACAAGGAGGAAGCAAGTCTAACTCCATGGTTCTGAATTTTTAAATTGAAATGACCATTCAATATTAACTTTCCTATTCAGTACAGTTTTCACGTAGCTTCTCCAAACATTAAAATCTCAAGTGCACCCAGAGAGTGATTGAGTGTTGTCTTTTATTATGTAGGATGGATGCTACTCCTTAAATGAACAACAATAGAGAACTATATAAATATAAAGGTGTTCAAAACAAGGAGGAAGCAAGTCTAACTCCATGGTTCTGAATTTTTAAATTGAAATGACCATTCAATATTAACTTTCCTATTCAGTACAGTTTTCACGTAGCTTCTCCAAACATTAAAATCTCAAGTGCACCCAGAGAGTGATTGAGTGTTGTCTTTTATTATGTAGGATGGATGCTACTCCTTAAATGAACAACAATAGAGAACTATATAAATATAAAGGTGTTCAAAACAAGGAGGAAGCAAGTCTAACTCCATGGTTCTGAATTTTTAAATTGAAATGACCATTCAATATTAACTTTCCTATTCAGTACAGTTTTCACGTAGCTTCTCCAAACATTAAAATCTCAAGTGCACCCAGAGAGTGATTGAGTGTTGTCTTTTATTATGTAGGATGGATGCTACTCCTTAAATGAACAACAATAGAGAACTATATAAATATAAAGGTGTTCAAAGCAAGGAGGAAGCAAGTCTAACTCCATGGTTCTGAATTTTTAAATTGAAATGACCATTCAATATTAACTTTCCTATTCAGTACAGTTTTCACTTAGCTTCTCCAAACATTAAAATCTCAAGTGCACCCAGAGAGTGATTGAGTGTTGTCTTTTATTATGTAGGATGGATGCTACTCCTTAAATGAACAACAATAGAGAACTATATAAATATAAAGGTGTTCAAAACAAGGAGGAAGCAAGTCTAACTCCATGGTTCTGAATTTTTAAATTGAAATGACCATTCAATATTAACTTTCCTATTCAGTACAGTTTTCACTTAGCTTCTCCAAACATTAAAATCTCAAGTGCACCCAGAGAGTGATTGAGTGTTGTATTTTATTATGTAGGATGGATGCTACTCCTTAAATGAACAACAATAGAGAACTATATAAATATAAAGGTGTTCAAAACAAGGAGGAAGCAAGTCTAACTCCATGGTTCTGAATTTTTAAATTGAAATGACCATTCAATATTAACTTTCCTATTCAGTACAGTTTTCACTTAGCTTCTCCAAACATTAAAATCTCAAGTGCACCCAGAGAGTGATTGAGTGTTGTCTTTTATTATGTAGGATGGATGCTACTCCTTAAATGAACAACAATAGAGAACTATATAAATATAAAGGTGTTCAAAACAAGGAGGAAGCAAGTCTAACTCCATGGTTCTGAATTTTTAAATTGAAATGACCATTCAATATTAACTTTCCTATTCAGTACAGTTTTCACATAGCTTCTCCAAACATTAAAATCTCAAGTGCACCCAGAGAGTGATTGAGTGTTGTCTTTTATTATGTAGGATGGATGCTACTCCTTAAATGAACAACAATAGAGAACTATATAAATATAAAGGTGTTCAAAACAAGGAGGAAGCAAGTCTAACTCCATGGTTCTGAATTTTTAAATTGAAATGACCATTCAATATTAACTTTCCTATTCAGTACAGTTTTCACATAGCTTCTCCAAACATTAAAATCTCAAGTGCACCCAGAGAGTGATTGAGTGTTGTCTTTTATTATGTAGGATGGATGCTACTCCTTAAATGAACAACAATAGAGAACTATATAAATATAAAGGTGTTCAAAACAAGGAGGAAGCAAGTCTAACTCCATGGTTCTGAATTTTTAAATTGAAATGACCATTCAATATTAACTTTCCTATTCAGTACAGTTTTCACATAGCTTCTCCAAACATTAAAATCTCAAGTGCACCCAGAGAGTGATTGAGTGTTGTCTTTTATTATGTAGGATGGATGCTACTCCTTAAATGAACAACAATAGAGAACTATATAAATATAAAGGTGTTCAAAACAAGGAGGAAGCAAGTCTAACTCCATGGTTCTGAATTTTTAAATTGAAATGACCATTCAATATTAACTTTCCTATTCAGTACAGTTTTCACATAGCTTCTCCAAACATTAAAATCTCAAGTGCACCCAGAGAGTGATTGAGTGTTGTCTTTTATTATGTAGGATGGATGCTACTCCTTAAATGAACAACAATAGAGAACTATATAAATATAAAGGTGTTCAAAACAAGGAGGAAGCAAGTCTAACTCCATGGTTCTGAATTTTTAAATTGAAATGACCATTCAATATTAACTTTCCTATTCAGTACAGTTTTCACATAGCTTCTCCAAACATTAAAATCTCAAGTGCACCCAGAGAGTGATTGAGTGTTGTCTTTTATTATGTAGGATGGATGCTACTCCTTAAATGAACAACAATAGAGAACTATATAAATATAAAGGTGTTCAAAACAAGGAGGAAGCAAGTCTAACTCCATGGTTCTGAATTTTTAAATTGAAATGACCATTCAATATTAACTTTCCTATTCAGTACAGTTTTCACGTAGCTTCTCCAAACATTAAAATCTCAAGTGCACCCAGAGAGTGATTGAGTGTTGTATTTTATTATGTAGGATGGATGCTACTCCTTAAATGAACAACAATAGAGAACTATATAAATATAAAGGTGTTCAAAACAAGGAGGAAGCAAGTCTAACTCCATGGTTCTGAATTTTTAAATTGAAATGACCATTCAATATTAACTTTCCTATTCAGTACAGTTTTCACTTAGCTTCTCCAAACATTAAAATCTCAAGTGCACCCAGAGAGTGATTGAGTGTTGTCTTTTATTATGTAGGATGGATGCTACTCCTTAAATGAACAACAATAGAGAACTATATAAATATAAAGGTGTTCAAAACAAGGAGGAAGCAAGTCTAACTCCATGGTTCTGAATTTTTAAATTGAAATGACCATTCAATATTAACTTTCCTATTCAGTACAGTTTTCACTTAGCTTCTCCAAACATTAAAATCTCAAGTGCACCCAGAGAGTGATTGAGTGTTGTCTTTTATTATGTAGGATGGATGCTACTCCTTAAATGAACAACAATAGAGAACTATATAAATATAAAGGTGTTCAAAACAAGGAGGAAGCAAGTCTAACTCCATGGTTCTGAATTTTTAAATTGAAATGACCATTCAATATTAACTTTCCTATTCAGTACAGTTTTCACGTAGCTTCTCCAAACATTAAAATCTCAAGTGCACCCAGAGAGTGATTGAGTGTTGTCTTTTATTATGTAGGATGGATGCTACTCCTTAAATGAACAACAATAGAGAACTATATAAATATAAAGGTGTTCAAAACAAGGAGGAAGCAAGTCTAACTCCATGGTTCTGAATTTTTAAATTGAAATGACCATTCAATATTAACTTTCCTATTCAGTACAGTTTTCACTTAGCTTCTCCAAACATTAAAATCTCAAGTGCACCCAGAGAGTGATTGAGTGTTGTCTTTTATTATGTAGGATGGATGCTACTCCTTAAATGAACAACAATAGAGAACTATATAAATATAAAGGTGTTCAAAACAAGGAGGAAGCAAGTCTAACTCCATGGTTCTGAATTTTTAAATTGAAATGACCATTCAATATTAACTTTCCTATTCAGTACAGTTTTCACTTAGCTTCTCCAAACATTAAAATCTCAAGTGCACCCAGAGAGTGATTGAGTGTTGTCTTTTATTATGTAGGATGGATGCTACTCCTTAAATGAACAACAATAGAGAACTATATAAATATAAAGGTGTTCAAAACAAGGAGGAAGCAAGTCTAACTCCATGGTTCTGAATTTTTAAATTGAAATGACCATTCAATATTAACTTTCCTATTCAGTACAGTTTTCACGTAGCTTCTCCAAACATTAAAATCTCAAGTGCACCCAGAGAGTGATTGAGTGTTGTCTTTTATTATGTAGGATGGATGCTACTCCTTAAATGAACAACAATAGAGAACTATATAAATATAAAGGTGTTCAAAACAAGGAGGAAGCAAGTCTAACTCCATGGTTCTGAATTTTTAAATTGAAATGACCATTCAATATTAACTTTCCTATTCAGTACAGTTTTCACTTAGCTTCTCCAAACATTAAAATCTCAAGTGCACCCAGAGAGTGATTGAGTGTTGTCTTTTATTATGTAGGATGGATGCTACTCCTTAAATGAACAACAATAGAGAACTATATAAATACAAAGGTGTTCAAAACAAGGAGGAAGCAAGTCTAACTCCATGGTTCTGAATTTTTAAATTGAAATGACCATTCAATATTAACTTTCCTATTCAGTACAGTTTTCACTTAGCTTCTCCAAACATTAAAATCTCAAGTGCACCCAGAGAGTGATTGAGTGTTGTCTTTTATTATGTAGGATGGATGCTACTCCTTAAATGAACAACAATAGAGAACTATATAAATATAAAGGTGTTCAAAACAAGGAGGAAGCAAGTCTAACTCCATGGTTCTGAATTTTTAAATTGAAATGACCATTCAATATTAACTTTCCTATTCAGTACAGTTTTCACTTAGCTTCTCCAAACATTAAAATCTCAAGTGCACCCAGAGAGTGATTGAGTGTTGTCTTTTATTATGTAGGATGGATGCTACTCCTTAAATGAACAACAATAGAGAACTATATAAATATAAAGGTGTTCAAAACAAGGAGGAAGCAAGTCTAACTCCATGGTTCTGAATTTTTAAATTGAAATGACCATTCAATATTAACTTTCCTATTCAGTACAGTTTTCACTTAGCTTCTCCAAACATTAAAATCTCAAGTGCACCCAGAGAGTGATTGAGTGTTGTCTTTTATTATGTAGGATGGATGCTACTCCTTAAATGAACAACAATAGAGAACTATATAAATATAAAGGTGTTCAAAACAAGGAGGAAGCAAGTCTAACTCCATGGTTCTGAATTTTTAAATTGAAATGACCATTCAATATTAACTTTCCTATTCAGTACAGTTTTCACTTAGCTTCTCCAAACATTAAAATCTCAAGTGCACCCAGAGAGTGATTGAGTGTTGTCTTTTATTATGTAGGATGGATGCTACTCCTTAAATGAACAACAATAGAGAACTATATAAATATAAAGGTGTTCAAAACAAGGAGGAAGCAAGTCTAACTCCATGGTTCTGAATTTTTAAATTGAAATGACCATTCAATATTAACTTTCCTATTCAGTACAGTTTTCACTTAGCTTCTCCAAACATTAAAATCTCAAGTGCACCCAGAGAGTGATTGAGTGTTGTCTTTTATTATGTAGGATGGATGCTACTCCTTAAATGAACAACAATAGAGAACTATATAAATATAAAGGTGTTCAAAACAAGGAGGAAGCAAGTCTAACTCCATGGTTCTGAATTTTTAAATTGAAATGACCATTCAATATTAACTTTCCTATTCAGTACAGTTTTCACTTAGCTTCTCCAAACATTAAAATCTCAAGTGCACCCAGAGAGTGATTGAGTGTTGTCTTTTATTATGTAGGATGGATGCTACTCCTTAAATGAACAACAATAGAGAACTATATAAATATAAAGGTGTTCAAAACAAGGAGGAAGCAAGTCTAACTCCATGGTTCTGAATTTTTAAATTGAAATGACCATTCAATATTAACTTTCCTATTCAGTACAGTTTTCACTTAGCTTCTCCAAACATTAAAATCTCAAGTGCACCCAGAGAGTGATTGAGTGTTGTCTTTTATTATGTAGGATGGATGCTACTCCTTAAATGAACAACAATAGAGAACTATATAAATATAAAGGTGTTCAAAACAAGGAGGAAGCAAGTCTAACTCCATGGTTCTGAATTTTTAAATTGAAATGACCATTCAATATTAACTTTCCTATTCAGTACAGTTTTCACTTAGCTTCTCCAAACATTAAAATCTCAAGTGCACCCAGAGAGTGATTGAGTGTTGTCTTTTATTATGTAGGATGGATGCTACTCCTTAAATGAACAACAATAGAGAACTATATAAATATAAAGGTGTTCAAAACAAGGAGGAAGCAAGTCTAACTCCATGGTTCTGAATTTTTAAATTGAAATGACCATTCAATATTAACTTTCCTATTCAGTACAGTTTTCACTTAGCTTCTCCAAACATTAAAATCTCAAGTGCACCCAGAGAGTGATTGAGTGTTGTCTTTTATTATGTAGGATGGATGCTACTCCTTAAATGAACAACAATAGAGAACTATATAAATATAAAGGTGTTCAAAACAAGGAGGAAGCAAGTCTAACTCCATGGTTCTGAATTTTTAAATTGAAATGACCATTCAATATTAACTTTCCTATTCAGTACAGTTTTCACTTAGCTTCTCCAAACATTAAAATCTCAAGTGCACCCAGAGAGTGATTGAGTGTTGTCTTTTATTATGTAGGATGGATGCTACTCCTTAAATGAACAACAATAGAGAACTATATAAATACAAAGGTGTTCAAAACAAGGAGGAAGCAAGTCTAACTCCATGGTTCTGAATTTTTAAATTGAAATGACCTTTCAATATTAACTTTCCTATTCAGTACAGTTTTCACTTAGCTTCTCCAAACATTAAAATCTCAAGTGCACCCAGAGAGTGATTGAGTGTTGTCTTTTATTATGTAGGATGGATGCTACTCCTTAAATGAACAACAATAGAGAACTATATAAATATAAAGGTGTTCAAAACAAGGAGGAAGCAAGTCTAACTCCATGGTTCTGAATTTTTAAATTGAAATGACCATTCAATATTAACTTTCCTATTCAGTACAGTTTTCACTTAGCTTCTCCAAACATTAAAATCTCAAGTGCACCCAGAGAGTGATTGAGTGTTGTCTTTTATTATGTAGGATGGATGCTACTCCTTAAATGAACAACAATAGAGAACTATATAAATATAAAGGTGTTCAAAACAAGGAGGAAGCAAGTCTAACTCCATGGTTCTGAATTTTTAAATTGAAATGACCATTCAATATTAACTTTCCTATTCAGTACAGTTTTCACTTAGCTTCTCCAAACATTAAAATCTCAAGTGCACCCAGAGAGTGATTGAGTGTTGTCTTTTATTATGTAGGATGGATGCTACTCCTTAAATGAACAACAATAGAGAACTATATAAATATAAAGGTGTTCAAAACAAGGAGGAAGCAAGTCTAACTCCATGGTTCTGAATTTTTAAATTGAAATGACCATTCAATATTAACTTTCCTATTCAGTACAGTTTTCACTTAGCTTCTCCAAACATTAAAATCTCAAGTGCACCCAGAGAGTGATTGAGTGTTGTCTTTTATTATGTAGGATGGATGCTACTCCTTAAATGAACAACAATAGAGAACTATATAAATATAAAGGTGTTCAAAACAAGGAGGAAGCAAGTCTAACTCCATGGTTCTGAATTTTTAAATTGAAATGACCATTCAATATTAACTTTCCTATTCAGTACAGTTTTCACTTAGCTTCTCCAAACATTAAAATCTCAAGTGCACCCAGAGAGTGATTGAGTGTTGTCTTTTATTATGTAGGATGGATGCTACTCCTTAAATGAACAACAATAGAGAACTATATAAATACAAAGGTGTTCAAAACAAGGAGGAAGCAAGTCTAACTCCATGGTTCTGAATTTTTAAATTGAAATGACCATTCAATATTAACTTTCCTATTCAGTACAGTTTTCACTTAGCTTCTCCAAACATTAAAATCTCAAGTGCACCCAGAGAGTGATTGAGTGTTGTCTTTTATTATGTAGGATGGATGCTACTCCTTAAATGAACAACAATAGAGAACTATATAAATATAAAGGTGTTCAAAACAAGGAGGAAGCAAGTCTAACTCCATGGTTCTGAATTTTTAAATTGAAATGACCATTCAATATTAACTTTCCTATTCAGTACAGTTTTCACTTAGCTTCTCCAAACATTAAAATCTCAAGTGCACCCAGAGAGTGATTGAGTGTTGTCTTTTATTATGTAGGATGGATGCTACTCCTTAAATGAACAACAATAGAGAACTATATAAATATAAAGGTGTTCAAAACAAGGAGGAAGCAAGTCTAACTCCATGGTTCTGAATTTTTAAATTGAAATGACCATTCAATATTAACTTTCCTATTCAGTACAGTTTTCACTTAGCTTCTCCAAACATTAAAATCTCAAGTGCACCCAGAGAGTGATTGAGTGTTGTCTTTTATTATGTAGGATGGATGCTACTCCTTAAATGAACAACAATAGAGAACTATATAAATATAAAGGTGTTCAAAACAAGGAGGAAGCAAGTCTAACTCCATGGTTCTGAATTTTTAAATTGAAATGACCATTCAATATTAACTTTCCTATTCAGTACAGTTTTCACTTAGCTTCTCCAAACATTAAAATCTCAAGTGCACCCAGAGAGTGATTGAGTGTTGTCTTTTATTATGTAGGATGGATGCTACTCCTTAAATGAACAACAATAGAGAACTATATAAATATAAAGGTGTTCAAAACAAGGAGGAAGCAAGTCTAACTCCATGGTTCTGAATTTTTAAATTGAAATGACCATTCAATATTAACTTTCCTATTCAGTACAGTTTTCACTTAGCTTCTCCAAACATTAAAATCTCAAGTGCACCCAGAGAGTGATTGAGTGTTGTCTTTTATTATGTAGGATGGATGCTACTCCTTAAATGAACAACAATAGAGAACTATATAAATATAAAGGTGTTCAAAACAAGGAGGAAGCAAGTCTAACTCCATGGTTCTGAATTTTTAAATTGAAATGACCATTCAATATTAACTTTCCTATTCAGTACAGTTTTCACTTAGCTTCTCCAAACATTAAAATCTCAAGTGCACCCAGAGAGTGATTGAGTGTTGTCTTTTATTATGTAGGATGGATGCTACTCCTTAAATGAACAACAATAGAGAACTATATAAATATAAAGGTGTTATTTTACTTAACCTTGATTTCCTTTTGTCTAAGATTTTTTTTTGTGGCGTGATGTCATTGGTTGCATAATGATGTACTGATTTTTGGGATTTCAAGTATGACATCGTCGACTGGTCAGTTTTGGGATATCCAGTTTGGATCAGCAACCACGCAAATTACTTCCAAGATGTTCCATGGATATTTGCATATGTCCATGATGCCACCCATTTGATATGCAAACTAGTAAAGGGTATCTGCTTATTTTGATTTTTATGTGCACTGATAATATCTGCTGTGCAGACTTGTTTTCATTGATGCAGCATTCCGAGTTGGCATTTCTGTATGTTATCATAATGTTTTGAAGTTTTTCCAGATTAGATGTTTTTGAATAAAGATTGAAGTTGAAGAAGACCTTGTTCCTGCCGATGTCTGCTTTTTCCTTCTTAGCTAGTACATCTGTTCTTCAAAAATGACAACAGTGTTATACCTTCTACGTTTTATATTTTACTGAGCCCACTTGATGCTGATGTCTTACACTTATTATGGATACTTTGACTGAATTAGAATATTGTATCATCAGAAATGAAAAAACAATTTATTAGAACAATTCACTTGCAATATGCAAAGGATAAGGAAAAGTTAAGCAATGTAAATATGCACAAATTATTATACAGGGTGATTAAAAAAAGTGGTCCAAACTTTACGAGGTGGCAGTATACACCAAACCAAATATTTTTCGTCATAGTTTACTGCGTCAGAAATGAAACGTAAAGGCGCTAGTGACCACTTAATGGTGACTTGGAAAGTATACAAAGACATTTAATAAACAATAATTACGGTAATGGATCAAAAGAGACCAGCCTGAATGCACATCTCACAGTGGCGATGGAGGGATTGGCGAATTCTTTCGAACAGACCAGGCATGTCACGCACTTCGGCAGCAGCGGCAGAAATTCTGGTGATGAGTTCCTCTTCAGACTCAAGGGGAGTGTCATAGACGAGACTCTTGAAATATCCTCACAAAAAGAAGTCAAGACATGACAGATTGGGTGATCGTGAGGGCCAAGCTATGGGACCACCTTGCCCAAATCATTGGCCCTGTAACGCTTCTATGTTTCATTTCCGATCCAGTAAACTATAATGAAAAATGTTTGGTTTGGTGTGGTGTGCATTACCACCTCATAAAGTTTGGCCCATCTTTTTTTAATCAACCTGTGTAATGTAACATACAGCTATTTTGAGGATACTTTGGATCTTCAGTGCACCCATTAAAGTAGGTAAATTTAGCACTGAATGCCCATTTAAACTTTTTGACTGTTGGTCTGTTCAGCACTGATTCAGGAGATGCAGTGTATAATAATAAAGGGTGCATATTTATGTCATCAAATTCTGACAAATTCCAATTTCTTTAATACAGCCATATATCCAAAACAAGTTGTATAACACTTCTGATAATCAATATAATAGATGACACAAGGTTTTATTATTATTGAGTCAAAATTTAGATATCAGATAATAAAAAGTTTTCATAAGAATATTATATGCATGCAATTGTTCTTTCTCACAGTTATGGAAAAGTTATTGTCTAAGAAAAAACAAGTTTCATCTTAGATGATATTTGAAATATAAACTTCTACACAAGAATGAGAAAAATAAGTTTTGCCTTATAGCTCCTTAAGGAAATACTTTCACTTTTGATCCATATCATTTTATACACACAAATTTGTGAGGCTAGGAAAGTGAATTGTAAAACGGAAAAATCCCTGAAGAATGTTCCAGATGTTCAAAATGGAAGCATAACCATTGAAATCAGCAAGTTGTTGTATAAAGAATTTAGTAAAATATTTATATATGAAGAATTTTCAGAAATACGACTGATTTGGTGATGAAATGGAATTTTGCATAAATGTTGAAACAAAATAATAACTATTGATTCTTTTTAATATTACATTTATATATTCAATACATGATAATATTATGGTTTTGCTTAAAAAGTATGGAAATCATTTTTTTGTACTTTAAAATATGAATTTTCTGAAAAATATTTTGTTATATAAAAAGTTTAAACTTTAGGTAGGACTCATTGTAAACAATTTTCCCAATTCTACTTGACGAGCCTGTTGAAGAACATCCTCTTTTGTATATTTTTTCGACAAAAAAAAAAAAAAAAAAGACATTTTGGATGTTGATGTTAAGTTATATATATGCTATTTTGCACTTCTTTCTTACATGTTGATAAATATTTTTTCCACAGGTTCGTTCTCGAACACTATGAGCAAGCAAAATTGAAAAATTAAAATAGAAGATAAATAAATAACTAGGACACAATGCAAAATTTTGCATAAAAAAAATAGAATCAAGATGGTTATTTCAAAAATACTTGGATTTTCCGTTTCAGTGCAGAGCAAGCAGATCACTTAGTAAGAGCTAAATCAAGCCACTTTAGCAAAATGGGTAAATCAGTGATCCTAATATAGTAGTGCCACCTAGTATGACAAAAGAGAAGCAAAATGAGAAAAAGCCATTAAAAACAGAAAATATTAACTTTAAGTGTGAAACAGAAAATAGCAATTACCTTTTCTGCTTTTTATTGGATTTTTCTTATTTTGCTCCTTTTTGATCACATCAGATAGCACTACCATACTGAGTTCATTAGTTTATCCATTTTGCTAAATGGGTAATCTGCTGTTCGAAATGAAGAAAAAAAGAAATCAAAGTATTTCTGAAATGATAGTCTACATTTATTTTACATTGTGTTTATTATTTGTGTATTTATTCAGACATAAAATAAAAATTATATCAACATCCTGATTAACATATAAGAAATATAATTCATAAAATTATAAATAGAACAGCCTATCCCATTACCATATAACACATACACATGAAATTAAAATTTTGAATCAAAATATTAAGCAGTCTCCTTGATACTGTTTTGGATATCATTTTTATTAAAATTCTAGTTTTTATTTTTATTCTAAAGAATCTGTGTATTTATAAATAACTTTAAAAGTTAATGCAGTTATCCTTGAGGAACTCTTCGGAAGTACACAACCACTCCCAGAAGCACAGCCAGGGTGGTCATCACATACAGATCCCAGTCTGGGCCCAGGACTTTGTTGAGGTTGATGTTGGGTAGCAGGGCATCAAAGTTCAACTGTCAAAGAAACAAGCTTTTATGAAATGGACAACACATGCATTTTACTTTGACTCCTTGACATATTCTAAATCTACAGGTTGCCCAGTTAATGTGGCGACAAACTCGGAGGGTTGTTACTAAACATCAAGAGGAACAAAAAATGAAATGGAACATGGTGTTGCAAACCATGTTTAGTTGGTGAAAATCGCAAAAATATGTATGCAGGTTCTGGCATCATTGCACAGTCTACAACATCTGCATCCGCCACTTTGAACAACACCTGTAATTTCGTTCCCCTTTCCAGCATTGTACAGTGCACCACAAGCTGTGTTGTAAAAATGCTGTCAAATAAATCTTTTTGTAGTTATTATTGTACTTTTAATCGTCGTCACATGACATCAGAACCTGCATAAATATTTTCGTAATTTTCACCGACTAAACATGGTTTGCGACACCATGTTCCATTTCATTTTTTTTGTTCCTCTTGATGTCTACTAACAACCCTCTGAGTTTGTAGCCACATTAACTGAACACCCTGTATATAATATGCATTGAACTCACTGATTGATTGATTGGGTGATGTATCAAAATTATCGAGCACTTTCACTGTAGCTGGAATTTTTATTTTTGTGTCAATCGATGCATCTCAACTTCAAGACCAAGGGAAAAATTTGGATTAGAGATGACGATGTAAAGGGATAACTGCTTTACAATCCACTGAATCTTGGATTGAGTCTCATTCGATCCATCTCATCTTTTAGGTCAACATAAAAATCTAATATTTTGAAATTTTCAAATTAGGGGTGACGATTGGAAGGATTGATCAACAAACTCAAACTTTGTTTAATGATTGAGCACTTCCATTTTAGATAGAATCTCATTTTCGGTCTCATTTGATCTTTCTTATCTACTAAGTCAAAGAAAAAAATCCAATATTTTTAAATTAGAGGTGAAAATTTGAAGGATCAAAAAACTCAAACTCACTTTGCTTCATTTTCAAGCATTCCCATTCTAGGTAGAATCTTAGTTTTGGTCTCATTCGACTCATTTCAGTTTGCAAATGAACAGAAAAATCAAATATTTCAAAAATTCAAATTGAGAGGGGAAATGCCAAGAGATTAAAAAAAAAAAAAAATCAAATTTATCTAAGGGTTTGGGTCTTATTTGATATATTTCAAATACTAGGTCAACAGAAAATTAAAAAAATTTAATTATTGATGATGATGCAAAATGATTTTGAAACAACTTACACCTGTTGACTTTCGATTTAATAAAAATACAATTTGAAATCCAACAGTTAAAAAAACAAAATTTTTTTTTTTTATAATTACAAGGTGAGATCGAAAAGTAAGGTGACTCACCCCTCCTATCGAAAATGAGAACAGCCTGACAAACTGACATATGTGCATTACGATCTTCGGTATGCAACGTGAAAGTTCAGGGTCATTTGCAGTGGCGGCTCGTGAGCCAGATATAGAGGGAGGCTCTCATCTATGTATTTATGTATATATATATCCCTCAGTGTATGCCAACTACGTCTTTTAGACTTCGAGTTCGTCGTTTGTCCGGCACTGATAAATTGGTTTTGGCGTTACCTCGAAACAGCTGTATACCAAATTATTATTTTACTTACGCTGATATACGTTTGCAAGTTTCTTTAAAATGAATAAAAGCCTATTGTAACCATGGAAAATTATTTGAATACATTTCTAAATAAATTTGTATCAAATTTGTAAAAATTAAATACTCTCAGTCATATGCATGTGCAGTATTATTTTCTGATTAGCGCAAATGTTTGTACACCCAAAATGCACACAATTTCTCTCATATACACTCTATGGCTAATAGTTTTGTACCTGATCGTCCTTGTAACCCAAACAGTAACATAATTAGAGAGCGAACACCAACTAAATCTACGGCCGTTTATATGTAGAAACGGAAAAACTATTTTAATACAAGTTTAAGAATGAATTTAGAATTTACAGAAAATTCTTATGCTTTATGCTTATCTCTATTTGTCTTTAAAATGATATGAGCGAGTTCTGCCTGCTAGCAGTCACTATATATAGCAATCGGTTTCTATAGCAATAAGTAGTTAGCTCGTAGCACGGGTGCAACAAAAGTGGATCAAAGTTTAGAGTGAACAGATCGAGTGAGCCCATTGTAGAGTAGAAAATGCAGTGTGAAAATTGCATCAAAATCGGAGCAAGAGTCACTAAGATAGATAAAAATATAAATATGAAAAAGAGGAGGGTCTCCCCTCTTCCACCACGGTTGTTTCATATTACATAATAACAGACGATGTTTGTGTGTCGACGTGTGTGTGTAAGATCTGTAGCGGAAAATGTAAACATCGTACAGCCTTGAAATGTCGTGCACGGATATTTCAGGAACCAAGGCGATGCATTTTTGTAAAACCGAAATATGAAATTGAGGCTACTTAAAGTAAAAGTTGCGCCCAGAGGGTTGATATAATAAGTTTGTATATCTAAGTGATTGCCACCAGCAAAATCTAAATCGCTCAATTAGAAGGCGAAATAAGAAATTTGGGGGGGAGGGGGGGGGGCTAACCGAACTGAAAGTTACGCCCAGGGAGCTGACACAATAAATATGTATATCCAGTTCACATATACAAATGGTGCCGGGACTATAGCCACCAGCAGAATCAAAATGGTTCAATTTTAAGAGCGCCGAGATGTGAAATTAGAGGAGGACTACTTAAAGTAAAAGTTATGCCCAGGGGATTGATACGAAAGATATGTATATTCAAATGGTACAAAGACTGTAGCTACTAGAAGATTCAAAATCTCTCAATTTAGGAACAGAGATGTAAAATCGTGCAGACTAGTTAAACTAAAAATTACGCTCAGGGGAGTCTGAATAAAACAATATGCGTGTCCAGACGATACGCATATAGATTGTGCAGAGACTATAGCCACCATTAGATTCAAAATCGCTTAATTAGGAAGCGAGATGAAAAATTTTTGGACTACCTCAAGTAAAATTTACACCTAGGGAGTATCGGAGCAATATTGGTCTTCAATGAAATTAGAAACAAAAGAAGGGGGATTGAGTAGTCGCCACTGAAGAGGGGGGGGGGGGGGAGAGATTTTAAGGAAAACAACGCCAGATCAAAGAATCAAGTATCAGGCTGAAAATTGATTTTTAACATTCTTAAACAAATATTTATAATTTTTTCAATCTGTAATGTTAAATAGCTGAAAAAGTAAGACAGCTGAGTAAATCAAGAGACTCACCCCCCCCCTCAGACAACACATTTCTGAAAGTGTCACTAAAAATATTCACGGGCATGCCACAAATACAATTCTCGTGACTTTTAAACAATTAAGAGGTCAAACGCATTGAAATTTATCACAAACAAAGCATAGAACTACCCTAAATCAGAAATGATCCCCTTTCCGAAGGACAGAACCACCCTACATCAGAAATCCCCCCACCCCCCGGCTGGGCGCTTATGCAGCGAAATTAAACTGAGTGCCCCAAACAATGCATTTTTCTACCAAAAATGAAGAACGGAAGCCCCCAAAATACCATAAATAACCCCCACTTATTTAATTAAGTAAAAAGCACAAAATATATATCGAAACTATTTTGAATTTCTATTTTCTGTATCTAATACTACTAAACTATTTCTTCATGAACCAAAACTGAAAAAACTAGGTCAATAGGATCAATAAAATAAATCAGAATTACATAAATACAGTAATTTATTTTCAAATATTTATTTAAACATCCAAATTTATTATTTTAAAAAGAAGCGAGAGAGAAAACACACATTTATCAAGAAAAATTCGAGGCCAAATTAGCGAAACTTAGCCAATTCGAGTCAGTAGTTCACAGCATTCGTTTCATTCTTGGCTTCTTTGGCTGAACGATTCGATGTGAGCCGCGATAACCGGCGCGGCTCTCATCGGATTGGAATATTGCAATGTCTGTTTTTTTAACTGAAATTTCTATTACCATTGTATTAACATACCATTCTTTCTATCAGCCAGAGGCCGATAACTGGGCACGGCTCTCGTTAAAATCCCTCGTCTTTCCCTACAATGCAGTATTTTCCCCTATAAATTTAATATACGTAGTATGAAAAGAGCATAAGAGATTCTTTGAAAGTCAAAGTTTTAGTGCTGCCATCTAGTGACAATTTTATCACTTATTTCCAATAATTCGACTTTTTAGTTGAAATAAATTTCAGATAATTTCCTTAAAAATTGTAATTAACCTATATAACTAAAGGAATTTGAAGTGCTTGATCAGGGGGGTCCGCGCGGCGCCCTGAATAGCCGCCCCTGGTCATTTGCAAAGTTTCTTGTTTCGTGTTTGTTCGTGCAGTCGCTTAAACGTAAAAGGTGTTAGTGCATTGTGTAATGGAGCAGAAAACGAATCTGAAATTCTGTTTTAAAATGGGTAAAACTTCTACGGAAACCTTGGAAATGCTTCGAAGTGTGTATGGCGAAGAAACTTTATCTCGCAAGACAGTATTTAAGTGGTTCAAACTTTTCCGTGAAGGTCGTGAAAGCATGGAGGATGAGCATCGCAAGAGAAGACCGGTTGTTGGAAATAATCAATACATCGCGATTCACGTTCCCGTGAACGGGCGTTTATGCAAATTTAATATGAACGACTCTTCCCGTTCACCGGCGTTAACCGTGACGTTTTTCAACATGAGGTTTCATGCAAATCAGTTCTCAATGCGTACTCATCTGATTTGCATATCCGGGGGCATTTCCGGAACTGTCCATTCTCGGATATATAGGGCAGAGGTTTCTTGAAGCAAGCAGATCGATCGATAGATGATAGATCGATCAGACGATGTCTTGAGACGATCGAGTTAAGACGATCGAGACAGACTTGAGATGATGGTCTGATGCAGGCAGACAGAAATGTTTTTGACAGAAGCACTGCGGAATATCGTTTGACGACGGTTCATAGTCGAAACGGATGCAGATGTGGTCAGTTTGGACCAGCATGTATTGAACGTTAAATTTACTTACAAACGTTCGGAAGCCGCTTTAAATATTTTCCTGATATTCTATCCTTTGGTTTCCCTTTGTCGCAAGTGATAGAGGTAGTATAGTAACTTACTACTAAATGCTTCAAGGAATCTCTGTCTAGTCATTTACAACTGCAAACCTTTTTGTACATAGTATATTTTTGTCGGCTGCTATTGCTGTGTTAGCTGAGCGACTTGACTAGAAAAATTTGAAAGTCATTTGCAGATTTAGCAGTGTTGGTCATAGCCCTATCCGAAGTGCTGGTAGAAAAAAAATTTGTAGCAGATGATATGCAGTAGTGATGTGTTTTCTCAAGAAAACAAGCTCGTTAAACACAAACACAATTTATTTGTTGTGAGATCCATTGCATCAGATGAAGTTACAAAATAAAACACTGTAACATTCGTTGCAAAGCAAAACTATATACAATGAGCTAGCAAGCTCATGAAAAAAAGGTTTTAAACAGTCTATGACTAGGCACACACTCTCAGTTACTATAACATCGGTAAGTAGAAAAAACAGCTACTGTACCACACATGCCGTGCACGTTAATGAAGCCACCATCATCAGGTCACACGTCATGGCTTTAGAAGTTAGACTACTCTCTACCGATCAAGGTCTGCCTTCCATACAAGGTCTTTCACCGTCGATCACCGTCTGATCGATCTGACTATACGTCGAGTCTTAAGTCTGCATAACTACAAGATCTTAAACTCTGAAAAGTCTCCCATGTCTACTACATGGTCAGTCAAGGTCTGTAAAGTCTCTGAATAACTGAGAATGTGTCCTATCATATATACACTGTGATGGGTACGCTCCGGAACACAACCGTTGACGGCAGCGCCCTCACTATATGCAAATCAGAATGCGCGCGCGGCGAGATGGCGATTTGCATGAATGGCATGTTCTGTTCCCGTCACGAGTCGTTCACGAGAACGGTAGAACCATTCTAAAAATGTAAACACGTTCTCGCGATAACGAGAATCGCGACGAAAACAGAACCAAGTTTCCAACAATCGGCCCCCTCATGCAAAACCCCAAATCTCGGCGCACGTGCTATCAATCAATGAAATTATTCTAAAAAACATAACAGCAAAAATGTCAAGTTCTTTAGTATCCAGCAAAAACATAAAGTATATATATTACTTTTCATGTTAAGCAAAAAAAAAATTTATCATTGAAAGAAAAATTTAGATATCATTGAAACACTAAGTTCCAAAAAATTTAATTTAAGTCAAAATTTAAGTTTCAAGAAATTTAAGTATAATAATTTAAATTTAACATTTAAGATTAAAAAAATTTTACTATAAATATCAAATTCAATTTGTGTAGAAAATTTTATGTATAATTATTAAATTTAACATTTAAGATTAAAAATTTTACTATAAATATCAAATTCAATTATGTAGAAAATTTCATGTATAATTATTAAATTTAACATTTAAGATTAAAAATTTTACTATAAATATCAAATTCAATTATGTAGAAAATTTTATGTATAATTATTAAATTTAACATTTAAGATTAAAAATTTTACTATAAATATCAAATTCAATTATGGCTGTTCATTATCTCTGTCCAAGACCAGTATACATAATTAATACTAATAGCAGTGACACAGATAATGAAAAGATTTTTTTTTTTTTCCTTTCTGTGTTGTATTCAAATTTAAATAAGTGGTTTGTCATCAATGAATCATAGCCAAGTGTATGATAACAAGGAGTAAACACACAAAATAATACACATAAGCATAACTGTCTTATGCGGGAATTGAAAACATGGATATATATATACATTCAGTGTAATGTGAAAAATTTTAGAAAGTTCATTGTAAACAATACACATATATATACTCTAGATACAATTTGCTGCATCACAGAGGGAGGAGTAATTTATACGATATCCTAACCATATTTTGTAAAAGAAAGAAAAAAAATTTAGAAGTTACAAATTTAATCATTTTTGTTTTTGGAAATTTGATTACAAAAATTTAATGCTAAAAATTCCTCAAACATTTGGCAAATCTTATTAATGTACTGCCTATGATGTATAAAAATTTTGTTATTGATTTCAGCAAATTCCACACCTAACAGTTTTTGGACCTTCCCTAGAGATTTGATATCAAATTCTCCCTTTAGCAAAGAAACTACATGATCAATATCACCTATTATTTCTATGTTGCTTGCCTCTGGCCTGGATTTGATATCCCTCTTTTCTCTGAAGTTAAACAAATTTTGGTCATAATGTATGTTAGCCTTAGCACAGAATTTTTTAACATCATTATGACTTCTCAGCCTATGTTTATCACCCCTCACTGAGTAGTAAACATCAGTTCGAGTTCCATCAGGCCTGGGTACAGCTTTCCTTTCCCAATCTATGTTTGAACAGGGGGTCAGATCGGAATCAGCAGGAGAGTCCTCTTCCTCACTAGTATGACTAGTGTCATGGCTCTCACCTGCTTCTTCCTCTGACTCACTATCCAAACATCCCGATCCTGAATCTGATGTTCGAGTAAAACCCGATTTCTTTTGGGTGAAGTTTCTAGGTCGAATGGGGTCCAGGACGCCTTCCGCTGCTTCCATCTCCTCAAAACGGACATTGCTTATTTCTAATATTTTTCCTTCTTTCACAAGAAGAATTCTATAGCCCCTGGTATTTTCCGCATATCCTACCATAACTCCCAGTTGAGCTCTTAGGTCTAGCTTCTTCCTAAGCTGTTTTGCTATACCAGCATAAGCCTTACATCCAAAAACTCTGAGATGGGATACAGCAGGCTTCTTCCCATAGTACAATTCGTGTGGAGTTTTAACTTTAAATTTATGGCAAATCCTGTTCTTTGTATAAGTAAAACATAGGATTGCCTCTGCCCACATTTTGTCACCAACTTTGCTTTGATTAAGCATTGCCTTGACACAATCTAACGCTGTCAGGTTGAATCTTTCAGATACCCCGTTTTGTTCGGGTGTATAAGTGTTAGATCGTTCATGCTTAATCCCTAACTTTTTCAAAAAAGCTTTAAATTGACCGTGACAAAATTCCATGCCGTTATCAGTACGGATGCACAAAATCTTTTTGCCTAATTGTCTCTCCTGACAAGCTTGAAAATCCTGAAAAACTTTGAACACATCTAATTTTTGTTTTAAAATAAAAACAAACACCTTGCGGCTAAAATCGTCTGTAATAGTCAAGAAGTATTTGTTTCCCCCCAATGAAGCTACAGGCATTGGACCACAAACGTCCATGTGCAGTAATTGCAAAGGTTCTGTAGATCTAATCCTGCCTATTGGTTTGTACGAAACTCTCTTAGATTTTGCAAGTTTGCAATGAATGCAATTTACTTTTGCATATTTTAATTTTGGGAGTCCGTTTGCCGCGGAAACTTTACTTGTTTGGTGCAAGTAGTCTGAGTTAATATGGCCATATCTTCTATGCCATAATTCAGTTTTGTTCAGAATTTCAACTGTTGAACCACTAATTTTATTTGACTTTGATTTTAAATCAGATTTGTTTTTCCTTTTATTCAAGTTAGGCTTAATTTTGTTTTGACTTTGACTATTTGTTGCAGGGGTTTTTCTAACCTGTTTAGAATTTTTGTCCCTATCCTGATCTCCTTTACGGCCCTCAACACTACTATTTAAACTTTTAGTTGAGTACTGTGGTTTTAAGAAATACAATCCTTCTTTACGTTTAGCGTAAAAGAAATTTTCTCCCTCAGGAGTCTTAAACCATAGAATACCTTTGGCTGCACTAAAAGAATAGCCCTGCTCTTCTAATACAGATGCGGCCAACAAGTTACGCCGTAATTTTGGTGAATACATAACATTTTGTAACACAATATTATTTGTATGATCTTTAAATTTAACATACATGTTCACCGTTCCAATAGCCTCAACTGGGCTTTCCATATCACCCACTGCTAGCGACATAGATGTATCCTTACATTTATCAAATTTTGAAAACATTTTAACATCATTACAAAAGTGTCGCGTAGCAGCGGTGTCAATCACCCAGCTGAGCCTATTGTCAGGATTATCAACAATATTAGCTTCTACATTTATATTTGAAAATACTTCAATAATACTAGAGCTAGTCATCTTTTTCAATTTTGGGCATTGTGCCTTTACATGACCATTTTTATTACACATAAAACATGGTCCTATGACCTTAATAGACTTTTTAACTTTGGTAACATTTTTGCATTTAGCGTTAACATTTGAAAAATATACAGATGAATTGGAACTTACATTATTATTGTCATGATCCTTCCTCAACTGTCTAATCCTGCCCTCCTCCAGAGACAGTTCTTTCTGAATTTTATCCAATTTAAAATCAGTATCGCTCCAGCGATAAATGATTTGAATGATACTCTGGTACTGGTCTGGGAGATACCGGATGGCTTGGAATGCCACGTACACATCCTCCACGGGGTGATTCACGTTCTTGAGCTTGGTGACAGCTTTCCTTATCCTCGTACAGAATATGTCGATGGGCTCCTCGATTTCCGGGCGTAGACTGAAAAACTCGTCCAACAGATGAACTAAATTAGCGCGCGTTGGGGCCTCAAAATGCGCCTCCAACTTCTCCCACGCATCCGCCGGGCTGTCGCCGATGTCGAGCAGTTCTCTGTACTCCGCCGAGATATTTCGAAACAGGATGGAAAGTGCGCGGTCGCTGCTGCGCATGTACTCCTCTCGCTCGCGGCGTGACGTAGATTCGTCGACTGGTAATGCAGTACGGTTGATGTGGCCGTAACATCCTTCTCCTTTCAGGATAAATGAAATTTCATTACGCCAGGTGACGTAATTGTCCCTGTTTAACGCTTCTATGCCGTTGCTCACCTCCATAGTCTTTAACTGTGACTAGAGTGCGTTGTTTACCTTTCTGCTTGATGCAAATGGCGCCGGTCGCGGCCCCCGTCGATGGAATTCACAACTCTTCACTGCTGCTTTATCACGGATAAAAGTTATGGCCTTGACATACTACGGCCCATAACCAAATGTCGGCGGCTATTGCTGTGTTAGCTGAGCGACTTGACTAGAAAAATTTGAAAGTCATTTGCAGATTTAGCAGTGTTGGTCATAGCCCTATCCGAAGTGCTGGTAGAAAAAAAATTTGTAGCAGATGATATGCAGTAGTGATGTGTTTTCTCAAGAAAACAAGCTCGTTAAACACAAACACAATTTATTTGTTGTGAGATCCATTGCATCAGATGAAGTTACAAAATAAAACACTGTAACATTCGTTGCAAAGCAAAACTATATACAATGAGCTAGCAAGCTCATGAAAAAAAGGTTTTAAACAGTCTATGACTAGGCACACACTCTCAGTTACTATAACATCGGTAAGTAGAAAAAACAGCTACTGTACCACACATGCCGTGCACGTTAATGAAGCCACCATCATCAGGTCACACGTCATGGCTTTAGAAGTTAGACTACTCTCTACCGATCAAGGTCTGCCTTCCATACAAGGTCTTTCACCGTCGATCACCGTCTGATCGATCTGACTATACGTCGAGTCTTAAGTCTGCATAACTACAAGATCTTAAACTCTGAAAAGTCTCCCATGTCTACTACATGGTCAGTCAAGGTCTGTAAAGTCTCTGAATAACTGAGAATGTGTCCTATCATATATACACTGTGATGGGTACGCTCCGGAACACAACCGTTGACGGCAGCGCCCTCACTATATGCAAATCAGAATGCGCGCGCGGCGAGATGGCGATTTGCATGAATGGCATGTTCTGTTCCCGTCACGAGTCGTTCACGAGAACGGTAGAACCATTCTAAAAATGTAAACACGTTCTCGCGATAACGAGAATCGCGACGAAAACAGAACCAAGTTTCCAACAATTTTGATGTTTTACGGCATGGAAAATTACCAGGTACGTGTAATATGCCTAGTTGTGTTTTTCACCAAATAAAGTGAACGAAGTTTTTCTTTAAAACTGGACTTGTCTACTTTCATGACCCAGCCAACACTTATTGACTCTGACAGTGCGTGCTTTGCTATCTTCAAATTTTTTAAATTTCGTCAATATCTGACAGACGGTTACGGGCCAGTTTAACGCCCAATAGAGTCATAAGTGCAAGTATTTTTTAAAGAAATCGTTCCAGTGTTCAGATGGGGGCCGCACCTGGCACCATTTTGAAGTTCGTGTGAACAGCGAAACGCAACAGTGTAAACTTAAACATTGTACAAAAGAACTTTTACTTCTGCTTCTTCAAAACTATGAGTGGCCATGGAGGCAAGTAGAACGGAGTTGCTGACGCGGGACAACTACGTCACCTGGCGTACCGACATCTCATTCGTCCTCAAGGGAGAAGGATGTTTCGGACATGTAGATGGAAGTGTTAAGCCTTTAGAAGAAGATGCCAGTCGTTGCGACTACGATGATTTTTATCACCGGAAAGACCGAGCATTAGCAATCATCTATCAAAGTTTATCCTCGGAATACAAGGAGTTGATAAACGTCACCGACGAACCTAGTCAAGTATGGAATACCTTGAAAGAACATTTTCAAGTGCCTTCCAGAGCCAACCTGATTAGATTACTAGATGAGTTCTTCGACGTTCGGCCGGAGCAAGATGAGCCTGTTGACATT
The DNA here is from genome assembly GCA_951213105.1 of Amaurobius ferox. Taxonomy (NCBI): domain Eukaryota; kingdom Metazoa; phylum Arthropoda; class Arachnida; order Araneae; family Amaurobiidae; genus Amaurobius; species Amaurobius ferox. The sequence goes on along the minus strand of OX578145.1, from coordinate 2,771,571 downwards.
TTTTGCTCAAGACTGCGGAAGACCGTGACGAGGCTTAAAGACGCGAAACACCCCATTGAAGACCTGTATGTTGCATTCCAAGCAATAAGATATCTTCCAGAAGAATTCCGAGGTATCGTTCAACTTATATACCGATGGAATGACTCGGACTTCAAGCTCAGCAAAATACAAGCAGAGCTAGCAGCGGAGGAGAGCCAGCTTCGGCAGCAAGCAAGCGACTTTTCCAAAACTGTGAGTTTAAATTCTGCATATCTTACTTCTAAGAAATGTGTAAATAGTGTAAAAGTGTCTAAATTTAAATTTCCAAATGTATCTCATAAAGTGTCTAATGTAAATACTTCTAGTAATATTGTAAATAGTTCTAAAAGTAAAAATAAGTGTTTTAAGTGTAACAAACTAGGTCATACTAAATTTAATTGTCCTAGAAATAATGGATCTAGTATTGTGGAATTTCTTGGGTCTCCACAGATTGAGGCTAATACTGTAATCGATCCTAGCGATAGACTCAGCTGGGTAGTAGACAATGCTGCTACGCGACATTTCTGTAATAACATTAAGTTATTTTCAAAATTTAATGAGTGCAAAGGCACTTCAATGTCGCTAGCAGTAGGGGATGTCGAAAGTCCAGTTGAGGCTATCGGGACGGTGGAAATGTATGTCCAATTTAAGGATAAGCAAAGTATTATCAAATTGGAAAATGTTATGTATTCTCCTAAACTTAGGAGAAATTTATTAGCTGCATCTGTTCTTGAGGAACAAAATTTTAGTTTTAATGGAGCTAATGGGGTTCTATGGTTTTTTACACCTAAAGGGGAGAAATTCTTTTATGCAAAAAGAAAGGATGGGTTGTATTTTTTAAAACCTAAGTATAGTACCCAGGAACAACATAACTTAGAAACCCGTCAATCTAAAGATAGGGATCGAGATGGAGACAAGAAACACAAAAAGGATAAGAAATCCAAGGATAGGGATCCTAGTGCTTCCAGAAAAACACCTAAAGTAAGAATAGCACCTAATCTTAAAGAAACTAAATTTAAATCTGACAAAACAAAAACTAAGCAGAATAAAAATGTGAATAGTTCAATATCTAAGCCTAGCAGTTCAGTAACTGAATTTAATAGTACAAACTGTCTTTGGCATAAACGATATTGCCACATAAACGCTGAATATCTCCTCCAAACCAGCAAAGTTTCTGCTGTAAACGGACTTCCTAGGTTTAAATACAAAAAGTTAAATTGTAAATCGTGTAAATTGGCTAAGTCTAGGAGAGTATCGTATAAACCCACCGGTAGGATAAGGTCCACTAAACCATTGCAATTGTTACACATGGATGTGTGTGGTCCCTTACCCACAGCCTCATATGGTGGGAACAAGTATGTCTTAACTATAACAGATGATTATAGTAGAAAAGTTTTTGTTTACCTCATGAAACAGAAGTCAGAAGTATTTTCACATTTTAAAGAGTTTCAGGCCAGAGAAGAAAGGCAATTAGGTACTAAAATTCTATGTATCCGGACGGATAATGGAATGGATTTTTGCCATGATAAGTTCAAAAATTACCTGAGGGATATCGGTATTAAGGCTGAGAGGACTAACACATATACCCCACAGCAAAATGGAGTATCAGAGCGATTCAATTTAACCGCATTTGACTGTGTTAGAGCCATGTTGAATGACAGCAAATTGCATGACAGATTCTGGGCGGAAGCAATATTGTGTTTTGCATACACTAAAAATCGAATATGTCACAAATTTAAGACAAAAACTCCACATGAACTCTACAGTGGTAGAAAACCTTCAGTCAAACATCTTAGAACCTTTGGTTGTAGAGCATATGTAGGCAAACCCAGTCAGCTCAGAAAAAAGTTAGACATGAAAGCTACAGAAGGGGTGATGGTAGGCTATGCTACTAAAACTAGAGCAGTCTGATGGGGGGGGGGGGGGGGGGCAGGAGAGAGTGAAGACACTGGTGACGATCCGTCTGAATCCACTGAGGAAACGGACTCTCCTGCTGACTCCAGTATGACTCCTTGCTCGGATATTGCTTGGCAGCGAAAGACGGTTCCAAGACCCAATGGGAGTAGAACCGATGTGTATTATTACGCTCAAGGAGATAATAAAAGGCTGAGGTCGCACAATGATGTTAAGAAATATTGTGAGAAAAGGAATATACAGTTTGATCAGCAACTGTTTAATTTTCGGGAAAATAAAGGTCTTAAAAGGGTCAGAGGCAGACCAGAAGCAAGCAATATTGAAATAAATATACCAAAAGGGTACAACGCTGCTATAAAATCCTCCCAGTCCGAAAAATGGTGTAAAGCTATGGATGAAGAAATGGCCATAATGCAAGAGAGGGGTGTCTGGGAACTAGTTCCTGCATCCACCTCACAAAAGCATATAGGCAGTAGATGGGTCTACACTATTAAGAAAGACGAGAATGGGAAAATCAAGAGGTTTAAAGCTCGTTTGGTAGCCCAGGGGTATGGTCAGAAAAAGGGAGAATCATACGATGAAGTTTTTAGCCCTGTTGTTAACTTCAACTTAATTAGAGCATTCTTCTCAATTTTCGTATGCATGCTTGGCTGGATGCATTTCCAATTAGATATCAAATCTGCCTATCTCTATGCTAAATTGAGTCAAAAAGTATATATGAAACAGCCTCAAGGTTATGTCAATCAGGAACAGCCTGATTATGTTTGTTTGTTGAAGAAAGCCATTTACGGTCTTCATCAAAGTGGAAGAGAATGGTTTAATGAACTTGACACCAAATTAAAAGAATTAAATTTTTTAAAACTTCAATGGTGTAATTGTGCATATATTTACAATAGCAAAGCATATTCTCTTCTCAAAGTATCAAAGGGACATAGACCACATTGTTTCGTTACTTAGCATAGAATTTGATATCAAGGTATTAGGAAAAATTAGAAAACTGTTAGGCGTGGAATTTAAAAAGTGTGACAATAAATTTTTTATACATCAAAGTCAGTATATAGATAAAGTATGTCAAATGTTTCAACAGTATAAATATCCAGTTACTTCACTTCCCATTTCAAAAGGGAATATTCTAAGTAAAATAGATTGTCCAAAGACAAGTGAAGAAATAAAGCAAATGCAAAGTTTTCCTTACAGGAGCTTAATTGGGTGTTTGGCTTTTATATCTAGTAGGACTAGACCTGATATTTGTTACGCCATTAATATATTATCTCAATTTCAAGAAAACCCTGGAATTAAGCATTGGGATGCATTGTTAAGACTTTTAGGATATGTTGAAAAGACTAAAAACTATATGTTGAATTTATCTAACATTCAGGAGTTAAAATTGAATTGTTATTCAGATTCTGACTTTGCTGCAAACCGAGATGACCGTGTTTCACTTGGAGGCATGATACTTATTATTGATAATGTACCTATTTCTTGGCATACCTTTAAACATAAGTGTGTCAGCTTGTCAACCATGGAAGCTGAGTATGTATCACTAACAGAAGCCGCTAAGGAAATGGTATGGGTACAAAACATAATTGAAGAATGTCATTTACTTGGGTTAAATTTTAATAAAAGTAACAGTATTATTTTTAGCGACAACCAAGCAGCCATTAATTTTTCTAACTCTCCAATTGAAAACAATAGAACTAAGCATATTGATGTTAGATATCATTTCCTAAGAAATTTAATAGTCAATGAATCTTTTAATGTTAAATTTGTAAATAGTAAAGATAACTTAGCAGATCACTTTACTAAACCAATGACTAAGGAAATAATACTTAAATTTTGTAATAAAATTTTTAAAAACTAAATCAAACTTTTTGAGATTAAATGTTTAGTCTAAAGAAAATTTTAAATACTAAATTGAATTTACAACTTGGGAATTTTTTTAAAGATGTCATATATATACATTATTGTTTATCTTAAACCTCATTGATATAAGATAGTATATTTTGAGTATAAATTTTTGTGATATTGAATCTTTTTCACTTTACACCTTTGTATATACATCCATTTTCCATGACCCGCATGATGCTAAATAATAGCTTATGTGTATAAAATTTTGTATTTTTCAACTTGGTAAAAAGTATGTGTTGAAAGTTTTGATAAAGGACTTTTATTATCTAATTACTTGCATCATGTATTTTTAAATATTTGGTATATCAATGCAGTCTAATAGTATTAATTATGTATACTTATATTGTGTTAATAGACTAAATTTTTTTTAAGCTTTTTGAATTATAGTGTTTATACTCAAATTTAAAGTAAACTTAAATTCTATGCTTATACAAAATCTTAATCTTTTAAAGTTGACTTGTTTAATATGATAATGTGCTTATACTTAAATTTTGGATACTTATAATTAAATTTAAACTAAAATTTAAATTTTTGAATGCTGATACTTAAGCATTGAAGTTGTGTTGCATATAAATTTCTACTTGATGTGAAATGTTGTTGTTACAATATTGTCGACAATACTTAACTATTTTTCAGATGCTATAAGTACTTATGCATTTTATTTTAAATTTAATAATGATATAATACTTTAAATTTTTCCTTCATTATATGTTTGATAGGATACTGGGGGCCTTGGTGTTTATTGATATACCTTGGTTTCTCAGAGTAAGTTTTCTTTTGCATATGCATTGAGACTTAAGGATTTGCATGAGGGGGCCGATTGTTGGAAATAATTTAATACATTGCGATTCACGTTCCCGTGAACGAGCGTTTATGCAAATTTAATATGAACGACTCTTCCCGTTCACCGGCGTGAACCGTGATGTTTTTCAACATGAGGTTTCATGCAAATCAGTTCTCAATGCGTACGCATCTGATTTGCATATCCGGGGGCATTTCCGGAACTGTCCATTCTCGGATATATAGGGCAGAGGTTTCTTGAAGCAAGCAGATCGATCGATAGATGATAGATCGATCAGACGACGTCTTGAGACGATCGAGTTAAGACGATCGAGATAGACTTGAGATGATGGTCTGATGCAGGCAGACAGAAATGTCTTTGACAGAAGCACTGCGGAATATCGTTTGACGACGGTTCATAGTCGAAACGGATGCAGATGTGGTCAGTTTGGACCAGCATGTATTGAACGTTAAATTTACTTACAAACGTTCGGAAGCCACTTTAAATATTTTCCTGATATTCTATCCTTTGGTTTCCCTTTGTCGCAAGTGATAGAGGTAGTATAGTAACTTACTACTAAATGCTTCAAGGAATCTCTGTCTAGTCATTTACAACTGCAAACCTTTTTGTACATAGTATATTTTGATGTTTTACGGCATGGAAAATTACCAGGTACGTGTAATATGCCTAGTTGTGTTTTTCACCAAATAAAGTGAACGAAGTTTTTCTTTAAAACTGGACTTGTGTACTTTCATGACCCAGCCAACACTTATTGACTCTGACAGTGCATGCTTTGCTATCTTCAAATTTTTTAAATTTCGTCAATATCTGACACCGGTGACGAGCAGAACGATGGCAAATGTTGAAAGAGTTAGGCAGAAAGATCGCCGTTTGTCCGTCCGAATAATGGCGAACGAATTGAATCTTCCTCGTGAAATTGTCCGAACAATATTGATGCAGGATTTGGGTAAACGGAAACTTTGTGCGACGTTTGTCCCTCATTACTTAAGCGATGAACAAAAACAGCAGCGAATGGACTCCTGTGGCGACTTCATCAATGCAGCAGATAAAGATGACACGTTTTTACAGTCTATCGTCACAGGAGATGGAAACGTGGTGTTTCGCGTATGATCCACACACGAAACGCCGAAGCATGGAGTGGCGCGGTCTCTCATCGCCGAAATCGAGAAAGTTTCGTTTCGAAAAATCAAAGGTTAAGACAATGTTGATTACCTTTTTCGACGCACAGGGAATTATCCATAAAGAATTCGTACCGGAAGATCAAACAGTTAATGGTGAATTTTATTGCCATGTTATGACGCGCCTCCTGGCTCGCATTCATCGTGTTCGGCCCATCTCGCTGCATCAGGCAAGTGGTTTCTCTTGCATGATAATGCACGCCCTCATACTGCAATGTGTGTTAGACAGTTCCTTGTGCAGCAACAGGTTACGGAGTTATTATACCCTCCTTATTTCCCTGATCTAGCGCCAGCAGATTTTTTCCTCTTTCCACGATTGAAATTGGCGACGAAGGGAAACCGATTTTCAAGCATCTCAGATATTCAAGCTTTTGTTACCAAGGAACTTAAGACAGTCTCAAAGGAGGACTTTTTCAAAAGTTTCAAGAACTTGTGTGAACGTTGTCAGAAGTGTATTGTAGACGGCGGGAACTACTTTGAAGGACAGTGATCTATTTATCTGCAAATATATAATACAGTGATTATTATCACATCAGTCACCTTACTTTTCGGTCTCACCTTGTATGATGCAATATAATTTATCTAATTGTTATAATTAAACCATTTTGCTGCACGTGAAAGTAAAATTCAAAATATTTTCCCATTTAACATGGGTTACAAAATTATAAAATGTGCACTATTTTTATGCTTAAATCTGAAAGGGTTTTTGATATTCAAAGAAGTTATCAACTTTCATTAAGTGTGTAGGCATGACAGTTAATAATCACCAGCAATTTAGAACACACATTGCATGTGTAAAAATGACTAGTTTTGGCATAAATGTGTTTGTGTATCTTCACATTCTAATTAAAACAAAATTTAATTAATCTTATTTTTTTTTTATTTTCTATGAATTTACAGTATAACGTTCCAAATCCAGACGTTCGAAATTCGGAATTATCCAAAATCTGGACACTAGCACGAACTGTTTTTTTTCCCATAAATAAGTTGGTATCACGTCTTATTTTAACCAAATACGATTAAGGCCACAACTTTAGACAGAAGGTCTTTTATTAAAATTTCAATTAAAGACGTACAAAGTAAAAAATGCCAGAGTGCTTTTCAAGCATTAATACGCTTTTCATCAGTGGCTACATGGAAAGTAAATAGGATCGTTCGTATATAGACCAGTAACATAACAAATTTGCATAAATAAAAATAAAATGAGTAAATGAACAACAATTTAGAACACACATTGTATGTGTAAAAATGACTAGTTTTGGCATAAATGTGTTTGTGTATCCAAGAAATATGAAGGGTGTGCGAATATCCAAGAAATATACACAAAAAATATAAAATGTATTTTAAACGGATTCAAAATGCAAGTATATTACGAGAAAAGTACAATTATAAAATATTATTTTATTACAGGAAAAATGCAAATTTGAAAGGACAGTCAAGCCCGATCTTTATGAGAATGACGTTAAAGATAACTATGAAGAGACTTGAATTGCTCAACGTCGAGAATGAGTTGTCAAGCATAACTTAAAATTTGAAAGGGGTCAAAATTACAAATTGATGCACGGTAGATATAAATAAAAAGGGATTCATAAAGGAGAATATTATGTGGGTTATTACAACGAATTAAAAGGAAAGTTTTTTCAAAAACGGGCAGAAAATTATCATTAACAACATATTGAGCAAGAGCCGTAGAAAGTTTACTACCTTTGACACCACAAGTGTGTTCTGCTAAATGGATGCCAATATAAAATTTATAGTCACCATCGGGAGATAACAGGGGAACTACATACACCCCAGCATAGTTTTAAAGTCATCAATATCCCCAAGTTTATTAGAATAAATACGGTTAAATAAAGTGGTAAATTTAGAGTGAGCAGGCCTGAAACCAAATTCATGACAGAACTGAATATAGGGATGAAAGATCTTAGGATGGTAAGGAAAACTAGATTTATAAGCTAAACAATATTTTAAAGCAACAAGTTTAATATCAATTTGAGTAAATTTATGGCGAACATGGGCGAAAATCTTATGTACAAATAAACTCAAAAGAATAAGCAGCCTCATGACCAAGATTAAAAATAAAATTAATTTCATCAGTCAAAGCAGAGATAGAAGAACAAACATTAAATGCGCAATTAAAATAAGTGTTAAAAGAGGCTTTTTTAGAGGAAATAGGATGATAAGAATTAGCGTGGATACAGGAGTTAGTAAAAGAGGGTTTACGGAAAACAGAAGTATGAAAACCAACAGCAGAACGGGTAACCAGAACATCAAGGAAAGGTAAAGAACAATTAGATTCATGCTCAACAGTAAAATTAATCGAAGGGTAAAAATCATTAACCTTAGACAAAAGAAGAAAGAGATCATTTAAATCACTATCCCAAATAATAAAAACATCATCTACGTAACGGCACCGAAGAATGGGTTGGATCGTTAAAAAAGGCAAAACCTCATTCTCGAGCTCCTGCAAAACCGCCTTGGCCAAAATACCAGATAATGGGCTACCCATAGGGGTACCAGAAGTTTGCAAGTAAATAGCATCGCAGAAGTCAAAGTAATTTGTCTCCGCAACAATATTCAAAGCAGAAGTGATTGCGTTGATAGTAGGGGTTTTAAAATTGTGATTTTGAAGTTTTTGGCAATAATTTTAATAGCAATGTCAATGGGAATACTAGGAAATAAAGAAATGGCATCAAAACTATGAAGGGTACTATTAGCACTAAATTTAGTTTAAAATAATATATTAATGAAATTTTCAGTAGAACTAATAGAAAAACTATGATTATTAATTAAAAGTAAAAATTTAACTTAAGTAAAAATAGACATTCTGGTTCTGATATTGTTTTGAATAATGAACTCGTGGAAATTAGGAAACTTAAATCTAATCCCGACCATGTCATTTTATCTGCTGACAAAACTAAGCAACTTGTTCTTACAAATAAAACTGATTATGTTAATTCAATCATCATCATCATGGTACTACAGTCCTTATAGGGCCTAGACCTCCTTTAAGATTTTTGACCATTCCTTTCTATTGGCCGCTTTCCTCTTCCTTTCTGCGGTCGTTTCCAAAGATCAGTCTGGTTTTCTTTCTTAAACGTTTCGTAACAAGAATTTTTTCTGGGGTGGAGTTGTTAGCCCCACGCCCAACCCCCCACTTGGAGGATCAGTCCCCTGATATAATCCCCAGAGGCAGGATACCTGGCTATCCCCCCAGGCACTGGGGCCCCATTTTTCGCCTTCTACGAAACACAGGGGGGTGGTAGGGTTATTCTACAACCCGCCCCTACACGGGGAATGTTAATTCAATGCAGAAGTGTATTGACGAGATGGAATGCAACCAGGTCAAAAAAAATTTTTGATTATGATGATTAATACTAGGATCGCAAAACTTAAAAAATGTAATGATTTTCCTCCCAATGTAAAATGTGCCATTTTCCGTACTTCCCATCAACTTCCTAAAATCTTTGGCCAAATTAAACTTCATAAATTAAATCATCCTATGCGTTCTATTGTTTCCAAATGTAGTGGACAAATGTAGAGAAATTCCTCGCCTATTTCTTAAACTGACTAAAGCTTTTCGTAAGTGAACTTAATGTTATATTTTTGATTTACTTCGATTATTTGCTATTGATTTATTTGGAATGTGAACAACTTTTACTGTGTTTGACTTTTGACTTAGTACCTAATCATGTCATATATTGGAAAAGACTTTTTATTTTGTGCTCTTGTATTTCATCAGTCGATCTCTGTATTTTGGCTATTTGTCTTTGGACGAATATGCAAGATTGGCCAATTGCAATGGTTTGTGTTTTATACTCAATTTTGATTTTAAAGCTGTGTTTTTAATCAATCTTAATCATTTTATCGGTTTTTATATAATTGATATAGTTTTATAGTGTTTTATCATTATTGAACCTGCACTTTAAAACTCTATGAGTCACTAACTACCCTCCCGTTTCTCCTAACTACCATAATATTGTGTCATAAAAATATATATATATGCAACTGTTACATATAACTTGCTCATTTTCGTTTGATGTTTATGTCTTGCTTCTCCGATTATGGCTGATCGTTAAAAATGGCTTTTTTCAGAGTTACACACTCCGTAACAAAGATTGTGTAAATCTATAACGCAAGATTTTAAGTTGAAAGTGGTTTCTTTTTGAGAGAATACTAACAGGGATGGAATGGCTGAAGAAGCAATTTGGAGCAGCAAAATTATCAATTTGGAGCAGTAAAATTGCCAATTTGAAGCAATTGGGAACAGCAAGATTATTAATTTGGAGCAGTTAGAATCAGCAAGATTATTAATTTGGAGCAGTTCAGAGTAGCAAAATTATCAATTTGGAGTAGTTTTTAACATAATTTTTTTTTTCGAACATTGGATTTGTTTGGAACATAAAAAGAAAAAGAAAATTTACATTTTATATAAACATTTGAACTAATGTTTGTTGTTTCATTAATTTTGGTTTGTGGAAAAGCAGTTTTTCTTTTATCCTGTAAGTAGATGGGCATTATTTTTTGTTTGGTTACGAAGCTTCTTTGTTCAAGACCTTTAACTGTATGATAGACTGTTTGTACATGATTATCAATAGGTATTTTTTCTGTCGACCCCCTACCTCAATTCACTGGTGAAATGTTTCCATATTTTTACTTTCTTATGCAATGGAATAGAGAAAGTGTTGTTTTTATGAGTATTTTCTATTTTGAGATTTTGATCTCAATACATGGTTTAGGACCTGCTGAACACATTTTGACTATTTTAAAGTAATGTCCATCTGTTGTTGATTATTAGTGTACACGATAGCTGCCATAAACACCGATGGATTTTCAAGAAATTTTATATCCGGTTTTATTATCGAAAAATCTAGAACTAGATAGAATTTTTTAAAATTCGAGTGAAATTTCATAATTCCTATGGCAGTATGAGACAAAAGTTTGCATAATCATGCATAAAAGGGATTATTTATGACTCAGTGATCATGAAACTTGACAGCTTCAATCACTGTAGTGATGCCACTCAGCTGATGAAGATTTCAGTAGTGAAAAAAAAAATATCAGTAGTTTTAAGACGACTTTTTCAGTAGTCAGGTTAAGAAATGAAATATATATGCTCAAATAACACAAAAATGCATGTACAAGAAAATTATTTAAGCATATATATATAATTATGCATTAATATATATATATATTTATATTATAAGTTTTATACAGTTAAAAATACTTTACATTGAAAACAAACTTTTCCATTTGATAAAGCACAAGTTTTCACTAATGATAATAAAAAATATTAATCTTTTGAAACTATCCCTTCAAAAGGTTCATATCCATTTTTCAAAATAGGAAAATATGTATTACTCAAAAATAATTAAAAAATTAACCGTAATAAGTAACCAGAATATAAAAATAAGCTAGTCTAGTCAATCCAATACGTAACATTTAGATAATGGATGGGAAAAAATACTAATTGTCTCTTGGCGATTCACGCAAACATATGTGAAAATAAATAAAAAATCAACCCTTAATAGTAGCCAAAATATGAAAAAAAGCTAGTTTAGTCAATCTAATATGCAATATTTAGAAGATGGAGAAGGAGAACATACTATATAATGCATGGACTCTCGACGATTCACGTGAACATATGCGAGAATCATAAAAAAATCAACACTTAATAATAGCCAAAATATAAAAAAAGCCAGTTTAGTCAATCTAATATTCAACATTTAGAAGATGGGGATGGATAGAAATATACTAATGGACTCATGGCGATTCACGAGAACATAAAGTGAATTACGTAATTGCGCAGTTTATGCAAAAATAATTAAAAAATTAAACTTAATAATTACGCAGAATATAAAAATAAGCTAGTTTGGTCAATATAATATGCAATATTTAGAAGATGGAGAAAGATGCTAATCGACTCTCGGCGATTCACAAGAACTGAATTGCGCAATTGCACTGTTTATGCTGAAATAATTATAAAATTAACCGTTCAGCGATTTATATAAAATTTACCAATTTTAAGAAGTATAACATCGACTAGCTTGATATTTACATCTGTGAACTTGAACATCGAAGGCCTAGCAAGTTTCACCTCAAAACCCCCTATGGGCGCCCATGGCAAGAGCATTTATAGAACTTATTCCAGCGGGGCACATTCAAGGGCGACAATATCGACTAGCTTGACACCCTGTGGGCAACACCATATTATCAGCATCTCGTATGGGCATCCATGGCAAAGGCGTCAATAGAAATTGTTTCAAGGAGGGTATACTGAAAGATAAGTAGTACAATGTCTACTAATTTGGTACCTACATTTGTGACCTTGAACGTTCACAGTAGGGCAAGTGGCCCCTTGCACTCCCCTACGGGCGCCCATGGTGAGGGCACCAATGGGATAAACACAAGGATGTGACGTACAGTATTGATTAGATTGATATTTATATTCGAGTATTGTTAATATTATTGTATTAATATTGATAAATGTTATTATCCCCTATGGGCGCCCATAGGAGAGTGTGAGGGGCAACTTACCATCCCGTAGATGTTCAAAGGTAAGTATCGGGTATCAAGCTAGTCGATATTGTACGTCTCACCCTTCAGTTTACCCCCCTAAAGAAGTTCTATAGGCTCTCTTGCTATGGGCGCCCATAGCAAAGGAGGCCATAGAACTTATTAAAATGGGGCGAACTCAAGGACGAAACATACAATATCGATTACCTTGATGCCTACGTTTGTGGCTTTCAAAATTTGTATGGGCTCCCATGGCAAAGACGTCCATAGAGTTTCTTCCAAGAGCATACACAAGGATGAGACGCACAATATATGCTAGCTTGACACCTACATTTGGGACCTTGATGTTCACGGGAAGGCAAGTGCTCCCTTATGCTCCCCTACGGGCGCCCATGGCAAGGACGTCAATAGAACTTTTTCCAGCGGGGACAATCTCACGGACGAGACATATAGTAAGTATTCATTAGTTTGATATTCGTGACGTTCAACATCCCTATGGGCACTGGGCACCCATGGCAAGTATTGTTGTTGAGACCCAGACCGTCTGATCTACCAGAAAGATGTAAGGTATCTGTTTGGATGACCAGGAAGTGCCACCCAATTTAAACCGGAACCCAGTGGAGGAGGCATCCACAGGGACCGTACCCTCCTTTCCCTATCACCAACCTCTCGAAGGACTTACAGACTCACATGTTTAACGTGATCGTACTCCATATGAACACGCCAGTAGTTTTGGCAGTGGCAGGAATCGAACCCGGGCCTACTGAGTGCAATCAATTCCCGTGCGCTAACCACTGGGCTGTCATGCCCCACTCCATGGCAAGTATGCAATGTTTCAGCCTTTTATGTCACAGAGACTTTTGGAGGATCTGGAAAGACTGTTTACTACCCTTGTGGAAATCAAAACTTTGGCTCCGTTAGGTTCTGTCCTGACGGCAATAGTATTAAGCAGGGAGCTCATGCAATGGGAGCCCGTAGAGGACTGCTATGGGCACCCATAGGGGAGTGTAAGGGGGTCATTTACCCTCCCCTGGACATTTAAGGTCACAAATGTGAACATTAAGCATGTCAATTTTTTCTGTCTCATACTTTAGTTTGACCACAAGGTCGACTCCCTCCTACAATTACCACACTATGTTCTTGATAGTGCAATATTTTTGACACGCTCTCATCTAATAAAAGCAGAAGTAACTCGTAATACTAGTAGTTTGATAACTTTGAAAAGACTTTAAATAGAAAATAAATAAATAATATAATAGAAAAAAGTAATAAAAATTATTAATAATAAAATAAAATTTAAATTATATATATATATATCTGTGTGTGTGTGTTTTCAATATCAAAATCGCGCATAGACTAATTGAACTGTAAATTTCCGCATGAAGAAAACAAATACCTCTCATCGTCCAACTGCCCCCACAAGGTCAGATGAAATTCACGCTTGGCGTGAAGATATCACGTGGTGTATTTTCCAGGGAGTGTGTTGCAGTGAATAAGCTCTCGCTTGAATAGGTGATTTTTAGTCAAATTTTTTCAACAGTTAGGCTTAGCGCAAAAAAATAGTCATCCCTTGGGAACAGTTCGAAAGTGAAGCGCTCCGTCCTTTGGGCAGCGGCAGTTTCGGGATGCCGCTATTGCGAAAGGGTTAAACAGAACTTTTAAAAACTCAAAAACCCAGTTAACAAATTAAAATACCCAAACTTTTAAAAACAGCCAGGTTCAGAATCCACTCTGGTTTGAAGACCAGAGTTTGGTCTGCCTGGAGAGCTGTCCACCAAAAACTTAAATGTTAGATATTAACCCTCAAAATAATAAAAACAAACACAAATTGTACATGTTAAAATTGTAAATATTCAGGTTCAAAACTCAGATGGAAACAAAACAAATTAAAGGGTAAGATTCCCAAGTTTGAAAATAAAGGTGTAAAACGAAAATATTCGGCATAAAATATTTAAAACCAAACTATTTATTGTTGACATGTTGTTGATTTTGTAAAACTTGCAGACACACATCAATCGTTGATTTTATAAAACTTGGAAAAACACCCAATAATAGTGAAACTGCTAAATTGTTGACGTGTTGTTGATTTTGTAAAACTTGCGGACACACATCGATCGTTGATTTTATAAAACTTGAAAAACATACAATAATAGTGAAACAGCTAAATTGTTGACGTGTTGTTGATTTTGTAAAACTTGAGGACACACATCGATCGTTGATTTTATAAAACTTGGAAAAACACCCAATAATAGTGAAACTGCTAAATTGTTGATCTTGTAAAACTTGCGGACACACATCGAACACACATTGATTTTATAAAATATATCGAACACACATTGATTTTATAAAACTTGGAAAAACACCCAATAATAGTGAAACTGCTAAATTGTTGTCATGTTATTTCTGTAGAACTTGGAGATACTCACATCGCAGAACACTGGTCAATGAAAATCTGCACTTAAAGATATTTTGAACACTTGTTTCCGGCGACCGTGGGACACGGGCCCCCTTTGCTCGGGGCCCAGACCACGGTTCTCCACAACAAACTAAAAAACAACCTTTTCCAACGGCGTCCAGGAGTCGAATGCCCATAGCAACTGTTGGCTTCCCAAGAGCTGCCAAACTTGGCGAGTGAAAACCTGCACCTCATGCAGAGTGCCTACGGATATACTGCAGAATAAATATGATGCTATGCTAAGAATATGATGCTATGCTAAAATGAATTACCTATTTATGTTGTATGTACATGATTTTGCAAAGAAATGCACCATACCAGGATATTTTTTTAGGTTGTGCGAAAAATTGATGATGGACATGGTGCTAAACTTACATTCAGATCACGCAATGTGGGATTTTGCAGAATAGCAAAATCCTGTTTTCCTATACTCAGTTATCCCATTTATTTTCCACATCTATTAAAAATACTAGAGACAATCTGACTTATATAATATAACAAACTTTATATATCAAATTTGGTATCATGCAGTTAAATATTTTGGGAAATATTGCAGTAAAATGTAAAACTTCCGTGCCTATACCCTGCACTGTTGTGAATGATACTGGTAAAACTGTACCTTTAGAAACTGGCAAAACTGCACCTAAAGAAAATTGCATCTTTAATTTCACATTCATCGGTAGTTTTGCAGAAAAGTAGTTATAAAATTTCGTAGTGCAAAGGATGTTTGCGCACAATATGGAAATAAACGGACTGCCATAAGGTGGTTTTTTTTTACATAAGCAGCACCTTTGAAAATGTATAGGTATCCTATTTGGCCAACAAGTGTTTTTGACATGAAAACAATATTTCCCTATAGTGAGATAAGTATAAAAGGAACACATTTAATGAAATCAATGGTAATGTCAAACGATTTGAAGTAATTTTTTTTATATAAAAATGCTATTAAATATACGGGATGTTCCGGCAAGACTGCTCCTTTCTCGGAGTACATAAAAAGTAACCCAAGAACCATACCTCTATGACCCATAATTTTCAAGAAAAATGCGAAAGAAAAAATATGACATCACATCCGGTGCACGTAAAATAAGCTTTATTGGAAGCATGAACATCGGTACTTGCATATGACATTATGTTTACTTAGGAAAATGCTCAAAATAACTACTGCAAATAACGAGGTATCCATGCTCGCACTGTGGAATGGCTGATTGCATATGATCCTGCATCATGCTTCAGCACCTACTTAGTTGCTTGCCTTCATGCTGCGTTCGTTCACTTTTGTGAAGAACATGATCCTAGATCGTGTGAAGTGAACCAGCCATTCTACAGCGCTCATATGCATGCCTCAATATGCACGGTGATCATTTTGAGCATCTTCCTATGTAAACATTGTTGGAAAATTTAAAATTTGAAGAAGCAAAGTACGCACTGGCATAGAGTCAATAAGTGTTGGCTGGATCATAAGTGTTGGCTGGGTATGTAGATCCAGTTTCAAAGAAAAACATTGTTCACTTTATTTCGTGAGAAACATAACTAGGCAAGTTACACATTCCAGGTTTCCATGCCACAAAACGTCAAAAAAATACTATGTACAAAAAGTTTGCAGTTGTAAATAACCAGACAGAAATTCCTTGAAGCATGGGTAGTAAGTAACTATACTACCTCTATCACTTGCGTGTATTTGCAGCCACCATTGAAGGTATCATACTTGCCAAAGGATAAGACATCTCTGCGTCCGTCTCGACTAAAAACCGTCGTCAAACGATATCCCGCAGTGCTTCTGTCAAAAACATTTCTGTCTGCCTGCATCAGACCATCAGTGTCTATGTCTTACAAAGCCTTCTCCGCTCCATTCTGGATCAGACTGGGTGTCAGTATGATCTGATTGCTTCAAGAAATCTCTGCCTTATATACCCGAGAATGGACTGTTCTGGAAACGCCCCCGGATATGCAAATCAGATGCGTACGCATTGAGAACTGATTTGCATGAAACCTCATGTTGAAAAACGTCATGGTTCACGCCGGTGAACGGGAAGAGTCGTTCATATTAAATTTGCATAAACGCCCGTTCACAGGAATGTGAATCGCGATGTATTGATTTTTTTCCAACAAACATAATGTAATATACATGCACCGATGTTCATGTTTCCAATAAAAATTATTTTCCGTGCACCGGATGTGACATCATACTTTTTCTTTCGCATTTTTCGCAAAAACTATGGGTCATAGAGGTATGGTTCTTGGGTCATTGTTCATGCACACTGAGCGAGGATTTTTACTCTGCAGAGTTTATGCTATCTTGACGGGACACCCTGTATATTCGTTTTTCACAGTTAGTCTTAAATTACACCATTATTATACTGGACACTATTTAGCACTAAACATCTTCTATTCATTCAATGCTGGACATAAGAAAAATATATATATACCATATTTCTTCAATTTTAAGGTGCCCTTTTTCCGATATAAATGTAACTAAAAACAGGGTGTGCCTTAGAACAACCGACGGTGTCTTGCAATACTTTTTATTTAATGAAGATAAATACAGCTCAGAATAATTAAACTCTGCATGTGAGGTTCGCTCTTCTGATATTGAATCAGAAGAAAGTGATGAATAACATACCTACTGACAAATACTATTGCTGTTAATAAATTGAATTCTATTAAAATAAAAGAAATTTTTAGTTTTACTTTATTTATTTATTTTTGAATCAAAGCTTTTTCTCTGTTGGTCTTACAAATATTAAGGTGGTATTTTACATCTTAGAATGTAAGAAATACAATACATAAATTATAAAATATTATTTAAAAATATTTTTATGTAATTTTATAATGGGATAATTCATTAAAATTAGAACAAAATTAAATTGCATATTTTAGACATTCTCTACTTTTGCAAAGTAATATTTAACTTTTTAATTTATGTAGGATTTTGTGACAAGCATCTGATTCAAGTGTTTTCTGACTATCCTGTATCTTGCTCGCACAATTGATGGGAGTGGAAGCTGAAATTGAGCATTTGTACTGTAATAACGATATGTATTCTGCCCATCACTTACAGGAGTAGCTGAATGTTAAATTTTACATTCTACCATTGATTTCAAATAAAAGCAATGTCAATGTCTAATTTTCTGGAATATCTAAGGAATTTTGATCACTCGGGAAAATTTGTTATATAATGATAAAAATGAGTGATAAAATTGGCATTATTTAATTAATTTCTGATTAGATTACACTGGATTAGATAAATTGTGGTTTTGGGATTTAAAAAAAAAAAAAAATTGATGTTGGTCCCTCTACTGTTGGTGTGGAAGATTAATTGAACATGTGGCCAGTGGTATCACCAACGGGAGGGGGGGGGGGTTAAACCTTTTGGGTCATAGACCTCTCCTACAGGACCCCATCAAATTTGGAAATGTTATTTTGCAAAATAAAAAACAAAATATCCCATCCCTACACACACACACTCATTTCTTTCTGGCTATGCTACTGCATGTGGCTAGACTACTACTCTATCACATAACAATTTACATATTAATGATAAAGAATTGTTTGATATGATATGTATACTGTGTTGCAATAGTTGTTTTAGACTGAGAATTTGAACTTTGAACATTTAGTTTTTATTATAAAAAAAATCTGATGTGGGCAACACATGACTTTCCTTATATAATGCAATGAATTTACAACTTTAACAACTAAAAAAAACGTTATTCTTATAGTAGATACTTATATTCTTTCCATGATATTAAATTTTCTTCAATTTGACGTCATTTTCATTGATTTAGCGTCATTTTTATCAATTTGGCGAGATTTTTGTTAATTTGGCAACAATTAAAAATGGCACAAACTTGGCGACATTCCGTCAAATTCGTCGCCAAAATTTTGCCAAGCGTTATGAACGGAGAAATAAGTTATTCTTACAGCAGATAAATGACTATTGGTGTTTAAATACAAAAGTATTACTGAAAGTATCTTTTTTCATGAATGGAACAAACTAGATCCACGAGAATGATGTCACCAAATTTATCGCATGGTATTACATGTGAAAAGTGAATATGTTTCTCAATGGGAAATATATTTTTTTTTATTTTATATGACTTTTTCATAATTATTTTGAAAAATGTGCAATATCTCGAGAACAGTTCATGTTAGCATTCTAAAATTTATGCCAATCGTTTTCTAATGAAAAATTACATAAGAAATGTCTATTTGCATAACTTTTTCAGCGGTTTTGATTTTTTGACGATTTTTTCAAAATTTCCTTCGAAAATTTAGGGGGGTTCTGAACATTCGATTGTGTATAAAAACAATAGGCTTCCAGCATTTATGGATTGTGATTTTTGTACCAAATTTCGTTCGAATTGGTCCATTCGTTCGTCAGTTATCATCTCCACAAACTCACTGACACACACACACAGACATCACTCCAAAAATGTTTGATTCGTGATCAGGGATGCGAATGTTTGATTCATGATGACGTGCTCTCCCGTCGAAAACTTGAATTCAAATTTTCGACCCCGTCACAATACTTTCCTTATACATTATGTATATAAGGAAAGTAATAGTTACTCTTCTAAATGTCTTTATACTAAAAAATATTTCATTTCACAATTTTATAAGAGAGTGTCATTTAATTATTAGACAAATGTTTTTTTTGAATGTGTAATCTAATAAAAAATTTCCCCTCTTTGAAAAATTACATATCAAATGTATGCAACTGCATTTCTACTCATATACTCTTATAAAGGATTTAGAATTTTCACGCACAGAAATTGTGAAAACCCTCTAAAAATTTAGCATCTTCTGTCACGCAAAATTCAGAAAATTTTTATTTGTAAGTTTAACATCTTGGATGTATTTAACATTGAGATATCAAATTGGAAAACTTACAATTGAATAATATTTGCTTTATACTAAATGAAGTCGCAAGTGATATTGTAGAAAGTGCAAATAATGAAATTTGGCATACATTTATCTTTTTATTTGTGTCAAAAATGCCACCATGGTAAGAAATTCATGAGCTCATCAACTGTTAGTAGGTACTGCAGAAAGTAGTTAAAATATATTACTGAACAATGCAATTTTATTTCGTAGCACAACATATTTTAATCAGTTGCTGGTTTTCTTTAAACCTGCGAAGGAATTAAGATACCGTAGGACAAATAATAATTCTAGCAATTTAGCAGATATTCAAAAAATGTGTGAAATTTCATATAGTTGTAATAATGTACAATTCTGAATTCTATGCAAATGGTAAATTGCAGGACTGATTTTTTTTTTTTTTAAAGCAACTGAATTTCCTAATGCATATTTTTGTCGCTTACTATTTATATCCGTCTTTTATAGTTTTAAATATATACCACCCGACATAGAAAATGCAACACCATGAAACTTTGGCTGTATTGCGAGACAAATGCATTATACACATTGCGCAGTATGACAAATGAGTATGCACATTGCGAGACAAACGCAGCTGGCCGATGTATGCAAATGATCTAAAATGCAAGTAGGTCAAGTGATTAGAGCGTGGGATAAAAGGAATAGAAACGGTACATGAGCTAACAATTGTTACTGTCTGTCGCCTATGAAAACGTGTTTTCCGAGCTGTTTTTCGTTTCAGAAGACGCGTGTTACTGAAGAGATGCCTGGCCTCCACTGCTGAAGTCCTTTTCAGCATTTGGACGATCGTGCACAGGGATTCATTTTAAGCCTACATACAGTTGGGTAGTCATACCAGCATATCACCGCTGAGGTACGCGTAGATGCGCCACTGTGCAAAAGGATTTGGAGGAGATGTATTGAAAAAGTACATGTGGATCATCACAGTGGTACAGGTATATCCAGACGTTCGTCAGCACACGTTGAATGACACTTTCGAAGGCATGCGTTGGCGGCCCCACAAACGATGACATTCTGCAGGATTTTCAGGGTACATTGGATGTTCCAATGCGAGAACAGTTTCTCGACAATTGGCCGAAAGCTGCTTACACTCAAACCGTCCTTTACGAAAACTGCCATTGAGGACAAGACACTGATGTGAGAGATTGCAATGGTGTCAGGCCCGAGCCTCTTGAATGACTGAATGGGAGAGGGTAGTGTTTAGCGACGATTCTTGATTATGTTTGTCGAATGACAGTTGCCATGTGAGAGTATGGAGGCGACGTGGAAACAAATTCAATGCTGCTGCGACTGTTGAACGCAATACTGCTCGACAATTTGGCATCATGGTTTGGGGTTCTATCGGTTTCGATAACCGGTCACCTCTGGTTCGTATCAGAGGCAAATTGAATTGATGACACGATGATATGTGAATGAGGTGCTGCGGCCAGTTGCAATGCTGTACCTTCAACAGTAAGATAGCGAATGATGGCACATGGTAACTATCAGCAGGTAAGCCTTGCAAGGTATCCAGGCGCTTCCTTGGGCTCCGCTGTCTCAAGATCTGTCTCGTTCTGTGTGTCGTTTGACTGCCCTGCACCGGCCTCAAACAGATGATAACCTGTGGCGTATGGTTGAAGGCATATAGTCATACATACCTCAGGAAACTCCGCACTCTCATTACATATGTTATTTGAAGGGTTGCTGCTTGTATCACCGCAAGATGCGAACCTACTCTGCCTACTGATTATCCTATCTATGCCATTAGTATATTTCATTATTCTTCTGGAATTAACACTACTTATTTATATATGCCATCTCTGTCTATGTGTTCTTTAGCTTCACACTCTATTCGCTCTTTCATGGTGTTGCATTTTCTGTGTCGGGTAGTGTATTTCGAGTGAAAGTAAGAAAATAAAAAACACCCACTTGGACAGATGTTATTCAAAAAGAAAAGTTTAAAATACTGAAGTTTTTCTATTATATTTATATGAAGTTAATTCTATTATATTTTTTATACATTTACTAGAAAATGTACCCCACGTTACCCGAGATTAAAAATGCAGACTTCTAATAAAAAAATTACACCAAAACTCGCAGCAAATTCCCGAAAACCAAAGACCATTTTAACAGCTCACTTATAACAAAAACAAATTAAAATAAATTGTTGCTTGGGTGCACACATGGCTATGAAATTACGGCTCATTTTGGGCAACATCGATTACATTTTCTAGAAGATGTGCCTGGCATTGCTTGGGGTATGAAATTCAATCCTTTGATTAAAATCATAAACTCGCATCGATTTCTCGAAAACAAAAATAACGTGTCAACAATATGCCTGCTTATGATAACACAACTAGAAAAAAAAAATCGCTGTGCTGATTGTGGAGGGAAGGAATCTCCGCGAGAATATCACAGGTGCATCATGTCGCTTCAACATACGAATATATATAATACATTTTAAATTATTTTAATTCTATGGATTCCTTTCCAAGTTTATTTGAAAGAGAATGTTTTGATCTTTCCGATGGTGTCAAGTTCGAAAGTCTGAAATAAAATTTTTGGTCTCTAAGGAACTCATTCGTTTGAAAATAGTACTGAAACATAAAATAACTAAAAATATTTCGAATTAAAATATAAACAAAAAAAATGCCAAGGTGCACCTTTCCGTGTCCTGAAGTAACTGTGTACCAAATTTCATGACCGTACATTGATTAGAATTTACTCTACAGCCGAATAAACGCACAAACTGATATCTTCTTTTATTATTACAGATAGTCTGGACTATATTTCTGACAAAACCTGAAAAATTATTTACATTTTTATCCACTAGGTTCGGAGATATAAACATTCAAAACGTTTACATTTTTCGTAACTCTCCAATTTTCGCCACAGATACCCCAATCATAAATATTTTTCACATAAAAAAACCTGATGTGGGTTGCACACGACTTTTCCTATATAGTACAATGAATTTACTTCTTTCATGCTGAGAAAATGATGTATAAGATTCACGACACAATGTTTTCTATTTTGAATTATACATTTGGAACTTTTTTGGATGACAACATATAAAACTATTTCTTACTCAATAAACTTATATTTCTCACAGTGCCAAATTGACAATTATCAATATTGATAGCATCTGCAATAAGCTGTATATTAAAATATTTTAAAAATTCATCAATTTTACGTCACTTTCGTTAATTTAAAGTCATTTTTGTAATTTTGACGGTAATTTCGTCAATCTGGAGCGAAACAGTGTCAAGCTGGCGATATTTCTCTAAATTAAAGCCAAATTTATCGCCAAGCATTACAGATAAATAAGGAACAGCTTTTCTTATGTATTAAGCATTAACTTGTTTGTGACGTCACATTGTAATGTCTCTAAACTAAGGCTCCTATATATACAGCCTGGCCGAAGAGCGCCCAACTTGACTCCCAGTTGAAGCGATGGCAGTACATGACAAAAAGAAGATTACTTTCTCTTCTTTTTCGTAGGATCTCGAGAAAATTAAAGCATTCTAGACTATTTTCTTAAATGATTGGTACAATTTTTTGAAAGCAGAACCTATTTTACAGCTAAATTATGTATCAAATATCAGCCATATAACATGCACGCGCCATTAAAATAGCACAGGCAGACGATAACTAACTGAACTGATTACTCAAGGTATCTATCTTGGGGCGAACTTAACAGTAATGTTGCTAGGCATCCTTATTTCTGTATGCCACCTGATGGCATACATGTCAAATTTACGTTTGATAAGCCTTATGAAATTCTTGTCCCCTCGCGGGATGATTGGAAGAGGACTCCAACCTACAATAAACATAACTGTTTTGTATGGTATACTGATGGCTCGAAGATTGGCACTAGTACTGGTGCGGGAGTCTGCTGCCCTGATGATGGCACTAAGCTATCTTATCCGCTTGGCAATTTTGCTACTGTCTTTCAGGCTGAAGTATTTGCCATTCTTATGTGTTGTAGAATTTGCTATGACAGAAAGTACGAGAATAGCCAGATTTTCATTTGTTCTGACAGTCAGGCTGCTTTTATGGCTCTGGGGAAATTCACTGTGACGTCTTCCCTTGTTTGGGAATGCTATAAAGCTCTCTGTAAAATTGCTAGTAATAATAGTGTCATTCTGTACTGGGTGCCTGGTCATTCGGGCATTCCTGGCAATGAATTGGCAGATGAACTTGCTAGGAAAGGCTCTAATACTCCTTTTGTGGGCCCTGAGCCAGCCTTGGGTATACCCAATGATCTTATCAGAAGAATTGTCTTTGACATCTTCAGGAAGCTTCAATGCAAGAACTGGCGTGACACTAAAGGGCAAAGGCAAGCGAAAATTCTCAATTGTAATTGCCCTAGTGCACGTCAAAAGGAACTTTTCAGGCTCAGTAGAACTGGCATCAGGAGAGCTGTTGGGCTCCTTACTGGGCACTGCACTCTCAAGAGACATCTTAATATTATGGGTGTCTCCAAAGATTCGCTTTGCAGAGGCTGCAATTACAGCGAAGAAACTGCAGCTCACATTCTGTGTGAATGTGAGGCCTACTCTGCTCACAGATTCGAACACATTGGTCGTCATGTGATTGAACCCTGGGAGCTGAACGACATTCCTGTCAAGTGCCTGCTTATGTTTGCATCGGCTACTGGTCTCTTCTCTTAGGGACCTTCACTTTTTGGGGTAGTACAATAGACCTCTGGTCGATGTGCTAGGCTCTTCTGGAGCCACCCACCTTTATATCATTCATTCAACTGAACTGATTGCAAACAAAATGGCGGTTGCGCCAGCCTGTATATATAGGAGCCTTACACTAAACCGTGATTTCATAACATTGCTGTTACATCAAGTTACGTTTCAGCAAGTTGGCATTCACGACACAGCAAAGTTTCTTTGGTCATTTCCAAGGTACTTTTGTGACGTCACATTTTGTTGTTTCTGCGAAGTGAATTTTTATCATTGCAGTTATATCAAATTGTGTTACTACAGTGTCACATTCACGTGACAGTGAAGCCAGAATCTCCATTTTAGTAGTTTTGTGAAGTCATTAGCGAAGCTGACTGACTCTACTTCGAATTGTCGAGGAAAGAGCAGGTTTCAAGCATGACTATTGGCTAATTGTTAGGTTTCAAAATGCAAAACTGTTACCCAAAGTATCTTCTCTTATGAATGGAACGAACTAGATCCACGAGAATGATGTTAATAAATTTATCGCTTAATATTACATATGACAAGTGAACATGTTTCAAAATAGCTAATACTTAAATTATTAATTTTATGAGGGTTTTTTTATGTTAAAATGTGCAATATTTCCAGAATAGTTTCTGTTAGAGTTCTAAAGTATGTCATTCGTTTGCTAATGAAAAATTACACATATGATCATTCCTTTACGCTTTTCGGGCGAGGTAGCCTGGTGGTTTGCGCTGGATTTGCATGCTGCTACAACTGCCGCCGTGTTCATGCGGAGTACGATCAAGTTAAACATGTGGGTCCGTAAGTCCTTCCGAGAGGTTGGTGGTAGGGGAAGGAGGATACGGTCCTTGTGAATGCCTCCCCCCACTGGGTTCCAGTCTAAATTGGGTGGCACTTCCCGGCCGTCCAAACAGTTACCTTACACCTTTCTGGTAGGTCGGACGGTTTGGGTCTCAACAACAACATATGATCATTCCTCTCCCGGCCATCCAAATAGCTGCTCGAGTCCTCAGGATGAGTCGGACAGTCTGGGCCTTCAACATATGATCATTCACGTAACATTAAAGATTCTGATATTTTCAAAATTTAATTTGATTTAATAAAATATAATTTTGAGGTGTCTTTCAAACATTTGATTACGTTTAAAATCGACAGAGTTCCATTATTCACTGATTGTAATGTATGTACCAAATTTCATTCAAACCACTAAAATCGTTCGTGAGATATCACATCCAGACACTTATGAACACATACAGACATCACCTCAAAAACGTTTTATTCGAGTTCTGGGATGCTTGAAACCTGCTCTTCCCTCAACAATTCGAAGTAGTCAGCTAGCCCCTACAAGGAACAGAAGAACCTGTCCAGATATGACTTCGCAAAATTACTCCTAAAATGGAGATTTTGGCTTCACTGTCATGTGAATGTGACATTGTAGTAATGCAATTTGATGTAACTGCAATGTCAAAAATTCACTTTGCAGAAACATCAATATGTGACGTCACAAAAGTACCTTGTAAATGACCAAAGTAACTTCGCTGTGACGTGAATGTCACATTGCTGAAACGTACCTTGACATAACAGCAATGTTACGAAATCACGGTACAGAGCCATTACAATGTGAAGTTACAAACAAGTTAATATGCAACGTCACAAACGAGCATGAAAATGACCAAAATAACTTCGCTGTGAAGTCAATGTGAAATTGCCGAGACGTACTATGACGTCCTGTGGCATCCCGAAATCAGTGTGACGTCACAAAAGTACTCTGAGAATGATCAAAATAACTTTGCTGTGATGTGAATATGTTACAGAATCACGGTCCAGAGACATTACAATGTGACGTTACAAACAAGTTAATATGCGATGTTACAAACAACCATGAAAATGACCAAAATGACTTCGCTGTGACATCAATGTGAAATTGCCAAGACGTACTATGACGTCCTGTGACATCCCAAAATCACAGTGTAACATCACAAAAGTACTCTGAGAATAACCAAAGTAACTTCACTGTGATGTGAATGTCATATTGCAGAAATGTAACGTGATGTAACAGCAATGTTACGAAATCATGGTCTAAAGACATTACAATGTGACGTCACAAACAAGTTATTATGCAACATCACAAACGACCATAAAAATGACCAAAATTACCTCGCTGTGACGTTAATGTGAAATTGCCAAGACGTACTGTGATGTCCCAAAGTCACAGCGTGACGTAAATTATACGTCACTGTGAAAAAAAATCTGTTAGGGAAGGAGTTATTCAAGTTCAGTAGAACTGGCATCAGAAGGGCTGTTGGGTTGCTTACTGGGCACTGCACCCTTAAAAGACACAAATATTATGTGTGTGACTAAAGATTCGCTTTGCAGGGGCTGCAACTATAGCGAAGAAACTGCTGCTCACATTCTCTGTGAATGTGAGGTTTACTCTGCTCACACAGATTCGAGCACATTGACCGACATGTGATTGAACCCTGGGAGCTGAATGACATTCCTGTCAAGTGCCTGCTTATATTTGCATCGGCTACTGGTCTCTTTTCATAGAGATCTGCTCTGTTTGGAGTAGTACAATAGACCTCTGGTCGATGAACTGGCATACCTGCCAACTTATTTGGAGTAAAAATCAGATTTTTGAAAATAAAATCAGAATAGCGCGTAAAATGAGTTTTACAGAACAAATCAACATAAATCTGATTTTCAAAGGACACAATGTAAATAATGCACAAATATGTGAAACAGACAACTGTTTTGAGATCTCTTTGGAAACAGTTGTATGCATGTTCATTTGTACATTATTTACATTGCATCCTTCATCTCTCAAAATATTTTGACAGAAAGTTACGTTATGTAATGATGATATAATTCTATTATATTTAGAAAATGAAAATTTGGCAATTGCGTTTAAGAACAGGGTTGTTTAAATACATGGGCAAATTTAATTTTAACGCATTCCTTTATATTAATTCTAAACTATGATTTTGTTATCTATAATAACTCATGCTTTTATTTTGTCAGTTTTATTGAAATTAAATCATTACAATAGTCAGGATTTATGAACTTAATTTCACAAAAACAAATTTTTTACAATTGGGAAGACACAAATTTTTTGTTCTTAAACTGCAGTATATTTTTAAACACATTCATAAAATTATCATGTATTACTAAAATGTGCATTGTCTAGTGTCTACACATAAATAAAATTTGGTGGCAGTATATTTTAAAGAAAATGTTTATTTTGTTCAAAAATATCTTTTCATAAAAATGTGGCAGAAAAGGATAAAAAAAATTAAAAGGATAGAAAAAAATTAAATTTCATAATCGTACTATTTATATGAAAATAATTAAAAAATTAACTTTTATAATCAACCAAACTATGAAAATAAGCTAGTTTAGTCCAGTTAATGTGCAACAATAGGGAGAAGGAGATTGATGGAAAAGGATAATTGCGTAATCTCGGAAACGCCTGCGAAAAAAAACTGAATTTCACGATCGTACTATTTATGTGAAAATAATTAAAAAAATTTGCCTTTATAATCAACCAAAATATGAAAATAAGTTAGTTTAGTCAAGTTAATGTGCAACAATAGGTAGATGGAGATCGATGGAAAAGGATAATAGCGTTCTCTCGGCAACAGCTGCAGAGAAGAAAAGAAGAAAAAAAAAAATCACTATTTATATGAAAATAATTAAAAAGGTGAACTTTATAATCAACTGAAATATGAAAATAAACTAGTTTAGTAAAGTTAATGTGTAATAATAAGGGATGGAGATGGATGGAAAAAGGCAATTATGCACTCTCAGCAAAGCCCGAAATGAAATGACTGAATTGAGCATATAATTTAAGCAAAATATAATTTGTTTATTAAAATAATTCTTTATTTCTACTCGCACTATAAAAATAAATTGGGTCTATTGTTCTGATATGAAATCATTAGAAGAAGAAAATGGATGTAAACTGATAATTTTGGACAAAAAGGGGTAAAAGTAAAACAAATATTTTCAAATGCTGCACAAAGTTTTTTCTTCTGTTTCCCCTTTGAGTCCAATGACAAAATATGTATTAATGGCATATATGATGACATACATCACGGTGATTACGAAGACGAAAATTTACAACTTATTTTTGATTCCTTTTCTGTGGGGGATTGATCCCTTTTTCTGTGGCCTCCACTTCCGGGTTAGAAAGACGAGCTTTGTCTGCCGTCCGTTTCTTGAACTCTGCGTGCTGAAAGTACCAGAATAAATAGAGCTTGTCACACGAGAATGTCTGCGTTTATTATCTGCATCCTTGTGTGATAAGCAATCCAAATGCTTGGCGACATTTTGGTGCAAAAATATAAATTTGGTGATAAATCGGCAAATTGGCGCAATTTTTAGGCGTAATTAGTAAAAAATATTAAAAATCATAAAAAAATTGATTATGCACGTAAAATCGTAAAACAAGAGAATTTTCGTAAAAATTACGAAAAATTTGTAAAAGTTGGCAGGTATGTACCGGGCTCTTTCTGAGCCACCCATTTCTTATTTAATTTCATTTCATTCAGTTATGGTAGTTATCGTGCTGACAGACAGAGTGAACAAAGTCATAAACACTTTTCAACAATTAAAAATCAACCCTTAATAATAGCCAAAATATAAAAAAAGGCTAGTTTAGTCAATCTAATATGCAACATTTAAAAGATGGGGATGGATGGAAAAGATATTAATGGCCTGCCTCACAGGAACATAAAGTATGTAATCAAGCTGTTTATGCAAAAATAATAATATGAGATATTTAGAAGATCGAGATATATGGAATGAGATACTAATCGACTCTCGGTGATTCATAAGAACATAAACTGAATTGCACAATTGAACTGTTTATATGCAAATAATTATAAAATTAATCGTTCAGCAATTTATGCGAAATTTAACAACTTTTAAGAAGTACATTTATTATTTCCACGAACCCCCCCCCCATCTTTTACATTCCATGCAGTGGTAAACCCTGTTCTCACATCGATTTAATTGGCATTAAAGGCCATGCGGCCGTAAATCTTCCTTGTTATGTTGATTTGGTTGAAATTACCAGTGCACATAGCAGTAAATTTACATTAGCCTTCATAGAAGACAATTTTCCATAGGAAACTATGCAAATTCCATAATCTGCAGTATGGGGAAGTTTCTCCATACTGCAGAAACTAAGGAGAATCCATAGAAACTAAGGAGAATCCACAGTAATTGGTATCTATGTGAGCAGATCGGCAAATTTCAAATTCCTTGATTTTTTCAGAATTTTGAACAAAAAATCGATTTTCCCTGACATATTAGTCCACTTTCAAATTCTCGATTTCCAGAATGCGCACGGACCCTGAAAAAAAAAAAGAAGAAGAAATTGCTGAGTTCAGTAATCTAGCTGCCCCTTCTTCCCCCAAACATCTAATACATTAATCAAACTCATCAATGAAAGAAAATAAACCCTACTTTCCTCAATACATCATGCTGTATCTCCCTTCATAGGGGATCTATTTTTAGAATGTGATTGGTCATGCTAGTGAAACCGAAAGTAAACATTCATCGTCTGGACTCGTTACAAAACAAATAGAAATTAATGAAAATTTTGAAAATTTTAGGAATATGAATAATATTTTAACAGAAAATTAAGGAACACAGAAAAAAATAAGGAATTTTAGGAAGAATGTGATCCCTGGGGCCCCCATACACTTACGGCATACCAAATAAATGCAAATAAACATCCCTAAGCAAATTTGTAAGTTTAAAACTACTGTCCCAAAGGCACTTTTGTACATGTAGACCTTTTTATTTAAAAGTAAAACTTTAAAAGATGTATAATATTTAAAAGTATTAATGTATTTTCAAAATTTAAAGTAAAAACTAACATTATCAGCTTATATTATTCAAATAATTAAATATATCATTATTTCTGATTAATTAAAATGTTTTAACACATACAAAATTTAGAGGTCCTAAAATTTGGGGGCCTAGGGCCGCATTAATCAGGCCCTGAACATCAGAGGGGCAGAATCAACATTTTCTCTCCCACATGTAAATGAATACCGAGACAAGTTGTACTTTTAATGTCTTTCTTCCAGCTATAGGAACAGTGGTCCATATCCCCCCCCCCCCCCTTTCATAATGGGTATACTTTTCTTCTTGCAAGTTTTTGGGACTTTCGAATAAAATGACACTTTCAAATGAAACAAGGCAACAACAGATTTTAGTGTAAAACATTTCTTGAATTTAATAAAAATGTTCTTTATCTACATTCCTTTAAAAAACAAAAGATGAAAAATTTAAAGTAAAATAAATAAATAAATAAAAACTCATGTTTTGGTTTTCATTCTTTATATAATTTATGCCTTAATTTCTGAGGATTGGGGCAAATGTGCATTTTGCCCCAATCACATGTAGATTAGTGAGAGGTCAAATCACAGTCCCCCACCCACCCCTTTTCTGGCATCACAAGGGAACTAATTATTATGCAGGCTGTGCAGAGTAACAAGATTGCAAAAATGTTGTATTTTGTGAAGTATTTTATAGTGAAGCAGTTACTAAATTTAAAGAATTGGAATAAAATATACTTTTTAGAGTTTGCACATAGGTAAACATGGATTGAATTGTGATTAGGCTGAATTGAGATTAGACAAACATTGATCAAAGTTTTGTGCATTACCTCTTGAATGTGCTGCAAACTGTATACAACACCTAATTTAGCCAAAGCCAAGGCAACAGGAACTTGGGCATCTGAACTGGTTTCAGCAGCCATGTCATAGAAACGCTTTGCCAAATGAATATCCTAAAATATACAATAACAGAAAAATAATTCAGGCAAAATACATGATTCGAAAGTAATAAATCATAGTTGCCAACTTTGGAAAATAGAAATTATGGAGATTTTCCTGTCATGCCAAATGGAGATGCCATGGTGATTTTCATGTCATGCCAAGCGTATCTAAATTTCTGCAAAGGCTGAAGAGATAACTCAATAAAATATTGTAGTAGGTAGTAGATATTGTTAGACACCATTAAAGTAAATAAACAACGTATCGCAATAGCAATATGGTCAAAAGTTAAAGTATTGGACACTTCCAGTTAATTGTTTGGATTTCGAATCGTTTGCTTAGTATCCGAGTTGAATTATGTTTGAGTTTCTGCAGATTGTATCGTAGCTGACCAGAATATGCTAATTTTCAGTATCACTAAAAATTAGCATACTTCAGAAGGATCATAACAGATGACTGGTATAAATGCCCGTCGCCGGTAATGGCACTAGCAGAGCAGAAGCAGAAGTCTTTGAAAAGCATTGTGCTTGTAGAGCTTGTTGCTGCTTTGAGTTAGTTTTGTATGAGCTTGTTGTTGAAGCTCTTGATAAGTTTTAAACTGGTAGCTGGTGTTTAGCTATGTCCTGCAAATAATCGATATGTTACGGCTATGCTCAGTATTGGAGTGATGTTCTTCTGATGTAATTTCTGTTAGCTGCATCAAAGGTAATGATGCATGCTATTATTGTTTCTATTGTGCTATGATTTAAAGAGTAATAAAGCTCATTTTCATTTTTACTCACTGCTGCTTGTTTTGAATCACTTCGTGTCATACCCACTACTATACTCCACTGTCGTCCAGATGTAGTAAATTTACATATCTTAATAAAAAATTGACCAACAGATATGAGATGGGCGTGGACTAAGTGCAATTTGGGGTCTAAACTATTTTTTTTAATTTAATAGACATATTTTTTAAAATAGTTAATGATTAGAAAAGTTTGATAAAATTTTGACGGTGATCCCATTTGATTTTATTACTAAAGAGTTACTGATAACAGGTGTCTGAAATCTTATTTGTATGATAGCACTTAATAAATGTGTGCTATCGTTCTCATTGTTTATTATTGACCACTCCAAGTGTTAAATCTGTTAGACTGGACATTGAAAAATAATGGAAGCATCTTCAATCGGTTGTCAACTCATTGGGGGGACAATAAAAGTATAAAGAGCTAAAAAATGCAGTTGATAAAAAGAGTTTATATGCTCTCCCCCCCCCCTTCCAATTACGACTAGGTGAGCGATTACTAAATACAAATTTTTGAAATACCTCATCAAGTAGATTAGTTACTGTTGATTTCAACTGTGTGGTGAGGAAATAAAATGGAATTTATATGAATCTCCTGCTACGCATAGATATATTGTTGTATATAGATTTTAATTTTAGTCATGTAAATGTTTCATGCATGTGTTTATATATCATTGTTTGTAACCTATGTTCCTACACTAAAAATTTAGCATGATATACAATATCTTTGAACAATTAGCTTGCATTTATAAAAACTTTTAAAGTTGAATATTTTTCTATGTCTTTTGACGACACAATCTGCAGGAGGGGGTCGAATGTTAGACAATGTTAAGTAAACAAAACATGTATCATCATACAGATATGGTTAAAGGTTAAATTATAGTTTGTTTACAGTTAACTGTTTAAAGTCCGGATCATTTGCTTTGTGTCAGATCCATTTTCATTTGAGATCCTGCAGATTGTACCGTGGATGAACCGGGATATGCTGATTTTCCTCATTACAGGAAAATTAGCATACTTCAGAAGCATCGTGAAATTGAACTTGTATAAATACCAGTTTTGGGGAATGTTAGTTAAAACAGCAGTCAGTGAATGAGAAGGAGACAGTGGTGGTAGCGAGAGAGTAAACTAGTTCGCAGTGACACTGTAAGGTGCTGTAACATTTATTGATAGCCGGTTGTGGCTACGCTCAAGTTGTGGAGAGATGTTCTCTGAGTAACTTGCTATGAATTGCCGGTTGTGGCTACGCTTGGTTTATAGAGCAATGTTTTTCTGAAGTCAACACTTTTTCACAAGCTGCATCGCAGTTAAGGATGCAGGCTCTTATGTTTTGCTAATACTCTTGTGTTTATGAGTAATAAATTCATTACTTCTTAAACTCACTTCGAACTGTGACTTTATTCACTCTTACGCATCAGCTACTCTGCAAGCACTACGATGTTTTAAATTTCACATCCCGGAAATTCGACCAGAAATTTATAGTATTTCCAACAGTCACAATCTGATCATGCCACAATTGGGTCCTAACTGCATCATCATCTAGGCATAGGCGCCGACTACGGGGGGTGGGTGTGGGTGTGTGGTACTTTTCCAGAAGGGGAACTTTTCCAGAGGCTGAACTTTTCCGGAGGGGGCTTTGCCCCCTCTGGGAAGTTTCAAGATTTTTTTCTAACTGCATATTTTACTAAATACCAAAAAATGAAATTTTTTTAACATAAAAATAATTGAAAGAAAATTTATCCACGTAAATGTCACATTTCAGTTCAGTCTTGTTCCCATCTTCCTTACCATAGCTCCCTAAACTATCTCGCACACAAACCAAGTTCATCTTTCGTCCAGGAAACATGTTTACGCTAATGACAAAAATACCTGGTTACCAGAATTTTTTCAACTGACCACCTAATGCAAAGAGAAATGGAATATTTACAGCCATGTTATTGGCATTTCCAAAAAATAGCTGTTTGACTCCAGTAATAACTATAAATGATTACCATGAAGTAGAGATGACTTATTTTGTCTACCTAAAGAGATCTTATCTGTAATTACTCCTGGATTCTATATACCAGTGCTGGTTTTACAGGTGGTATCCATTCCGTTCGAAGTTGCAAACCCCGCGGGTAACTTCATTCCTGGCGAGCACCGGACATTTTGCACAGCACCGTAGTTAGGCAAGAGACACAGGGAGCTAAGCCCCCCCACCCTACAAACACACTAGGTATACTCAGCCCACCCCCCTGATAAAAATTTCAAAGTTATAGTTGTGATAAGAAATTTCAACAAACTTGTCATCCAAATTTTGCATAAAAATATTATTTATGATATTTTTTTTATAAATTACTTTGTTTTAAAGATATTTTTGATTTAGCTGTATGTGTGATTATACTGATGATCAATTTATTTACATATTTAATTTAAAACTATTTAAATATAGGCAATAGTATTTGGATACTTTTGTATTATTGCTGCGTTCATTGTTTTAATTTATTGTGTCAAAATCAACTGATAGGTAGTTAAGAGTTGATATTAAGCGTTAACGTATATTAACTTTCAGATTTTTTAAAATTAATTAACAGCTTTGTTACTAGTTAATTCTTATATTAAAATCCATTGTAATTATTATATATTATAATATTGATGCATAGGAACTATATGGATTTTGTTAATCAACTCTTAGCTTACAAATATAAATAGACCTAAAAAGATTAAAAATATTTATCGTACAATAAATAAAACTGTTGATATCTTTCTTTCGACCCAGCCCGTCCGACCTACCCAAAGGTGTAAGATATCGTTTAGACCGCCGAGACAATACCATCTAATTTAGATTGGAACCCAGTGGGGGGCGACATCCACAGGGACCGACCCTCCTTCCTTTGCTATCAACCTCTCGGAAAGACTTTCAAACCCACAAATTTAACGTGCTCGTACACGGGAACAGTTTAAGCAAAGTCAGAAATCGAACTCGGGTCCTCCGAGTACAATCACCGTGACTTAACCACTCGGTTATCTCATTCCAAAACTGCTGCTTGTAAGACAATAACTTACAAAACTTCCTTGAGGAAAACATATATATGTCAGTTAGGTAACTACAGTTGCTTCGATGGTATTATAATCCCCCTTTTTTAGACCAAAATAACAGTATGCACTCTTAACAACCACTATTGCCGTTCTTTGGGCAGTTCATTCTTGGCGGTTGTTAAGGGCGCATACTATTCTTTTGGTCTGAAGAAGGGGCTTAAAATGACCTTGAACTAATTGTAATCACCTAACTGACATGCTTGTTTTCTTCAAGGCGGCCTTGTAAGTTGTTATATCTTTATCGTCTTTGTGAAACTTTTATATAACTTTATCGGATCGTGCCCCCCCTGAGATTTTGAAAACTCGGCGCCTATGCATCTAGGTGACTCATTGTGCTGCGTCCGCAATGGATGACATCACATTGTCACCCGGTTAGAGCTGTAACTGCAATGTGCCATCATTAGGATGTCACAATGTGATGATGTTATGATTGTGACCAAACTGCATCGCAATCCAGATGATCCACCATGTTTTGACCACAGAGTTGATCACAGCTGTAGCCTCAATGAACCATCATTAGGATGCCATAATCTGATCTTGTCACAATTGTGACCAAACTGTGTCATCATCTAGGTGACCCATCACATTGTAATTGCAATAAGCCATCATCGTAACATTACAATGGCACCTGGTCACAGCTGTAACAGCAATGTATCGTCATTAAAACATCATAATTGTGACTGCACTGCATCATCACAAAGTCACCATATTGATGACTACATTACAGCACCTAGATGTCACATTGTGACCACCTGTCACACCGTAGCGGTGCTGCGACACCACAGTGTAACATCACTGTGGCTGTGGATGGACGTATCGACATCATGACAATGTCCCTTTATAGTCACTGTGACATCTCATTACCTAGTTGTGATGTCACTGCGGTGTCACATACTGGTCATGGTGCTGTTAGGTTTAGAGCATCTTACGCGTTTTGAAAAAGTTGAATGAATTAATTCTGGTTTTAAATCTTAGTACATTTTCGAGTAAGAAAATAAAATAAAAAAACTCACCCTCTTCATTCCGAGTCCTTGCTCATGCATGTAGCCCAGATTGAACATGGCCTGTGCATTGTGCTGCTGCTCCGAAGCTAGCTTGTATTGATTGGCAGCTGTTTCATAGTCTATCTCTGTGCCATATCCATAGTAATGGTAATCACCCACTTTGACTCTTGCGATAGAATAACCTGAGCAAGCAAAATTAAAAGCAATGAGATGCAAAGACTATTACTCATTACTCATTAAATACAATTGTATTAAGTTGGTCTTTTGGTCAGAAAAATAATAAACAATATTATTTAATTCCTACAAACTTTATTTAAAAATGCAGCCAGAACTAGAACATACAGCTAATAACATGCTAGTTATCTTACAAGATCATGAAACAAGTGTCAGGTACAAAAAAAGAGCTCAACTCACTCACAAAATACCAGAATCTGTTCTCAAAACATTGACAGACTTCATAATTTACTTTGACTCATATCATGTCAACTCCATCCAACTGAGTGATGAATTCCTTATATGATCTCCATAGAAATCTCTAAAAAGAGGGTGATATTATCGAAATGAGTAGATATTTCGTTAATGTTTTAGTAGATTCGAAAAGTCGCCAACTAGGCAATATTTTGCCAAATCTGGCACTCATGTCTAAAAAAAAGTCACCAAAGAATGACAACTCTACTTTAACCCTTTGGGGATGGTAGTATTCTGGAACTGCTGTGGCCCAAAGGACGGAGCACTTTGCTTCCGAATTATTTCTAAAGGACAGCTAATTTTTGGTGCTAAGCTTAACCCTAAAAAAAAAAAAAAAAAATTCACTAAAAATCACCTCAACACAGCAATCTACTTTTTTCAGGAATAAAAGAAATACTTATTTTCTATTTGATGTATATTTTTCATACAAATCTTAATACAAAATACTTGTTAGTTGCTGTTACTATGAATTCTACTATTTATCATCAAAAAATATGCTAAAAAAATAATTTCCTTATCTAAATTAGTGCATAATATTGTGATTGATTCCAAGTATGTTCAAAAACTCAAAAGAATTCAGATCTTTCAAATCTCCTGTCCAAACATCATTCGCAAAAACAGGTACTGAAGCTGGCAGCGTTGTAATAATAGTATGCTTAGAATCTGAATAATCACTTGTATTTTCATATTCATCTTCAGAAATACCACAGTTCCAGGAATCTTTACTATCTGCATCACTTGTATTACTGCCCGATTCGTTTATCATACGAGTATATTCTTCCACAGAAAGAAAACTTCCTGGCCCAGCCATTCTTTTATCTGAAATAACCTATTAATTTCACTTCCGCGCATTCCTCTAAAACCCAAACTTAAAAAAAACAAACACTCCCTTATATTCCTATGATTCACCAATGAAATCATAAATGAAAAACGAAACGAGAAGCGAATAAAATAGCAGAGGCTACGAGAAGTGCTCTGTTTGTTTATATTACAAAACCATGTTTCACAGCTCTAACGGGAATGTTAGGAAATAATAATATATTTCCTAGCATTCCCGTTGACATCGCTATTAAAATGATTGCCCAAAACTTCAAAATCACAATTTTAAAACCCCTACTATCGACGCAATCACTTTTGCTTTGAACATTGTTGCAGAGACAAATTATTTTGGCTTCCGCGATGCTATTTACTTGCAAACTTGTGGTGCACCTATGGGTAGCCCATTATCTAGTATTTTGCCCGAGGCAGTATTGCAGGAGCTTGAGAATGAGATATTGCCTTTTTTACCGATCCCACCCATTCTTTGGTGCCGTTACAGGGATGATGTTTTCATTATGTGGGACAATGATTTAAATAACCTCTTTCTTCTTTTGTCTAAGGTTAATTATTTTTACCCTTCGATTAATTTTACTGTTGAACATGAATCCAATTGTTCCTTGCCTTTTCTTGAAGTTCTGGTTACCTGTTTTGCTGTTGGGTTTCACACTTCTGTCTTCCATAAACCCTCTTTTACTAATTCCTGTATATCCGCTAATTCTTACCATCCTATTTCCTCTAAAAAAGCTTCTTTTAATGCGTATTTTAATCGTGCATTTAATGTTTGTTCTTCTATCGCTGCTTTGAGTGATGAAATTAATTTTATTTTTAATCTTGGCCATGAGGCTGCCTATTCTTTTCAGTTTTTACATAAGATTTTCGCCCATGTTCGCCGTAAATTTACTCAAATTGATACTAAACTTGTTGCTTTAAAAG
The DNA here is from genome assembly GCA_951213105.1 of Amaurobius ferox. Lineage (NCBI taxonomy): Eukaryota > Metazoa > Arthropoda > Arachnida > Araneae > Amaurobiidae > Amaurobius > Amaurobius ferox. Next base: position 2,733,322 of record OX578145.1, on the reverse strand, counting down.
ATCGTTTAACTTATAAATCCGGTTTTCCATATCATTCTAAGATTTTCCGTCCCTTTATTCAGTTCTGTTATGAATTTGGTTTCAGGCCTGCTCACTCTAACATTACTAATTTATTTAACAGTATTGATTCTGATAAACTTGGGGATATGGATGACTTTAAAAGCTATGCTGGGGTGTATGTGGTTCCCTTGTTGTCTACCGATGGTGACTATAAATTTTATATTGGCAGTATCAAACGCAATGTTAGCATCCGTTCAGCAGAACACGCTCAGGATGTCAAAGGTGGTAAACTTTCTACAGTCCTTGCTCATTATGTTGTTAATGATAATTTTCTGTTTATTTTTGAAAAAAACTTTCTTTTTAATGCGTTGTAATAACCCCCATAATATTCTCCTTTTTGAATCCCTTTTTATTTATATCTACCATGTGTCGATTTGTAATTTTTACCCCATTCAAATTTTAAGTTATGCTTGGAGACTCATTCTCGACTCTATACAATTCAAGTCTCTTCATAGTTATCTTTGACGTCATCCTCATGGGAATGGGGCTTGACTGTCCTTTTTGAATTTGCATTCCTGTAATAAAATAGTATTTTTAATTGTACTTTTCTTGACATGTACTCGTTTTTGAAATCCGTTATAAATTATGTTTCTTGTGTATTTTTCCTTAGATAATTGAATGTTCATTTACTAATTGTATTTATGCAAATTTGTCATCTTTACTGTTCTATATATGAATGATCCATTTTACTTTCCATGTAGTCACAGATGAAGAGGTAATTAACACTCGAAAATGCTCTGGCCTTTTTCTATTTTGTACATCTTATAAGAAGTATAATAAAAGACCTTCTATCAAAGTTGTGTGCTGAATCTTATTTGTTTGAAATCAGACGTGATACCAACTTATTTATTAAATCTTCTAAATCAGGCGTCTAATTCAGGCAGTTACTCAGAATAGATTGAATCAATTTTCATTTCACAAGAGCCACCAACTTTGGCGAGTGAGAACTTTACCCCGTGAAGAATAATAGAATGCCTCACCGCAACCTTAGCTACCCTGCCCTGGGGAATGATCTCATACCTAAAGAATATCTGCAGGCACCTTAAAACATGTGTTACATTGCTTATCATAGGCCAGTGAGGCTTTTTACTCTTAAAAAGATGCACTTTTTCATCGATCTGCTGAATAAGGTGTCCGACCGAAAGAAAAAGTGTGAGGCCGCAAAGAAAAACAAACCGGGGACACTGGAGGGATATATTTAGAATTTGCCGAATAATATGAGGGTAATTTAGAATATTGTGATGCTAGAAAGGGATAGTAAATTGATGTTAATAGAATATAAATTGCCAAAATACACAATAACAAAGAATTAATTTAGAATTTTGAAGGGAAGGGGGAAAATTATGACTTTTCACCTCTCATAATTCAGAAAATAAAGAATCTCTGAAAATAAATACAACAGTAATCCTCAACATTATGTAAAATTGTAAATCACTTGATGCCATATAAATGGTACTAGTCTTTACAAACTTTTGTCAACAACATCCGGCTAGATTGTTTTGCTATAGAGAGATATGAATTTCTTCTTTTAACATCTCGGACAGACTAAAACAAGAAAGATCAATCATGCATAAAACATTTATTTGATTATGAAACACTTTCCAACTGAAATACAATTTCATTTAAACATCTCTAAAATGCGATACATTCAGCGATGATATTTTTAAAATTATCACAATACTACAATCATTTATTTTACTTAAAAAATTAAAACCATGGAAATAAAAGTGTTTTCTAACTCTATGCTTAGAACTTCATCGAAAAAGGCTATACTATAAAATCGCCTGCTTCTCTACGTAAAATCAATGAATGTTTCATTCATATCAGCTATATTACAGACTCCAGAGCTTGCATTAAAAAAAATTATCATCTTACAGCTTGATGTGTTTACATTCTGCATATGTTAACATTAAGCTTTGTTGTAGAAATCATCAAAGTTTGATGATCATTTAAACTAAAAGATATTGTAATTGTGTTGGCGTAGTAATTGTGATGCACAGAAATTATGCAAAAATAAAGCGGTTTAAGGACGGATGCAACGCTGAATATAAATGAAAAAGAACTTTAAAAATCATGATTTTGACACTTGGGAAAAAAGATGAATGCCCTATTTTATTTTGAAGTGGGTCACGTGATCTCTTCATATAATATGGGTGCAATTATTATTTTAATTTTTATTTAAAAAACTAATTAACCTATTTTGCTGAAATTGTTTTTATATATTTTATGTGATAATTTGAATATTTCTTAAAATTTTCAAAGCAATTTGAAAATTTTAACTTTGCTTAAAGATGTTTGAAAAATGAGGTCCTATAGGGTTCAATGTATTTCATTTTTTCAACCCGGGTTCAATCCCAAACTAATTGGGCGATATTATTCATTTACATTCCCATATGCCCCACAGACTGTCTCTACAACATACTAAAATTTCATTTTGATAAAATCATTTTTACGGCAGTTATCGTGTGAATGGACAGATAGACAGAATGAACCAATTCATAAACACTTTACAACTATGTTGTAAAGTGTTAATGAGCTCTTCTGACTACAAATCCCTTACCCAGGTAACACACATACGGTATTATAACCGTTGTTAAACCGTTTATACGTTATATTTTCGTATGTGTTATACGATAAATGGTAATACATTGGTTATAATACCGTTATGAGTAAACTGTATATAAAAATACCGTATATCATATGTATGAATTACCGTGTATGAACATACCGTATGTAGAAATACCGTTTTAAATACGTATGTATTACTGTTTATTTTACATTAAAATAATTGTTTTTATTACATTAAAAATACCAATTTATCATACGTAAAAACAACCATTAACGCTCCCCCCTTGCTCAAATCCTCTTTCAGCTTTGTTCTCGAACCCTTTTCCCGAAGGCATTTTCATGTATTACCGTTTATCCTACATTATAAATACCGTTTATCATACGTTATAAATACCGTTTATATTACGTTATAAATACCGTTTATATTACATTAAAATTACCATTTTTCATACGTAAAAATAACCATTAACGCTCCCCCCTTGCTCAAATCCTCTTTCAGCTTTGTTCTCGAACCCTTTTCCCGAAGGCATTTTCATGTATCCCTTCTTGTTTATCTTCACCCTCCCAAGTTCTAACCCCGCCGTGATCGGACGTGACGTCATGCAGTTCTGGAAGCTTCCAGAACGGACTCATTTCTACCTCAGGGGACGAAGCCATAAGCTTTGTGTATCTGGCAACACTGACTGCAGTCATTACTTCTCCTTCCCGCTGTGTTTGTAGGTTTGTATCTTGAACTTGATTTTCCCGTGTTAGGTTAACATGTTGCTTAATTTATATATTTTAACTTATTTAATTATATTTAGCTTTAACTTTTATTTTATTTTATATATCTTCCTAGTTTTGTTGTATGTATGCACATATTGCTTTAAAAGCAAACGGGAAAAGTGCATGTTTTCAGCATCGTGGTATGTGCATCCATGCTCGCATTTAATACTATCTAAGCGGAGATTAAATGAAAACGTACTCCGAGATTGCATTTGTTGTCATGCATGCATGTTTATTTCAAATATTGTAAAATCAGAAATTATTCTTTTACATGTTTTTATGTATTTTAAACTTAAAGACGGTATACTTATACTAAATGAAAGTTGCTTCATGTATAACCTACCTGCAAGTAAAAATACTTATTTAGTGTTGGTTAGTGTTTATAATAAAATAAATTTAATCTATATAATAATAACTGAAGCAACTTTCATTTAGTGTAATTATACATGTATGTCTAAAACTAAAATCTATAAAAAACATGTTAAAGAATAATTTGATTTTACAGGATTTGAAATAAACATGCATGCATAACAAATGCAATATGACTACGTTTTCATTTATTCTCTGCTTAGACAGTGTTAAATATTATAGTTAATTTAATGTTATTTGCAGAAATAAAAAAAATATACTAGGAAGAAATTTTAAAATAATACGCTACTTAGAAAAGTTGATACAGGAGTGAAATGTTTAAAAACAATATACTAAATTAAAACAAATTTGATACTTTAAGAAAATAAAAAAAGAGTTGATACTTGGAAGAAATTTTTGGAAGAAGTAATAAAAGCCTTAAAAGAAAACATGATACTTAAAAGAAATAAAAACACACATAATTCTTAGAATTATTTTAAAAACACCGCAAAATTATATTTCATAACATAGTAATTATAATTTTTGCAATTGTTAGAAATTAGCATTAAAAATATACTTAGAATTTTTTCGACTAATTATATTTCTTTTAATTCATTTTATAGCAGTTTGTGTTCTGTGCATCTAGAAACATGTTCTATTTGTGCTTTGTGCCCTTACTCACTGTGTTCACTCTTAAAAATCATTACAGTCCTATGATACCACCGTTAATTTTTTTAAAGGTAATATTTCTATTTTATGCCAATTTAAAATAGAAAATGTTTCTATTTTGTGCCATACTTGCAAAGATAGCAAGAAAGTACTTGTCTGCACCAGCGTTGATAGTGAACGTTTATTTTCAGAAAGAAGCAGGGAATGTTTATGAACCAAAACTTAATAGGCTGCAACCTGAAAATGCAGAACGCCTAATTTTCCTGTACCGTAACTTACCTCTAACTTTGATTACAAAGAATAATTAGTTTGTTTTTAAACAATATTTCATATGGTGTAAAACTTAAGAAATTAAAATACTGCAAAATTGAATATTCATCCAAGGGTCATTCCGAGTCAAATCAACCAATGATCTGAACCTTGACATCATGGAAAATGATAATTTTTGGTACAATAGTAATACCAGTGAAGCTGACAAAAACTGTAAATATTAGATTTTTTGGGCTCTTAGTTTTCAGTTATTGACTTTCTTAAAAGCGAAATTTGGCAAAAAAAAAAGTATTTGACCTAGAGATCTCAAATTGGTGTCATTTTTTTTCTTCTTTTAATGGGTCTTAATTTGATATGACTGCTATTTTCTAAAAACAATTTCTCTTTTAGTTTGTAATTATTTTAGAAACTCCAATTTTAAAAAAAGAGTTAAATACCATAATCATGTTGTATATCAAATTAAGGTCCATCGAAAACAAAAGACTGCACTAATTTGAGCTCTCTTGGTCAAATAGTTTTTGATCTACCACTGTTTAAAGATTTCAAAACTTTACCAGATTTGGCTTTTTTAAAAAAGTGAATAACTGAAAATCTAAGAGTCCAAAAAATCTGAAATTTTACAGTTTTTTTAAACTTTACTGGTACTATCACTGTACCAAAAATGATCAATTTTTTAGATATCAAGGTTCAAACCATTAAGTGATTTGACACAAAATGACATACATTTAGTACATAACTCATTAGCCAGTTTTTTCATACATTCAGCCCACATATGTTCTCAATCTTTACAATTTGCTACACACTTAATATTCAGGGTGGCCACTCAACCGGGAAAAGTCAGGGAATTTTGTGAAAATTCTGTTTTTTTTTTTTAATACTAGTTGTCCTTATAAAAACAGGACTGCCCAGTTTGTATGCCATTTTAAAAAAATTTCACCAAGTATTATGCTGTACTCGTAACTTCTAAATAAAGGCTGCCATGAGTCCATTTGATTCCGTATAAAAACAAAAATGCAGAGTTTGTGCTCCATTTTGGACAACTGTTGCCAAGAATATTATATACATTTTACAATATTTTTTCTATTTTAATGACATTCTTTTGACATTGCTGAATTGACATTAATTATTCAATGGCTGTGGCTTGTTACAGTGTAGTTTTTGCATATCTTTAATGTCTGTCATTGTGAACAATTTGCAATGCCCATATTTAAGGACATCAGTTTAGACTATTTCTTTTTATTGTCTTCAGTGAAAAAAAACATTAAATTCTTTTAAATATTTCAGTAGTCCAATTTTGCTGCATTTACATGTATTTTTTTATTAAAAATGTCAAAATTTATTTGTAAAAACAAAAAATGTGTATTTTTTTCTCCTGATTTAATATAACTTTTTTGAATAGTGGAGTTAAATTGTTAAGATTCTTTAATCAAATTTGTAACTAAATAGGGTTGTGCACGCATTTTATGTTAAAATTACTGGTCTGAAATTTCTTTTCAATTCACCTGGAAAAGTCAGGGAATTTCAATGTGTCTGAAGAGTGGCCACCCTGATATTTCACATGCCACTCAATTTAATTTTATATTTACAATTATAATTACAAAACGTTCAAGAACTTTTAAAATAAGTTCTTCTCCAAACTGAGTGAAGATAATTTCATTTCTTCCTTGCTCAAGAGTACAAACTCTCCCAGTTGCAGTAACAGGCTCTACTTTTTGCAAAATGGTCTCACCTGGCACATTCAATACGTCACTCGGTTGAGGATGAAAGTAAGAAAAGGTCCCTTAGGATGTAGGAAGCTTACTTTATAGTCGCTCGTAACATTGTTCTTCTCAAGAATACATGCAAGCCACAAAGATCCTTTATAGACTATATAGTGCCAAATCCAGATTCAATTTTTACTAAATTAGTTGGTGTAATATAGTCGAATGCTGTCACACGTTCAGTAAACCGGTGTTCACTACAGTAATAATGCTTAACAAGAAGCCGATTTTCAGAAATTGGGTAAAAAGAATGAAGTTTTTGAGTACAGCACAGTTGATGAGTATGAAGAAGTTAAAGAAATACTGTCGCCACAGTTGAATGACTTTAAGGCAATCATGGGTACTCAAAAACTTCATTCTTTTTACCCAATTTCTGAAAATATACTTCATGTTAAGCATAATTACTGTAGTGAACACCAATTTACTGAACGTGTGACAGCATTAGACTATATTACACCAACTAATTAAGCAAAAATTGAATCTGGATTTGTCACTATACTCTATAAAGGATCTTGGTAGCTTGCATGTATTCTTGAAAAGATGAGCGACTATAAAGTAAGCTTCCTACATCCTAAAGGACCTTCTCCTTCTTTCTTTTATCCTCAACCAAGTGACGTATTGAATATTTGAATGTGCTAGGTGAGACCATTTCGCAAAAAGTAGAGTCTGATACTGCAACTGGGACAGTTTGTACTCTTGAGCAAGGAAGAGATGAAATTGTCTTCACTTGTTTAGAGAAGTACTTATTTTAAAAGTTCTTGAAAAGTAACGTTTTGTAACTGATTGTAAATACAAAATTAAATTTTGAGTGACATATGTGAAATATTAAGTGTGTAGCAAATTGTTAAAATTGAAAAGAACATATGTGGGCTGAATGTTTGAAACAACTGGTTAATGAGTTATGTACTAAGTATATGTTATTCAGTGTCAAATCAATTAATGGTTTGAACCTTGATACCTCAGAAATTGATCATTTTTGGTACAGTGATAGTACCAGTAAAGTTTACAAAAACTGTAAAATTTCAGATTTTGGGGGCTTTTAGATTTTCAGTTATTTACCTTTTTAAAAAAGCCAAATCTGGCAAAGTTTAGAAATCTTTAAACGGTTGTAAATCAAAAAATATTTTACACAGAGAGCTCAATTTAGTGTCGTGCTTTTGTTTTCAATGAGCCTTAATTTGATATACAACATGATTACGGTATTCTAACTCTGTAATTTTTTAAAAACTTCGATTTTAAAAAGAAAACAATAAAAAATTTTTTTTCTTTAGAAAATCAAAAAAAAAAAAAAACTGATTTCTTTAAAATATATGTATATATATTAAAGACATTCAGGGACTGCCAAATTTCATAGTCGGTCGTCAAGGGGTTCCTATGGAAATTAAATTTTTTGTAATTTCACTTATAGTTTAATACAAAAAAAAAAAATTTCATAGGAACCCATTGGCTTCTCATTATGAAACTTGGCATACAAGTAGTCCATAAAGCATATATTTTTTTTTCAAAAAAATTAAAAGGGGTGGTTTTGAGATTTAAAAATTTTTTTTTTGAAGCTTTTCAAAAAATTCAAATTTGAAATAGCATAGTCATGTTATATATCAAATTAAGACTCATTAAAAGCAAAAGAAAATGACACTAATCTATGCTCTCTAGGTTAAATAGTTTTTGATCTACAACTGTTTAAAGATTTCAAAATTTTGGCAGATTTCGCTTTTTTGAAAGTCAATAACTGAAAAACTAAGAGCCCCAAAAATCTGAAATTTTGCAATTTCTGTTGTCTTTATAGTTACAGTAAATAAACACTTTTCAACTATGTTGTAAAGTGTTAAAAAGGAAAAGATTTCATTATGAACAAGAGTACATTTTGAAATTGACACTGAAAGAAATGTGAAAACATGAATAGTCGAATTTTCATAAAGAAAAAAAAATCGTACAGAAAAGTCTTATTTATAAGCATTTAAAAAACGATATTTCGGCATAATTTTTTTAAATACATGAGTTGGAAGAATTAAAAAAAAAATATATACTAGGAAGAAATTTTAAAATAATATGCTACTTAGAACAAATTAAAAAAAAAGTTGATACAGGGGTGAAATGTTAAAAAACACAATACTACATTAAAATAATTTGATACTTTAAGAAAATAAAAAAAAATACCTGGAAGAAGTTAAAAAAGCCTTATACTTAAAAGAAAATAAACATGATACGTACAAGAAATAAAAACACACATAATTCTGGGAATTTTTTTAAAAACATTACACACGAAATTATATTTCATAATGTAGTAGATTATAATTTTTGCAATTTTTAGAAATAATTGTGAAACAGTTTGTGTTCTGTGTATCTAGAAACATGTTCTACTTGGGCTCTGTGCCCTTACTCACTGTTTTCACTCTTAAAAATCATCACAGTTGCATGATACCACCATTGATCAGAGATGTGTAGTTTTAGCATGCACATATATAATTTAAAATAGCCTATAAACTTAATTACAATATTATTAATATTGTTTTTTGATATATTTTTAGTATTGAAGTTTACTTTTAAAAAATTAACTCTTTAAAAATTGCAAAAATGTTTTAAGTATTATGTGTTTTAATATATCCCAAAATTTTATTCTGTATTTTTAAGTTATTTTCAATTTAAAATAGCTTATCTTTTAGATTTAAAATTATATTTCATAATGTAGTAGATTATAATTTTTGCAATATTTAGAAATAATTAGAATTAAAAATATATTTAAATATAAACTGAAAATAAAGGAAAAAAACATTTTTGCATTAAAATTATTGTATTAACAATATATAATATAAATTAAAATAAAAATTTTATTACATATGAACAGAGTGATTCTATAGTATTGTGAATTTTGCATACATGACACATTTGATATATCGTATCTTTGTAAAAATATGATTTAGATGAATGTATTTTAAATTTTAAAGATACTGTTTTAGATTGTGTTGATTTCAAATTTATAAATTCAAGTACATTATTGAAATCAACACAATCTGACATCTATTATAAATTTGACATCTATTATAAAAATATATTCACCTGGCTCAATATTTTTGTTTTACAAAGATGCATAAAACTTTGTAAATATCATGTCTGCAACATGCACTATTCTGTAGAGTTGTCCAATGTGTGATAAATATGTATATAAACACGTAATAAATATGTGTAGAAACACAATATAAACACGTAATAAATACGTGTAGAAACACAATATAAACATGTAATAAATACATGTAGAAACACAATATAAATATGTATGGGAATACATTATAAATGCGTATGGGAACGCATAAATACATGTGGGAACACGTTATAAACATGTATGTGAATATACGTAATATACACGTATATGATATGTAATAAACATGTATCTGGATACGTAATAATAATGTATGTGGATATACGTAATGTACACGTATGTGATACGTAATTAACATGTATCTGGATACGTAATAATAACATATGTGGATATACATAATAATAACGTATGTGGATATGTAATATACACGTATGTAGATACGTAATAATAATGTATGTGGGTATACGTAATAATAACGTATTGTGGATATACGTAATAATAACGTATATGGATACGTAATAAACACGTATGTGCATATACGTAATAATAACCTTTTTTATAACGGTTGGTATACCGTATTCTAACGTACCGTTTTTGCGTAATAATTATGTATGGCCTGACACATAAAGATTACGTATTGCTTGATACGTAAGAATTACGTATTTGTGCTACCTGGGTACATTATTTTCAAGACTTTCAAGAGTTTTTCAAGGCAGAAATGAGTTGAGAATAAATTACCTTGTCCAGCTGCCCTGCTCCAGTACATGAGGGCTTTGTTGTATGTTTCATTTTTGGAAATGATTTCAACATCACCTGCAAAAAAAAAAAAAAAAAAAATTATATCTTAATACACAACATATTAGATATTTTACACATAACATCTTTAGGAAAAGTTTTTACAGTGGTGACAATGCGTGAAAATTAATTCTTAATAAGTTGTGTTCAAATACACCATCTTAATATTCGTGTTCAAAAACACCAAATATGACCATGCACGTTGTGAATTTTCCCATTTCAGACGGTTCCAAAGAGGGCCCTAAACTAGATAGTAATGATCATGAATAGATATCACACTCAATTTTTTAAATTTATGAACATTTCACTCCGGTATTGCTAAATTACACCATTTTATGGATATTACTCTCCTGTATTGTAAAACACCACATTTGATTTGACCAAGAAAGCCTAATCTAAAGCTCAATCTGATCACTATTTGATGAGCATCATAAAAGGTGTTTTCCCTGCATATATAAATATTGTAATTTCAAAGATTCTGTATTTTAAATATCCTATTTTTATCTTCCAAAGAATGCCGACTGACTGATTTTAACCAGCCATTAACCATACTTACCATAATTCTTGGCCTAATTAACAACCCTGCAAATTTGAGCTTTTAATTTCAAGACACAGGCACTGATTGGAACATCAGCAGTTGGACTAGTTGATGGTCTTTGTTGCTTAAACTACTGGATAAAAGTCACAACATCGATTCTTTTGGACTGACAAAGCTTCAATCTATTTGTATTTGTTTCGAAAGCTAGAAGAGTTTTTGTATTGTTTTCAAAACCAGAGATGATTTAAAAATTCCAAGAAATTTTAACACTTGCAATGTTACATTTTCTATGAATTATTATTCCTTTGTTATTCCATTATTAAATGCTTTAATTACAGCAACTTTTTCTTCCAATAAAAAAGCTTTCGGTTTCACGGTTATTTAAAAAATTGAGAACGATTATAGAGTAATGTGCATGCATAGCCAGAACAGAATAAAATGCAGAAGAATGGCAGAGTTAGTTTACTGTCAAAGGCAGAGGGGTAAGCGTGATTATGCAGACGTTCACTCTATGTATTTTGTAGTTAAAAGGAATGAGCAACTTTCAAAAGCAGAAGGGTGATCATGATTAGTATGAGAAACAGAAACAGGGGAAAAGATTTCAGAGTTCAAGGTGTTTGACTCAAACTAGTTGATGGTCATACAGCATGTGGTGGTATACGCAGGATTTTGAGTTTTTTAGGGGGGGGGGGGAGGGGGGCTGAAACTTGTGATTAGCCCTTTCAAACCTGGTGTTCCATTTTGCATGAGGCTATAATTGGAATTTAGTATAAATATATAGAAATTAGAATTTATATTTTTTTTTCGCTTTCAATAAATTAAGCAAATCGTAAAATGATAATTAATTGATGGAAAAATATTGGTAATGATGAAAGAAATCAATCAGGAATAATATAATTTATAATCATTTGAGTTTAAATGTACATAAAAACACTTTAGGCTGAGGAAAATAATGAGATCTGAAAAAGTTATCTGCAATGGTAGTTCGCCCTGTAGCAGAAAAAAGGGGCATGGAGACGGGCGCCGCAGATTACTTTTGTTCTTGCAGATCAATTTCAGACAGTTTAAAATGTATATGTATTTAAAAAAAAAAATTATTTTAACTTCAGTTTTTCAGATTATTGTACTTCGTCTTTAAAAAAAAATTAAAAAAAAAAAAAAAAAATTCTGCAGGACAAAATGCAACCTTGCACTTTTTTTTTCGAGAGAAACCAGACTTCTCCCCTGCACCTGCATGTGTTTATATTGTGTGAAAGAATGTCATTGAGAACGGTGACCAGAAAATGGACGTGCATGGGCAGTTCTGAAATGGCACCTGCAGACTTTGATTTCATCGAAAAATTTGCAATCTTTGATTAAAATTTCGCGAGAAACCATACAAATCTGCAGATTTATAAATGGGCAGATGCACATTGATTGCAAATGACGTAGCTGCACAGACGATAAACAAATATCTTACATGATTTACATGCAAAGAAATAGGAATGAAAACTCATTATAAACGTTTTGTTCAGTTATAGGCCGGGGTACCCGATTCCTTGTTCAAATGGAATTAATATCGCAGATGAAAATTTTCGGTTTGCCAAATTAGCTTTTAATTGTTTAAATATTTATAACAACACATTTTGCTTCGTAATAAATTAAAAATAATAATAATTCGTATTCAAGAAAGAATTTCTAGAATACGTTGCGGATATGATGCTAGCGGACCCACAACGTATTCGAGAAAAGTTACTTGCCGTGCTCTCTGCGAAGAGAGGGGATGGGAGATTCGAAAACTGAACTTTTCCGAGCCAAAGAACCAACCAATATCATTACATTACATTATGTATTATTGTTCCACTTTGACTTACATATGTACAGTCTATAAATGATCATACTAAAAAACTACGACATACGACAGGGGGTGGGGGTCAAGTAACATAGGAAATAATTGGTAATATTTTTAAAAAATAAAATTTGAAAAATCATGAATGACTAAATTGTTGTGTATGTGAAACACTTGAATGTCTTTTTTGAAAAACATAGGTACAATTTTAAACAAGGTTGTAAAATAATTAGTGATTATATGTTTAAAATGTTTAGAAAAAAAATCTGTAAATTTGGGAAACCTTTAAGAAATGGAAAAAATGGATGAAACTGACAATGGCTTAAAGATAAACTTTACATTAGAAAAAAATAAGAAAAAAACCAGAAATACGTTTTTAAAATTTAATAAATACCAAAAATGAGAAGGTGGCAATTATAAATGCATGTTAATAATTAATTTTTTTTTAAATTATAAATATTTCTGTGAATTTTTGATGGCATTATTTTTAAATACAAGTAAAATGTTTTATATTTTATTGTGAATATTTTGAATCTTCCCTAATATTTCGAGCTATTTCTCAAACATATAATTTATGAAATAAAGGGTTATTCTCAACAATGAGAAGTACTTATAAATATAGTCATTTCGGGAGTATAAACTAAAATTTGATATATGTGCATCTGTACTTACATGTTCATAATTTTAATTAAATATTAATTTATTTTTCACTTTAATAAATGTGATTTAAATAGTCATTAAAATAATAGATAAAAGCATGTAAGACTTGAAATATATAAAAAAAAAATACATAAAAAATGACCATTTTTGGAAACAACTAATGGAAAACAGGAAAGCTAAGACAACATGCAAGCCGCAGATAAATTTTCAAAACCTCAATCTTTGCAGATCAGCTAGAAACATTCTGGTACTGGGGTAGTTCGGTGGGATATTTAACTGCAATAGTAAGACAAAGTATTTAACAAAATAAACATAACTGATATTAAAATGCATTGAGTTCCATAAAACCAATATCACTATATTTGATATTAAAATGTTTTGAATTCCACTGAATTCGAGACATGACTAAAAACTTTGAATTGATAGAATTATTTGTTATCATAAATGAATAGAAATAAAAATATTGCGGCTAAGAGCATTCGGGGAAAAATTATATAATCATTTCTACACAAATGTGTATTAGTAGATACATATAAGTATAAAGAACAACATTGCTTTTTTTGTGTGTTTCTATAAAATAAGCTGATGACACCTCGCACTACGAGATCCAGCAAAGTGGTCGATTACTAGTTACATTAGTTATTTGTTACATTAGTTATTTGTAAAGCCAGGTCTCTATGGATAGATAATACAGCAAGTCGTTTGAACTTTATGGAAAGGATTTTGATAATTAATTTTTATGCATAAAGGGTGTATTTCTTGCAGCGATTTGCTTCTATCTGATAGCCTTGAGTCTTGACAATAGCTCTAGCTCGAATTTTCCATGAAAGTAGACTGACTCCACTTTTTCTTAACACTGTCATGTCAATTTTATCCCACTCCTCTTGGGTTGTTTTCCAAAGTCTGTTCAGTGTTCTTGGATGACATTTTACTAAGGCTTGTTTTAACAAACCAAAAGCATCCATAGGAGAAGCGTCAGGTGATTTTACAGGTATTTCATTAAATGGATACATTTTATTCCTGTTTCTGATTCTTTCTTTGCTAAATATGCGGCAGTTGACTTAGACGTGTGACTAGAGGCTTTGTCCATATGAAGCTCAACTTTATTGATGTCCTTTCCATATAAGGCTGGAATTTCTTCCTCAAAAATTGATTCTAAAATATTCTGCTGATAGTAGAGTGAATCAATTTTAGCTTTATTTGAGACTTTTTTGAGTTTTAATTTATTATTCTAACAAAATCCTGCAACTATCATGGATCCGTTTGAGAATTTTTCGGTACATTGAAGAAGCCATTTCGTATAGTCATTTTCGTCAGTTGAGCAATAGGAAATTGCTCTTTTTTTATTACAATCACTTAAATACACCCATGCCTCATCGAATGTTACCACAAATTTCCATTTATCAGCAGCTAGGTGTTTTTCATATAATTTTCTACAATTTGTTTTTCTTTCCGTAATATGCTTTGGCAAAAGCAGATGAAATTTAGATTTAAACATCTTTATTACCTTCAAATCGTAATGAATGATTTTACTTACAGTACCAGAAGACATTCCCAGTTTCGATGCAATGGATCTTTGAGTTGGTAGATTTTCTTTTAGGATCAGAGACTTCACTTTCTTGATATTTACCTGCGTTCGAACAGTCTTAGGATGCGATTTTGTGGCCATTTTTTCATTTTTACTTTTAACTAGACGCTTTTCCCCTTTCAAATTTAATATATTAAAAATACCTTTCTTCGAAATGTAATAACCTTGATTTTTACACCGCTTTACAATTTGTTGATACGAATATTTTTCCTCGGAAAGCGCATTTACATAACCTTCGAGCCATCTATCCATTTTAGGAGCCATTTTCAAAATAAATCTTTTATTCTACATTCCAATCCAAACAAAACAGTAGCAGATGATTATATTAAAAATGCCAAATTTTTATCTCAAAATGTTAACGAGAAATATAAATGCAAAATTGTTTCCATAAAGTGCGAACGACCTCTGTAATACCATTAAGTTCATTCTCACTGATCGTGCTCCTCAAATATGATTTTATTAACTTCAGTTTTGAAAAGAAGCCGTAGAAACTGGAAGCACAGCCAGCATTCTCAAAAGGATATGTACATTTGGGAAGAGATGCTTGTCACATTGAGCTAAACTATCTATTGCACAAGTAGGTTTTTTTTAATTCCTTTCTGCTTTTACTTCCATAATTCCTATTCCCCTGCAAGGGCATCTTCGCACTTCTCTATCAAGTCATCTTTATAAAAGTCAAACGCTTTCTTAATTTTGCAAAAGGTACGCCACAAAATGCTGCAATGACAAAGTGAAGTGACGATATAGTCTTTTGATCAGTCAGAAGATGCTCAGTTAACAAGGAAATCCTGTCTTCAGTGCAAGGAATGTAGGCAGTTATTCTGTAATAAGTCTCGGAATCAGTTGATTGTGGGTTTGGCCGGTGTCTCTGGAGTCCAGCGATTCTTGAAAATTGACGTTGACGTTGAGGCCATGTTCTGTATATCTACGAACAATCGATGGAATTCGACATCGGCATTGTTTCGAAGACCTTCGATGACTGTCTTTATCCTATTAACTTGGTTGACAGAACTGAAAAGATCCAGTTCCTCTATTTGAAGATGTTTTGAGAGGTTATAGGTCAATCTCAACAATTTTCATGTTACAATTAAAGATGACAGGAATGATGTGGTGCATATATTATCAGGGATCATAGCAGATTTTCTAAAAATTTTAGGTAGGAATTTAAGGATTTTTTTTCAAAATTTTAGGTAAATTTTAGGAGCTAATTTTTATTATTTCTATTATTAGTACTGTTTAATTACCGTTCTTTTCATTAATTAAAGAAGAATTGATACAAAAAACAAACATCATTGAAAGAAAAAGGTAATCTTTTGAATATTTGCTCCTATTTCATTTTAATGCTCTGTAGAATTAAAAATTCAAATTATCACTCAGTATCCAGTGGCCACTTTATCACAGGTATTTTTTTGTGTAAATATATACATACATACACACTATATATATGTATGTTAGAAAAATGTTAGTTTAGTTTTCAAACAACTTTATATAAACAAAAAAAGAAAATCTTAATGTAATTAACAAAAAAAAAAGAATCCAAAAAGCTCAAAATCACATTTAAAATTTTTGAAGAATTGTAAAATAAAATAGGGCCATAAGAGCAAAAATCTAGCTGGTAAGTTAGTAGTTATTGCATGTAATGTACAAGGATTGCATGCACCCGCGCAGCGGGCGGGCTTAAAGTAAATAATGCTAATAAAAGCCAATTTATTTTGGGAAAAGTGTTTATCTGTTAGCCTTGAACCCTCGTAGTGGGCTGGAACGCGATTGACAGCTATTTCAAATCTATGCAGATTGCATGTGCCCGCGCAGCGTGTATATCGTTATTACATGCAGTAGAATTGTCGTTATTGCATATATCGTACGTGGATTGCATACACCCGCTAATAAAAGACGATTCCTTTTATACGCAGCAGCTGTATCTGTCGGCTGCTATTTGCTGTGTTAGCTAAGTGACTTGACTAGAAAATTTGAAAGTCATTTGCAGATTTAGCAGTGTTGGTCATATCCCTATCCGAAGTGCTGGTAGAAAAATTTTGTAGCAGATGATACGCAGTAGTGATGTGTTTTCTCAAGAAAGAAAGCTCGTTAAACACAAACACAATTTATTTGTTGTGAGATCCATTGCATCAGATGAAGTTACAAAATAAAACACTGTAACATTCGTTGCAAAGCAAAACTATATACAATGAGCTAGCAAGCTCATGAAAAAGGTTTTGAATAGTCTATATGACTAGGCACACACTCTCAGTTACTATAACATCGGTAAGTAGAAAAAACAGCTACTGTACCACACATGCCGTGCACGTTAATGAAGCCACCATCATCAGGTCACACGTCATGGCTTTAGAAGTTAGACTACTCTCTACCGATCAAGGTCTGCCTTCCATACAAGGTCTTTCACCGTCGATCACCGTCTGATCGATCTGACTATACGTCGAGTCTTAAGTCTGCATAACTACAAGATCTTAAACTCTGAAAAGTCTCCCACGTCTACTACATGGTCAGTCAAGGTCTGTAAAGTCTCTGAATAACTGAGAATGTGTCCTATCATATATACACTGTGATGGGTACGCTCCGGAACACAACCGTTGACGGCAGCGCCCTCACTATATGCAAATCAGAATGCGCGCGCGGCGAGATGGCGATTTGCATGAATGGCATGTTCTGTTCCCGTCACGAGTCGTTCACGAGAACGGTAGAACCATTCTAAAAATGTAAACACGTTCTCGCGATAACGAGAATCGCGACGAAAACAGAACCAAGTTTCCAACAATCGGCCCCCTCATGCAAAACCCCAAATCTCGGCGCACGTGCTATCAATCAATGAAATTATTCTAAAAAACATAACAGCAAAAATGTCAAGTTCTTTAGTATCCAGCAAAAACATAAAGTATATATATTACTTTTCATGTTAAGCAAAAAAAAATTTATCATTGAAAGAAAAATTTAGATATCATTGAAACACTAAGTTCCAAAAAATTTAATTTAAGTCAAAATTTAAGTTTCAAGAAATTTAAGTATAATAATTTAAATTTAACATTTAAGATTAAAAAAATTTTACTATAAATATCAAATTCAAGTTGTGTAGAAAATTTTATGTATAATTATTAAATTTAACATTTAAGATTAAAAAAAATTTCACTTTAAATATCAAATTCAATTATGTAGAAAATTTTATGTATAATTATTAAATTTAACATTTAAGATTAAAAAAAAAATTTCACTTTAAATATCAAATTCAATTATGTAGAAAATTTTATGTATAATTATTAAATTTAACATTTAAGATTAAAAAATTTCACTTTAAATATCAAATTCAATTATGTAGAAAATTTTATGTATAATTATTAAATTTAACATTTAAGATTAAAAAATTTCACTATAAATATCAAATTCAATTATGTAGAAAATTTTATGTATAATTATTAAATTTAACATTTAAGATTAAAAAATTTCACTATAAATATCAAATTCAATTTGTAGAAAATTTCATGTATAACTATTAAATTTAACTTTTAAGATTAAAAAATTTCACTATAAATATCAAATTCAATTATGTAGAAAATTTTATGTATAATTATTAAATTTAACATTTAAGATTAAAAAAAATTTACTATAAATATTAAATTCAATTATGGCTGTTCATTATCTCTGTCCAAGACCAGTATACATAATTAATACTAATAGCAATGACACAGATAACGAAAGATTTTTTTTTTTCTTTCTGTGTTGTATTCAAATTTAAATAAGTGGTTTGTCATCAATGAATCATAGCCAAGTGTATGATAACAAGGAGTAAACACACAAAATAATACACATAAGCATAACTGTCTTATGCGGGAATTGAAAACATGGATATATATATACATTCAGTGTAATGTGAAAAATTTTAGAAAGTTCATTGTAAACAATACACATATATATACTCTAGATACAATTATCTGCATCACAGAGGGAGGAGTAATTTATACGATATCCTAACCATATTTTGTAAAAGAAAGAAAAAAAATTTAGAAGTTACAAATTTAATCATTTTTGTTTTTGGAAATTTGATTACAAAAATTTAATGCTAAAAATTCCTCAAACATTTGGCAAATCTTATTAATGTACTGCCTATGATGTATAAAAATTTTGTTATTGATTTCAGCAAATTCCACACCTAACAGTTTTTGGACCTTCCCTAGAGATTTGATATCAAATTCTCCCTTTAGCAAAGAAACTACATGATCAATATCACCTATTATTTCTATGTTGCTTGCCTCTGGCCTGGATTTGATATCCCTCTTTTCTCTGAAGTTAAACAAATTTTGGTCATAATGTATGTTAGCCTTAGCACAGAATTTTTTAACATCATTATGACTTCTCAGCCTATGTTTATCACCCCTCACTGAGTAGTAAACATCAGTTCGAGTTCCATCAGGCCTGGGTACAGCTTTCCTTTCCCAATCTATGTTTGAACAGGGGGTCAGATCGGAATCAGCAGGAGAGTCCTCTTCCTCACTAGTATGACTAGTGTCATGGCTCTCACCTGCTTCTTCCTCTGACTCACTATCCAAACATCCCGATCCTGAATCTGATGTTCGAGTAAAACCCGATTTCTTTTGGGTGAAGTTTCTAGGTCGAATGGGGTCCAGGACGCCTTCCGCTGCTTCCATCTCCTCAAAACGGACATTGCTTATTTCTAATATTTTTCCTTCTTTCACAAGAAGAATTCTATAGCCCCTGGTATTTTCTGCATATCCTACCATAACTCCCAGTTGAGCTCTTAGGTCTAGCTTCTTCCTAAGCTGTTTTGCAATACCAGCATAAGCCTTACATCCAAAAACTCTGAGATGGGATACAGCAGGCTTCTTCCCATAGT
The DNA here is from genome assembly GCA_951213105.1 of Amaurobius ferox. NCBI lineage: Eukaryota > Metazoa > Arthropoda > Arachnida > Araneae > Amaurobiidae > Amaurobius > Amaurobius ferox. The sequence continues at coordinate 2,713,512 of OX578145.1, read as the reverse complement.
ACAATTCGTGTGGAGTTTTAACTTTAAATTTATGGCAAATCCTGTTCTTTGTATAAGTAAAACATAGGATTGCCTCTGCCCACATTTTGTCACCAACTTTGCTTTGATTAAGCATTGCCTTGACACAATCTAACGCTGTCAGGTTGAATCTTTCAGATACCCCGTTTTGTTCGGGTGTATAAGTGTTAGATCGTTCATGCTTAATCCCTAACTTTTTCAAAAAAGCTTTAAATTGACCGTGACAAAATTCCATGCCGTTATCAGTACGGATGCACAAAATCTTTTTGCCTAATTGTCTCTCCTGACAAGCTTGAAAATCCTGAAAAACTTTGAACACATCTGATTTTTGTTTTAAAATAAAAACAAACACCTTGCGGCTAAAATCGTCTGTAATAGTCAAGAAGTATTTGTTTCCCCCCAATGAAGCTACAGGCATTGGACCACAAACGTCCATGTGCAGTAATTGCAAAGGTTCTGTAGATCTAATCCTGCCTATTGGTTTGTACGAAACTCTCTTAGATTTTGCAAGTTTGCAATGAATGCAATTTACTTTTGCATATTTTAATTTTGGGAGTCCGTTTGCCGCGGAAACTTTACTTGTTTGGTGCAAGTAGTCTGAGTTAATATGGCCATATCTTCTATGCCATAATTCAGTTTTGTTCAGAATTTCAACTGTTGAACCACTAATTTTATTTGACTTTGATTTTAAATCAGATTTGTTTTTCCTTTTATTCAAGTTAGGCTTAATTTTGTTTTGACTTTGACTATTTGTTGCAGGGGTTTTTCTAACCTGTTTAGAATTTTTGTCCCTATCCTGATCTCCTTTACGGCCCTCAACACTACTATTTAAACTTTTAGTTGAGTACTGTGGTTTTAAGAAATACAATCCTTCTTTACGTTTAGCGTAAAAGAAATTTTCTCCCTCAGGAGTCTTAAACCATAGAACACCTTTGGCTGCACTAAAAGAATAGCCCTGCTCTTCTAATACAGATGCGGCCAACAAGTTACGCCGTAATTTTGGTGAATACATAACATTTTGTAGCACAATATTATTTGTATGATCTTTAAATTTAACATACATGTTCACCGTTCCAATAGCCTCAACTGGGTTTTCCATATCACCCACTGCTAGCGACATAGATGTATCCTTACATTTATCAAATTTTGAAAACATTTTAACATCATTACAAAAGTGTCGCGTAGCAGCGGTGTCAATCACCCAGCTGAGCCTATTGTCAGGATTATCAACAATATTAGCTTCTACATTTATATTTGAAAATACTTTAATAATACTAGAGCTAGTCATCTTTTTCAATTTTGGGCATTGTGCCTTTACATGACCATTTTTATTACACATAAAACATGGTCCTATGACCTTAATAGACTTTTTAACTTTGGTAACATTTTTGCATTTAGCGTTAACATTTGAAAAATATACAGATGAATTGGAACTTACATTATTATTGTCATGATCCTTCCTCAACTGTCTAATCCTGCCCTCCTCCAAAGACAGTTCTTTCTGAATTTTATCCAATTTAAAATCAGTATCGCTCCAGCGATAAATGATTTGGATGATACTCTGGTACTGGGCTGGGAGATACCGGATGGCTTGGAATGCCACGTACACATCCTCCACGGGGTGATTCACGTTCTTGAGCTTGGTGACAGCTTTCCTTATCCTCGTACAGAATATGTCGATGGGCTCCTCGATCTCCGGGCGTAGACTGAAAAACTCGTCCAACAGATGAACTAGATTGGCGCGCGTTGGGGCCTCAAAATGCGCCTCCAACTTCTCCCACGCATCCGCCGGGCTGTCGCCGATGTCGAGCAGTTCTCTGTACTCCGCCGAGATATTTCGAAACAGGATGGAAAGTGCGCGGTCGCTGCTGCGCATGTACTCCTCTCGCTCGCGGCGTGACGTAGATTCGTCGACTGGTAATGCAGTACGGTTGATGTGGCCGTAACATCCTTCTCCTTTCAGGATAAATGAAATTTCATTACGCCAGGTGACGTAATTGTCCCTGTTTAACGCTTCTATGCCGTTGCTCACCTCCATAGTCTTTAACTGTGACTAGAGTGCGTTGTTTACCTTTCTGCTTGATGCAAATGGCGCCGGTCGCGGCCCCCGTCGATGGAATTCACAACTCTTCACTGCTGCTTTATCACGGATAAAAGTTATGGCCTTGACATACTACGGGCCCATAACCAAATGTCGGCTGCTATTTGCTGTGTTAGCTAAGTGACTTGACTAGAAAATTTGAAAGTCATTTGCAGATTTAGCAGTGTTGGTCATATCCCTATCCGAAGTGCTGGTAGAAAAATTTTGTAGCAGATGATACGCAGTAGTGATGTGTTTTCTCAAGAAAGAAAGCTCGTTAAACACAAACACAATTTATTTGTTGTGAGATCCATTGCATCAGATGAAGTTACAAAATAAAACACTGTAACATTCGTTGCAAAGCAAAACTATATACAATGAGCTAGCAAGCTCATGAAAAAGGTTTTGAATAGTCTATATGACTAGGCACACACTCTCAGTTACTATAACATCGGTAAGTAGAAAAAACAGCTACTGTACCACACATGCCGTGCACGTTAATGAAGCCACCATCATCAGGTCACACGTCATGGCTTTAGAAGTTAGACTACTCTCTACCGATCAAGGTCTGCCTTCCATACAAGGTCTTTCACCGTCGATCACCGTCTGATCGATCTGACTATACGTCGAGTCTTAAGTCTGCATAACTACAAGATCTTAAACTCTGAAAAGTCTCCCACGTCTACTACATGGTCAGTCAAGGTCTGTAAAGTCTCTGAATAACTGAGAATGTGTCCTATCATATATACACTGTGATGGGTACGCTCCGGAACACAACCGTTGACGGCAGCGCCCTCACTATATGCAAATCAGAATGCGCGCGCGGCGAGATGGCGATTTGCATGAATGGCATGTTCTGTTCCCGTCACGAGTCGTTCACGAGAACGGTAGAACCATTCTAAAAATGTAAACACGTTCTCGCGATAACGAGAATCGCGACGAAAACAGAACCAAGTTTCCAACAGTATCATTACCCGTGTGCCCGCATTACGGTCGGAAACGCGATTGACAGCTACTTAATGAGTTAGCCATAACTTGCGCGTGTAGCTGAGGTGTGCGATTGACAGCTACTTCATGAACTGCACCGTTAGTCATAACTTGCACGCGTAACGGAAACGTGCGATCAACAGCCACTTGATGAACTATATCGTTAGCCGTAACTTGCGCGCGTAGCTGAGATAGATAGCTACTTCATCAACTGTACCGTTAGCCGTGACTTGGCCGCGTAGCTGAGGTGTGCAATTGACAACTGCTATATCTGTCGGCGGCTATTTGCTGTGTTAGCTGAGCGACTTGACTAGAAAATTTGAAAGTCATTTGCAGATTTAGCAGTGTTGGTCATATCCCTATCCGAAGTGCTGGTAAAGAAAAATTTGTAGCAGATGATACGCAGTAGTGATGTGTTTTCTCAAGAAAGAAAGCTCGTTAAACACAAACACAATTTATTTGTTGTGAGATCCATTGCATCAGATGAAGTTACAAAATAAAACACTGTAACATTCGTTGCAAAGCAAAACTATATACAATGAGCTAGCAAGCTCATGAAAAAGGTTTTGAATAGTCTATGACTAGGCACACACTCTCAGTTATTATAACATCGGTAAGTAGAAAAAACAGCTACTGTACCACTCATGTCGTGCACGTTAATGAAGCCACCATCATCAGGTCACACGTCATGGCTTTAGAAGTTAGACTACTCTCTACCGATCAAGGTCTGCCTTCCATACAAGGTCTTTCACCGTCGATCACCGTCTGATCGATCTGACTATACGTCGAGTCTTAAGTCTGCATAACTACAAGATCTTAAACTCTGAAAAGTCTCCCACGTCTACTACATGGTCAGTCAAGGTCTGTAAAGTCTCTGAATAACTGAGAATGTGTCCTATCATATATACACTGTGATGGGTACGCTCCGGAACACAACCGTTGACGGCAGCGCCCTCACTATATGCAAATCAGAATGCGCGCGCGGCGAGATGGCGATTTGCATGAATGGCATGTTCTGTTCCCGTCACGAGTCGTTCACGAGAACGGTAGAACCATTCTAAAAATGTAAACACGTTCTCGCGATAACGAGAATCGCGACAAAAACAGAACCAAGTTTCCAACAATCGGCCCCCTCATGCAAAACCCCAAATCTCGGCGCACGTGCTATCAATCAATGAAATTACTCTAAAAAAACATAACAGCAAAAATGTCAAGTTCTTTAGTATCCAGCAAAAACATAAAGTATATATATTACTTTTCATGTTAAGCAAAAAAAAATTTATCATTGAAAGAAAATTTTAGATATCGTTGAAACACTAAGTTCCAAAAATTTAATTTAAGTCAAAATTTAAGTTTTCAAGAAATTTAAGTATAATAATTTAAATTTAACATTTAAGATTAAAAATTTCACTATAAATATCAAATTCAATTATGTAGAAAATTTTATGTATAATTATTAAATTTAACATTTAAGATTAAAAAATTTCACTATAAATATTAAATTCAAGTATGTAGAAAATTTTATGTATAATTATTAAATTTAACATTTAAGATTAAAAATTTCACTATAAATATCAAATTCAATTTGTGTAGAAAATTTCATGTATAATTATTAAATTTAACATTTAAGATTAAAAATTTCACTATAAATATCAAATTCAATTTGTGTAGAAAATTTCATGTATAATTATTAAATTTAACATTTAAGATTAAAAATTTTACTATAAATATCAAATTCAATTTGTGTAGAAAATTTCATGTATAATTATTAAATTTAACATTTAAGATTAAAAATTTTACTATAAATATCAAATTCAATTTGTGTAGAAAATTTCATGTATAATTATTAAATTTAACATTTAAGATTAAAAAAAATTTACTATAAATATTAAATTCAATTATGGCTGTTCATTATCTCTGTCCAAGACCAGTATACATAATTAATACTAATAGCAATGACACAGATAATGAAAGATTTTTTTTCTTTTCTGTGTTGTATTCATATACAAATTTGAATAAGTGGTTTGTCAATGAATCATAGCCAAGTGTATGATAACAAGGAGTAAACACACAAAAAAAATATACATAAGCATAACTGTCTTATGCGGGAATTGAAAACATGGATATATATATACATTCAGTGTAATGTGAAAAAATTTTAGAAAGTTCATTGTAAACAATACACATATATATACTCTAGATACAATTTGCTGCATCACAGAGGGAGGAGTAATTTATACGATATCCTAACCATATTTTGTAAAAGAAAGAAAAAAAAATTTAGAAGTTACAAATTTAATCATTTTTGTTTTTGGAAATTTGATTACAAAAATTTAATGCTAAAAATTCCTCAAACATTTGGCAAATCTTATTAATGTACTGCCTATGATGTATAAAAATTTTGTTATTGATTTCAGCAAATTCCACACCTAACAGTTTTTGGACCTTCCCTAGAGATTTGATATCAAATTCTCCCTTTAGCAAAGAAACTACATGATCAATATCACCTATTATTTCTATGTTGCTTGCCTCTGGCCTGGATTTGATATCCCTCTTTTCTCTGAAGTTAAACAAATTTTGGTCATAATGTATGTTAGCCTTAGCACAGAATTTTTTAACATCATTATGACTTCTCAGCCTATGTTTATCACCCCTCACTGAGTAGTAAACATCAGTTCGAGTTCCATCAGGCCTGGGTACAGCTTTCCTTTCCCAATCTATGTTTGAACAGGGGGTCAGATCGGAATCAGCAGGAGAGTCCTCTTCCTCACTAGTATGACTAGTGTCATGGCTCTCACCTGCTTCTTCCTCTGACTCACTATCCAAACATCCCGATCCTGAATCTGATGTTCGAGTAAAACCCGATTTCTTTTGGGTGAAGTTTCTAGGTCGAATGGGGTCCAGGACGCCTTCCGCTGCTTCCATCTCCTCAAAACGGACATTGCTTATTTCTAATATTTTTCCTTCTTTCACAAGAAGAATTCTATAGCCCCTGGTATTTTCTGCATATCCTACCATAACTCCCAGTTGAGCTCTTAGGTCTAGCTTCTTCCTAAGCTGTTTTGCAATACCAGCATAAGCCTTACATCCAAAAACTCTGAGATGGGATACAGCAGGCTTCTTCCCATAGTACAATTCGTGTGGAGTTTTAACTTTAAATTTATGGCAAATCCTGTTCTTTGTATAAGTAAAACATAGGATTGCCTCTGCCCACATTTTGTCACCAACTTTGCTTTGATTAAGCATTGCCTTGACACAATCTAACGCTGTCAGGTTGAATCTTTCAGATACCCCGTTTTGTTCGGGTGTATAAGTGTTAGATCGTTCATGCTTAATCCCTAACTTTTTCAAAAAAGCTTTAAATTGACCGTGACAAAATTCCATGCCGTTATCAGTACGGATGCACAAAATCTTTTTGCCTAATTGTCTCTCCTGACAAGCTTGAAAATCCTGAAAAACTTTGAACACATCTGATTTTTGTTTTAAAATAAAAACAAACACCTTGCGGCTAAAATCGTCTGTAATAGTCAAGAAGTATTTGTTTCCCCCCAATGAAGCTACAGGCATTGGACCACAAACGTCCATGTGCAGTAATTGCAAAGGTTCTGTAGATCTAATCCTGCCTATTGGTTTGTACGAAACTCTTTTAGATTTTGCAAGTTTGCAATGAATGCAATTTACTTTTGCATATTTTAATTTTGGGAGTCCGTTTGCCGCGGAAACTTTACTTGTTTGGTGCAAGTAGTCTGAGTTAATATGGCCATATCTTCTATGCCATAATTCAGTTTTGTTCAGAATTTCAACTGTTGAACCACTAATTTTATTTGACTTTGATTTTAAATCAGATTTGTTTTTCCTTTTATTCAAGTTAGGCTTAATTTTGTTTTGACTTTGACTATTTGTTGCAGGGGTTTTTCTAACCTGTTTAGAATTTTTGTCCCTATCCTGATCTCCTTTACGGCCCTCAACACTACTATTTAAACTTTTAGTTGAGTACTGTGGTTTTAAGAAATACAATCCTTCTTTACGTTTAGCGTAAAAGAAATTTTCTCCCTCAGGAGTCTTAAACCATAGAATACCTTTGGCTGCACTAAAAGAATAGCCCTGCTCTTCTAATACAGATGCGGCCAACAAGTTACGCCGTAATTTTGGTGAATACATAACATTTTGTAACACAATATTATTTGTATGATCTTTAAATTTAACATACATGTTCACCGTTCCAATAGCCTCAACTGGGCTTTCCATATCACCCACTGCTAGCGACATAGATGTATCCTTACATTTATCAAATTTTGAAAACATTTTAACATCATTACAAGTGTCGCGTAGCAGCGGTGTCAATCACCCAGCTGAGCCTATTGTCAGGATTATCAACAATATTAGCTTCTACATTTATATTTGAAAATACTTCAATAATACTAGAGCTAGTCATCTTTTTCAATTTTGGGCATTGTGCCTTTACATGACCATTTTTATTACACATAAAACATGGTCCTATGACCTTAATAGACTTTTTAACTTTAGTAACATTTTTGCATTTAGCGTTAACATTTGAAAAATATACAGATGAATTGGAACTTACATTATTATTGTCATGATCCTTCCTCAACTGTCTAATCCTGCCCTCCTCCAGAGACAGTTCTTTCTGAATTTTATCCAATTTAAAATCAGTATCGCTCCAGCGATAAATGATTTGAATGATACTCTGGTACTGGTCTGGGAGATACCGGATGGCTTGGAATGCCACGTACACATCCTCCACGGGGTGATTCACGTTCTTGAGCTTGGTGACAGCTTTCCTTATCCTCGTACAGAATATGTCGATGGGCTCCTCGATTTCCGGGCGTAGACTGAAAAACTCGTCCAACAGATGAACTAAATTAGCGCGCGTTGGGGCCTCAAAATGCGCCTCCAACTTCTCCCACGCATCCGCCGGGTTGTCGTCGATGTCGAGCAGTTCTCTGTACTCCGCCGAGATATTTCGAAACAGGATGGAAAGTGCGCGGTCGCTGCTGCGCATGTACTCCTCTCGCTCGCGGCGTGACGTAGATTCGTCGACTGGTAATGCAGTACGGTTGATGTGGCCGTAACATCCTTCTCCTTTCAGGATAAATGAAATTTCATTACGCCAGGTGACGTAATTGTCCCTGTTTAACGCTTCTATGCCGTTGCTCACCGCCATAGTCTTTAACTGTGACTAGAGTGCGTTGTTTACCTTTCTGCTTGATGCAAATGGCGCCGGTCGCGGCCCCCGTCGATGGAATTCACAACTCTTCACTGCTGCTTTATCACGGATAAAAGTTATGGCCTTGACATACTACGGGCCCATAACCAAATGTCGGCGGCTATTTGCTGTGTTAGCTGAGCGACTTGACTAGAAAATTTGAAAGTCATTTGCAGATTTAGCAGTGTTGGTCATATCCCTATCCGAAGTGCTGGTAAAGAAAAATTTGTAGCAGATGATACGCAGTAGTGATGTGTTTTCTCAAGAAAGAAAGCTCGTTAAACACAAACACAATTTATTTGTTGTGAGATCCATTGCATCAGATGAAGTTACAAAATAAAACACTGTAACATTCGTTGCAAAGCAAAACTATATACAATGAGCTAGCAAGCTCATGAAAAAGGTTTTGAATAGTCTATGACTAGGCACACACTCTCAGTTATTATAACATCGGTAAGTAGAAAAAACAGCTACTGTACCACTCATGTCGTGCACGTTAATGAAGCCACCATCATCAGGTCACACGTCATGGCTTTAGAAGTTAGACTACTCTCTACCGATCAAGGTCTGCCTTCCATACAAGGTCTTTCACCGTCGATCACCGTCTGATCGATCTGACTATACGTCGAGTCTTAAGTCTGCATAACTACAAGATCTTAAACTCTGAAAAGTCTCCCACGTCTACTACATGGTCAGTCAAGGTCTGTAAAGTCTCTGAATAACTGAGAATGTGTCCTATCATATATACACTGTGATGGGTACGCTCCGGAACACAACCGTTGACGGCAGCGCCCTCACTATATGCAAATCAGAATGCGCGCGCGGCGAGATGGCGATTTGCATGAATGGCATGTTCTGTTCCCGTCACGAGTCGTTCACGAGAACGGTAGAACCATTCTAAAAATGTAAACACGTTCTCGCGATAACGAGAATCGCGACAAAAACAGAACCAAGTTTCCAACAATATCAACTGCACCGTTAGCCATGACTTGCGCGCGTAACGAAGGCGTGCGATCGACATCTCCATGAACTGCACCGGTAACCACGATTTATGCATGTAGCTGAGGTATGCGATAGACAGCTACTTAATGAACTGAACCATTAGTTATGACTTGAGCGCATAACGGAGACGTGCGATCGACAGCTACTTCATGAATTACATCGTTAGCCGTAATTTGCGCGCATAGCTGAGATAGACAGCTACTTCATTAAATGTGCCGTTAGCCGTGACTTGCCCGCATAGCTGAGGTGTGCAAATGACAGCTACTTCATCAACTGCACCGTTAGACATGACTTGCGCGAGTAACGAAGGCGTGCGATCGACATCTATTCCATGAAATGCACTGCTAGCCACGATTTATGCGTGTAGCTGAGGTTTGCGATAGACAGCTACTTCATGAACTGAACCATTAGTCATGACTTGAGCGCGCAACGGAGACGTGCGATCGACAGTTACTTCATGAACTAGAACTACATCGTTAGCCGTAACTTGCGCGCGTAGCTGAGGTACAAGATCAACACTTCATTGTTGGAAATAATCAATACATCGCGATTCACGTTCCTGTGAACGGGCGTTTATGCAAATTTAATATGAACGACTCTTCCCGTTCACCGGCGTGAACCGTGACGTTTTTCAACATGAGGTTTCATGCAAATCAGTTCTCAATGCGTACGCATCTGATTTGCATATCCGGGGGCGTTTCCGGAACTGTCCATTCTCGGATATATATAGGGCAGAGGTTTCTTGAAGCAAATGAGAAGGTCGGAGTCGATCGAGATCAGACGTCTGAAGAAGTCAGACGAGATAGACACTGATGGTCTGATGCAGGCAGACAGAAATGTTTTTTTGACAGAAGCACTGCGGAATATCGTTTGACGACGGTGAATAGTCGAAACGGATGCAGATGTGGTCAGTTTGGACCAGCATGTATTGAACGTTAAATTTACTTACAAACGTTCGGAAGCCGCTTTAAAGATTTTCCTGATGTTCTATCCTTTGGTTTCCCTTTGCCAAGTGATGGTGGCTGAAATACACGCAAGTGATAGAGGTAGTATAGTAACTTACTACCAAATGCTTCAAGGAATCCCTGTCTAGTCATTTACAACTAAAAATCTTTTGTACATAGTATATTTTTGATGTTTTACGGCATGGAAAATTACCAGGTACGTGTAATATGCCGAGTTGTGTTTTTCACCAAATAAAGTGAACGAAGTTTTTCTTTAAAACTGGACTTGTGTACTTTCATGACCCAGCCAACACTTATTGACTCTGACAGTGCGTGCTTTGCTATCTTCAAATTTTAAATTTTCGCAACAGAAACGGTTACGGGGCCAGTTCAACGCCCAATAGAGTCATAAGTGCAAGTATCTTTAAAGAAATCGTTCCAGTGTTCAGATGGGGGCCGCACATGGCACCATTTTGAAGTTCGTGTGAACAACGAAACGCAACAGTGTAAACGTAAACATTTACAAGAACTTTTGCTTCTTCTTCTTCAAAACTACGAGTGGCCATGGAGGCAAGTAGAACGGAGTTGCTGACGCGGGACAACTACGTCACCTGGCGTACCGACATCTCATTCGTCCTCAAGGGAGAAGGATGTTTCGGACACGTAGATGGAAGTGCTAAGCCTATCGAGGAAGATGCAAGTCGCCGCGACTACGATGATTTTTATCGCCGGAAAGACCGAGCATTAGCCATCATTTATCAAAGTTTATCCTCGGAATACAAGGAGTTGATAAACGTCACCGACGAACCTAGTCAAGTATGGAATACCTTGAAAGAACATTTTCAAGCGCCTTCCAGAGCCAACCTGGTTAGATTACTAGATGAGTTCTTCGACGTTCGGCCGGAGCCAGATGAGCCTGTTGACATTTTTTGCTCAAGACTGCGGAAGGCCGTGACGAGGCTTAAAGACGCGAAACACCCCATTGAAGACCTGTATGTAGCATTCCAGTCGATACGGTACCTTCCGGAAGAATTCCGAGGTATCGTTCAACTCATATATAGATGGAATGACTCGGACTTCAAGCTCAGCAAAATACAAGCAGAGCTAGCAGCGGAGGAGAGCCGGCTGAGGCAGCAAGCAAGTGACTTTTCCAAAACTGTGAGTTCAAATTCTGCATATTTTACTTCTAAGAAATTTGTAAATGGAGTAAAAGTGTCTAAACTTAAATTTCCAAATGTATCTCATAATGTGTCTAATGTAAATACTTCTAGTCATAATGTAAATATTTCTAAAAGTAAAATTAAGTGTTTTAAGTGTAACAAACTAGGTCATACTAAATCTAATTGCAGTAGAAATAATGGATCTAGTATTGTGGAATTTCTTGGGTCTCCACAGATTGAGGCTAATACTGTAATCGATCCTAGCGATAGACTCAGCTGGGTAGTAGACACTGCTGCTACGCGACATTTCTGTAATAACATTAAGTTATTTTCAAAATTTAATGAGTGCAAAGGCACTTCAATGTCGCTAGCAGTAGGGGATGTCGAAAGTCCAGTTGAGGCTATCGGGACGGTGGAAATGTATGTCCAATTTAAGGATAAGCAAAGTATTATCAAATTGGAAAATGTTATGTATTCTCCTAAACTTAGGAGAAATTTATTAGCTGCATCTGTTCTTGAGGAACAAAATTTTAGTTTTAATGGAGCTAATGGGGTTCTATGGTTTTTTACACCTAAAGGGGAGAAATTCTTTTATGCAAAAAGAAAGGATGGGTTATATTTTTTAAAACCTAAGTATAGTACCCAGGAACAACATAACGTAGAAAACCGTCAATCTAAAGATAGGGATCGAGATGGAGACAAGAAACACAAAAAGGATAAGAAATCCAAGGATAGGGATCCTAGTGCTTCCAGAAAAATAGACAAAGTAAAAATAGCACCTAATCTTAAAGAAACTAAATTTAAATCTGACAAAACAAAAACTAAGCAGAATAGAAATGTGGATAGTTCAATATCTAAGCCTAGCAGTTCAGTAACTGAACTTAATAGTACAAACTGTCTTTGGCATAAACGATATTGCCACATAAATGCTGAATATCTTCTCCAAACCAGCAAAGTTTCTGCCGTAAACGGACTTCCTAGGCTTAAATACAAAAAGTTAAATTGTAAATCGTGTAAATTGGCTAAGTCTAGGAGAGTATCGTATAAACCCACCGGTAGGATAAGGTCCACTAAACCATTGCAATTGTTACACATGGATGTGTGTGGTCCCTTACCCACAGCCTCATATGGTGGGAACAAGTATGTCTTAACTATAACAGATGATTATAGTAGAAAAGTTTTTGTTTACCTCATGAAACAGAAGTCAGAAGTATTTTCACATTTTAAAGAGTTTCAGGCCAGAGAAGAAAGGCAGTTAGGTACTAAAATTCTATGTATCCGGACGGATAATGGGATGGAATTCTGCCATGATAAGTTCAAAAATTACCTGAAGGATATCGGTATTAAGGCTGAGAGGACTAACACATATACCCCACAGCAAAATGGAGTATCAGAGCGATTCAACTTAACCGCATTTGACTGTGTTAGAGCCATGTTGAACGACAGCAAATTACATGACAGATTCTGGGCGGAAGCAATATTGTGTTTTACATACACTAAAAATCGAATATGTCACAAATTTAAGACAAAAACTCCACATGAACTCTACAGTGGTAGAAAACCTTCAGTCAAACATCTTAGAACCTTTGGTTGTAGAGCATATGTAGGCAAACCCAGTCAGCTCAGAAAGAAGTTAGACATGAAAGCTACAGAAGGGGTGATGGTAGGCTATGCTACTAAAACTAAGGGCTATAGGATATTTTTGTCAGGGGAGAAACGAACAATTGAGACCTGCAATGTGAGGTTTGATGAGGGTGATGTAGTGGAAGGCATCCTGGACCCAATTTGTCCCAGAAATATCTCCTCAGGGATATCAAGAGATAACCTTTCAGAATACTCTGACGGGGAATATCCGAGAGGGCAGTCTGATGGGGGGGCAGGAGAGAGTGAAGACACTGGTGACGATCCGTCTGAATCCAGTGAGGAAACGGACTCTGCTGCTGACTCCAGTATGACTCCTTGCTCGGATATTGCTTGGCAGCGAAAGACGGTTCCAAGACCCGATGGGAGTAGAACCGATGTGTATTATTACGCTCAAGGAGATAATAAAAGGCTGAGGTCACACAATGATGTTAAGAAATATTGTGATAAAAGGAATATACAATTTGATCAGCAACTGTTTAATTTTCGGGAAAATAAAGGTCTTAAAAGGGTCAGAGGCAGACCAGAAGCAAGCAATATTGAAATAAATATACCAAAAGGGTACAACGCTGCTATTAAATCTTCCCAGTCCGAAAAATGGTGTAATGCTATGGATGAAGAAATGGCCGTAATGCAAGAGAGGGGTGTCTGGGAACTAGTTCCTGCATCCACCTCACAAAAGCATATAGGCAGTAGATGGGTCTACACCATTAAGAAAGACGAGAATGGGAAAATCAAGAGGTTTAAAGCTCGTTTGGTAGCCCAGGGGTATGGTCAGAAAAAGGGAGAATCATACGATGAAGTTTTTAGCCCTGTTGTTAACTTCAACTTAATTAGAGCATTCTTCTCAATTTTCGTATGCATGCTTGGCTGGATGCATTTCCAATTAGATATCAAATCTGCCTATCTCTATGCTAAATTGAGTCAAAAGGTATATATGAAACAGCCTCAAGGTTATGTCAATCAGGAACAGCCTGATTATGTTTGTTTGTTGAAGAAAGCCATTTACGGTCTTCATCAAAGTGGAAGAGAATGGTTTAATGAACTTGACACCAAATTAAAAGAATTAAATTTTTTAAAACTGCAATGGTGTAATTGTGCATATATTTACAATAGCAAAGTTCTTATGCTAGTCTATGTGGATGACATAATTCTCTTCTCAAAGTATCAAAGGGACATAGACCACATTGTTTCATTACTTAGCATAGAATTTGATATCAAGGTATTAGGAAAAATTAGAAAACTTTTAGGCGTGGAATTTAAAGAGTGTGACAATAAATTTTTTATACATCAAAGTCAGTATATAGATAAAGTATGTCAAATGTTTCAACAGTATAAATATCCAGTTACTTCACTTCCCATTTCTAAAGGGAATATTCTAAGTAAAATAGATTGTCCAAAGACAAGTGAAGAAATAAAGCAAATGCAAAGTTTTCCTTACAGGAGCTTAATTGGGTGTTTGGCTTTTATATCTAGTAGGACTAGACCTGATATTTGTTACGCCATCAATATATTATCTCAATTTCAAGAAAACCCTGGAATTAAGCATTGGGATGCATTGTTAAGACTTTTAGGATATGTTGAAAAGACTAAAAACTATATGTTGAATTTATCTAACATTCAGGAGTTAAAATTGAATTGTTATTCAGATTCTGACTTTGCTGCAAACCGAGATGACCGTGTTTCACTTGGAGGCATGATACTCTTTATTGACAATGTACCTATTTCTTGGCGTACCTTTAAACATAAGTGTGTCAGCTTATCAACCATGGAAGCTGAATACGTATCACTAACTGAAGCCGCTAAGGAAATAGTATGGGTACAAAACATAATTGAAGAATGTCATTTACTTGGGTTAAACTTTAATAAAAGTAACAGTGTTATTTTTAGCGACAACCAAGCAGCCATTAATTTTTCTAACTCTCCAATTGAAAACAATAGAACTAAGCATATTGATGTTAGATATCATTTCCTAAGAAATTTAATAGTCAATGAATCTTTTAATGTTAAATTTGTAAATAGTAAAGATAACTTAGCAGATCACTTTACTAAACCAATGACTAAGGAAATAATACTTAAATTTTGTAATAAAATTTTTAAAAACTAAATCAAAACTTTTTGAGATTAAATGTTTAGTCTGAAGAAAATTTTAAATACTAAATTGAATTTACAACTTGGGAATTTTTTTAAAAAGATGTCATATATATACATTATTGTTTATCTTAAACCTCATTGATATAAGATAGTATATCTTGAGTATAAATTTTTGTGATATTGAATCTTTTTCACTTTACACCTTTGTATATACATCCATTTTCCATGACCCGCATGATGCTAAATAATAGCTTATGTGTATAAAATTTTGTATTTTTCAACTTGGTAAAAAGTATGTGTTGAAAGTTTTGATAAAGGAATTTTATTATCTAATTACTTGCATCATGTATTTTTAAATATTTGGTATATCAATGCAGTCTAATAGTATTAATTATGTATACTTATATTGTGTTAATAGACTAAATTTTTTTAAGCTTTTTGAATTATAGTGTTTATACTCAAATTTAAAGTAAACTTAAATTCTATGCTTATACAAAATCTTAATCTTTTAAAGTTGACTTGTTTAATATGATAATGTGCTTATACTTAAATTTTGGATACTTATAATTAAATTTAAACTAAAATTTCAATTTTTGAATGCTGATACTTAAGCATTGAAGTTGTGTTGTATATAAATTTCTACTTGATGTGAAATGTTGTTGTTACAATATTGTCGACAATACTTAACTATTTTTCAGATGCTATAAGTACTTATGCATTTTATTTTAAATTTAATAATGATATAATACTTTAAATTTTTTCCTTCATTATATGTTTGATAGGATACTGGGGGCCTTGGTGTTTATTGATATACCTTGGTTTCTCAGAGTAAGTTTTCTTTTGCATATGCATTGAGACTTAAGGATTTGCATGAGGGGGCCGATTGTTGGAAATAATCAATACATCGCGATTCACGTTCCTGTGAACGGGCGTTTATGCAAATTTAATATGAACGACTCTTCCCGTTCACCGGCGTGAACCGTGACGTTTTTCAACATGAGGTTTCATGCAAATCAGTTCTCAATGCGTACGCATCTGATTTGCATATCCGGGGGCGTTTCCGGAACTGTCCATTCTCGGATATATATAGGGCAGAGGTTTCTTGAAGCAAATGAGAAGGTCGGAGTCGATCGAGATCAGACGTCTGAAGAAGTCAGACGAGATAGACACTGATGGTCTGATGCAGGCAGACAGAAATGTTTTTTTGACAGAAGCACTGCGGAATATCGTTTGACGACGGTGAATAGTCGAAACGGATGCAGATGTGGTCAGTTTGGACCAGCATGTATTGAACGTTAAATTTACTTACAAACGTTCGGAAGCCGCTTTAAATATTTTCCTGATGTTTTATCCTTTGGTTTCCCTTTGCCAAGTGATGGTGGCTGAAATACACGCAAGTGATAGAGGTAGTATAGTAACTTACTACCAAATGCTTCAAGGAATCCCTGTCTAGTCATTTACAACTAAAAATCTTTTGTACATAGTATATTTTTGATGTTTTACGGCATGGAAAATTACCAGGTACGTGTAATATGCCGAGTTGTGTTTTTCACCAAATAAAGTGAACGAAGTTTTTCTTTAAAACTGGACTTGTGTACTTTCATGACCCAGCCAACACTTATTGACTCTGACAGTGCGTGCTTTGCTATCTTCAAATTTTAAATTTTCGCAACATTCATAAACTGCACACTTAGCCGTGACTTGCGCACGTAACGTAGGTGTGCGATCGACAGTTACTGCAAGAAAGGTATTGCAAGTTTAAAAACTTTTTTGAAAAACAATAGGGCTGGTCGCCGAAAGCAGTAATTAAATAATATGAGGGAAATAAGTTATCCTATATTTCATCAAAGCTACTGCAACCCGTTAATCTAGACACAGCTATTTCCCTTCAATCATCCTCTGTTTTGATAGAATCAACAAAAACACACATACAAGTTCCTGCGGCTCAAAAAAACTCTAGTCCAGAAAACTATATTTTTAAATATTGGTTTTTGAACAAAAATTCTTACAAAGTTCAAATCTTTGGTACTTTTCATCCCAGATGCATACTAAACATGGAATACTTTGACAAAATTTTAAGTTTAAAAAGAAATCAAAATTGTTTAAAAGTTTTATCTGTTGGAAGCGGGAATGTGTTTATTTAACATTCTTCACATTTCTGCTCTTTCATTATTTTTAATTTATTTTTTATGGGGAGCGTGGCGATCCAATTGCGGGACCTCCCTACTATGCCGTATTTTATTTTATCTATTGCTTTTCTTCATAAACTGCTATGTGGTCCGGGCCCCTGCGCAATGCATCATCCTTTTGAAGAGATATCCTTTAATATCATCAATACCTAGAGAGATACCTAGAGAGAAGCAAACTAACAGCAGATAAAAATTCCTTCTCTACCCTCCTGTTTTGACATGATGTTGATCAAATATTACGTAATGAGGGGCGTAAGAGAATCATAATCCGACAAACTATATTTGTATTATTGAATTTAGACCTAAAATTCTTCAAAATTTTTGCACACAATTGATTCCCAACAAAGAATAGTTGAGCAAAATTTTAACTTTGCAAAGAAAGAGAAACTTCGTGATGTATCTAGTAAATATGAGGAAGCAAACTATTCAACAATCGAACCCGTCTTTTTCTATTTTATTTCTTTGAGAGGTTAAAGGCTTCTAGGTTTGTTAGCTTGCGCTGGAGATTCCCACTCGTACAAACAAAAGAATCTCCCCCAAACTCCCGTCTGTAAATGATCACGTGGGTCGCCATTCGTCTTGCGATCGTATTTCACTAAAACCGCCCGCGGACGGAGAGGATTTAACCATTGAGAATCGGCGATTTGGCGTGATTGACACTTTTGTCGTCGTTGTAAAAGATGAGTACTATTTTGAACAACGTTTTAATTTCTGAAGTCTTTTTTAACATCGATTGCCGTATGAATGGAATGTATTCGGGCGGTAGTAGAGTAAATTTGACGCCGCAGCAAAAACATTACAAAATTTTAGGATGATTTAAAAATTTTAGGTTAATTTTAGGAATTCAAGGGAAGCTTCAAACTTTTAGGAATTTTAGGTATTTTAGGACGAATGCGAACCCTGTATTATTCAAAATAGGTGAGGCTTTTTTGGAATGATCGCCCGGTAGTTCACTGAGATGCTCCAGCTTTGAAACGATTGGCAAAAGCATATTCTCAAAAAGCATTACAGCTTCGTGACATTCACACCACATGGTTTCACAAAGGGTCTTAATTCTGCTACCATTACAATTTGGCTTGCGATCTTTGATTTCATCTTCCAAGACTTTCATACGTTTTGCACTAGTTCTAAAAAAGGTACAAGTTTCTGATATTACACCCATCACATTCCCGGCACTTTTAACTTTAAAGGAATCTATGAGGTATAAATTTAAACAGTGAGAAATGCAGTGAGTGTAGATAGCTTTGGGTACCTACTTCTTTCTTAAAAGGGCTTAAACACATCGAAATTGACCTCTCATTGATGAAGCCCCATCGTAATCCTGCCCTCTCAAATTAATCAAGTTTAAACCCTATTTAATAAGAGTTTCTTCTATGACTGCCGCCAGTGCTTAGCCAGGTAGATCATAGACAGGAACAAATGAAAGAAAATCTTCCTTGACTGTGAAAATCAGTGATGCATCTGACGCACACCGAGAACTGCTCAATTTGATATATATACATTGCTTCATCCCCTAAAACGGTATAGAAACAAATAATCAATAAGAGCATTCTGAATCTGTGGGTTGGTGTACCTACTTCTTTCTTAAAAGGGCTTAAACACATCGAAATTGACCTCTCATTGATGAAGCCCCATCGTAATCCTGCCCTCTCAAATTAATCAAGTTTAAACCCTATTTAATAAGAGTTTCTTCTATGACTGCCGCCAGTGCTTAGCCAGTTAGATCATAGACAGGAACAAATGAAAGAAAATCTTCCTTGACTGTGAAAATCAGTGATGCATCTGACGCACACCGAGAACTGCTCAATTTGATATATATACATTGCTTCATCCCCTAAAACGGTATAGAAACAAATAATCAATAAGAGCATTCTGAATCTGTGGGTTGGTGTACCTAGCGTTTTGTGAAGTATTTTGAGATGATCCTGAAGCACAAGATCTCCTCCATGGGCATGATACCTGAGAAGGCAAAGAAAATTGCCATAATTTCTCAGAGGGTTTGACAGCGAAATGCACCCCCAGTCGAAGTGGTCTCTTGAAGGATATTTTAAATGCCACATAATCGAATATTTTCAACAATTCCATCCAATATCAATCTGTTATTTTCTGTGTCTTTCTTCCTTTTGCTATCTAACTGTTTCTCGATACTTTCCCCTTTTTTCCCGACAATAGCCAGAATGTCAGTTTGAGCTCAAACTGTATGTTTATGATATATTGTTGATTCATGTTTTTTGAAGCATTCGATTGCTTTCTTCAAGCTGTAGAAAGGTTGCGATACAAAGCTCATGACTCTTTGGTGAGAGCCCATAATGACCTCTTTTATATCCAAGAAAAGTATACAGGAAGAATAAAAAAACCCATTTTGAATTTTAGAAAAGGCTAACCAGTTATAATCTTCAAGCCATATGAATAGCCAGAATGTCAGTTTGAGCTCAAACTGTATGTTTATGATATATTGTTGATTCATGTTTTTTGAAGCATTCGATTGCTTTCTTCAAGCTGTAGAAAGGTTGCAATACAAAGCTCATGGCTCTTTGGTGAGAGCCCATAATGACCTCTTTTATATCCAAGAAAAGTATACAGGAAGAATAAAAAAACCCATTTTGAATTTTAGAAAAGGCTAACCAGTTATAATCTTCAAGCCATATGAATAGCCAGAATGTCAGTTTGAGCTCAAACTGTATGTTTATGATATATTGTTGATTCATGTTTTTTGAAGCATTCGATTGCTTTCTTCAAGCTGTAGAAAGGTTGCAATACAAAGCTCATGGCTCTTTGGTGAGAGCCCATAATGACCTCTTTTATATCCAAGAAAAGTATACAGGAAGAATAATAAAAACCATTTTGAATTTTAGAAAAGGTTAACCAGTTATAATCTTCAAGCCATATGCACTGGAAATGACGTTTGTAGCCTTTTCCGGTTTCGAAACGAAAGTGATAATTTGGTGTGTGTGGAAGGGGGGGAGGGGGCTCCCACAATCATTTAAAATGCTTCTACTTTTGAGATCCTTCCCATACAAAAACTTGAAATGTGTACCTCGGCAACCCTCAAGTTCTTTTGGTTGGTTTTAAAGCATACCACACCAATGAACCACGTAATGAGTGTGTGTGGAAGCAGATTCTCATTTCATGCGCCCACATGCCACGTGACTTGTTGGAGAGGGGCATAATCTATTCCAAAAGAAATGTAATAATATACTTATTCTTTAATTTTGTTGAAAAAAACATAAGTACACGTTTAAGATAATTTAAATAATCTATATGTAAAACTGTATTATGGAGTAAAAAATGAATAAAATTTACTTAAGATTCAATTCGATAAATTTTTCTATTTTTGAAATACTGAAATATTTTATTAGCCATTTCCTCACTATTTGAAAGAGAAATTCACAAAAAAACATATTTATCACTTAATTTCTGGAAATTTATCTAAACCATAATTTTTTTCTGTAATATTTGCAAATAATATGAAACAAATGTATTTAATGTCACATTGAAGTATGTGATGTCTTCAAAAACCGAACACTTTTCTGAAGAAAAAAAAAATTTCCTGTTCCTTTTGAAGGGTTGCCAATTTACCAAGAAGTATTGTCTTTTGTTATGGGCTGTTTTAATGTTGTGCAAATTAATCTGCATCACAGTCATTCTGCCTCTGCTATTCTTAGCAAAAGGCTGTTAAATGGTAGAGCTGATATTGCTCTCATCCAGGAACCCTGGACCTGCAATGGAAAAATTTTGGGTCTGGGGATCAAAGGTTTTAATGTCTTTTATGATACATCCTGTATCAGACCTAGAGCCTGTATTGCTGTCAGCAACAAGCTCAATGCTGTTCATCTTGTTAAGTTCGTCGATGGTGACAATGTTGCCATCAGTGTGAATCTTAAAACCAATGATCATAAGATTGAATACATCTTTGCTTTGGCCTATCTTCCTTATGAAAATAAGGAAACTCTTTCTAATGTCATTATCAAACTTACTGAGTATTGTAATGGCAAAAAAATGATCATTGGTTGCGATGCGAATGCCCATAACACTGTTTGGAGTAGTAGTGATTGCAACCGTAGGGGTGATGATCTTTTAGAACAGATCCTTCTCTATAAGCTCTTTGTACTCAATAAGGGTAATTCTCCTACCTTCGTGACTGTAAAGCGTCACGAAGTATTTGATATTAGCATAAGCAATAGTTCTGCTTATGAAAATGTTGTTAATTGGAAGGTTTCAGATGATATATCCCTGTCTGACCATTAATTAATTTCTTTTTCTGTTAAAGGTCCTGTAAAACCTGTAGCTGACAAGGGTAGGAACCCTAGAAATACTAATTGGGGTTCCTACAAAGAAGATTTAGGGGTCAGGTTGGCTGGCCACATTGGTGAGTATTCTTCTATTGAAAAACTGGATTTGGCTGTTGACTCCGTGCAATAAGTCATTATCCAGACCTTTCACAGTAACTGTAGAACCACAACTGCTGACTCCCCGAGGATCGTTCCTTGGTGCTCTAATGAGCTCAGCCGGTTGCGTGGGAAATGCAGGAAGCTCTTCAATAGAGCTAAGAAGAATGGTGAATGGCAGGTTTATAAATCTGCTCTTACCTCTTATAATAAAGCAGTCAGGGACTCCAAGAGAAATTCTTGGAGAACGCACTGCGAAGGTATTAAGATGCCCCTGCCATAGCAAAGCTTGTTAAGCTGATGGCAAGGGACAGAAATTGTAATTTGAACACTGTCAAGATGCCAAATGGCGACTTTACTGTTACTGGTGAAGAGACCCTGACTGAGCTGTTCAGGGTTCACTTTCCGGTTTCTTATCCTTATGTTCATTGTGACAATGTTATTGCTTGCTCCAAGTCCTCTTCTGACGATAACAGTTGGAGCATTGCCGAGAGCATTGTTACTCTTGATAGGGTTAAATGGGCAATTAATTCCCATAAATCCTACAAAACTCCAGGAACTGATGGCATCATTCCAATTCTTCTCCAGGAGGGAATTGAGGTGCTAGCTCCCATTCTCTGTAGCATCTACAGAGCCTGTATTGCCTTAGGTCACATACCAAATGCATGGAGGCATACTAAGGTAATCTTCATTCCAAAAATTGGAAAGGACAATTATTATGAGGCCAAATCTTTTAGGCCTATTAGCCTTACGTCTTTTCTTTTAAAGACTATTGAGAAGCTTATTGATAGGTACTTAAGAGAAGTGATTCTGGCCTCTAAGCCCTTGTCAAGTTCTCAACATGCCTATCAACCGGGCAAATCTACGGACACTGCTCTTTACAGTCTCTCCTTTACTTTGGAGAGAAATTTCAATGCCAAGGAAGTTGCTCTTGTCACCTTTCTCGACATTGAAGGTGCCTTTGATAAGGTACCCATCGACACCATCCTTGATGCTCTTGATAGAAAAGGTGTTGATACCACGATCTCTTACTGGATCAAGAACCTGTTATCTAATAGGTATATCTGTGCATCTTTACTTGGTGATAGTATGACTGTGCATGCACTTGCGGGCTGTCCACAAGGAGGTGTGCTTTCACCAATTCTTTGGTGCATAGTTGTGGACTCTCTTTTGGAGAGTATCAACTTTTCTGACGTTTCCTGCGTTGGTTATGCAGATGATGTTGTCATCATTGCCAGGGGCAAATTTGGCAACACTGTATCCGACATGATGTCTACTGCTCTCAGGAGGGTTGAGGCATGGTGCAGAAATGCAGGTCTTACGGTTAATCCGCATAAGACTGCTTTGGTTGCGTTTACTAGGAAACGTATACTTAATCTTGGGGATATTCGCTTCTTTGGGCAGAAGCTTATTTGCTCCAAGGAGGGAATTTACTTTGACAAGGAACTCAATTGGAAGAGACACTTGGAGTATTGCACGACTAAAGCCAGAAGAATCTTCTGGTCTTGTAGGAATGCCATTGGGAAAACCTGGGGCTTAAATCCCAGGGCTATCCATTGGATTTACTTGATGGTAGTCTGTCCTGTCATTTCCTATGGATCCATTGTTTGGTAGTCCAGAATTAAATGTGAAACAGCTAAACTTGAATTAGTTAAGCTTCAAAGGATGGTGTGCATTGCAATCTCTGGATGCATGAAAACCACTCCTACTGCAACTCTCGAACTTTTACTTGGTTTGCATCAGCTCTACATGCGTATTGAAGCAGAGGCACTTATCTGCATGAACAGACTTAAATATCTGAAATACTGGAAAGATTACTCAAGGTATCTATCTTGGGGTGAACTTAACAGTGATGCTGTTAGTCATCCTTATTTCTGTATGCCACCTGATGGCATTCATGTCAAATATACGTTTGATAAGCCTTATGAAATTCAAGTCCCCTCGCGGGACGATTGGAAGAGGACTCCCACCTACAATAAACGGAACTGTTTTGTATGGTACACGGATGGCTCGAAGATTGGCACAAGTACTGGTGCTGGTGTTTGCTGCCCTGATGATGGTATTGAGCTGTCTTATCCGCTTGGCAATTTTGCTACTGTCTTTCAGGCCGAAGTCTTTGCCATCCTTATGTGTTGTAGAATCTACTATGACAGGAAGTATAAGAATAGCCAGATTTTCATTTGTTCTGACAGTCAGGCTGCTCTTATGGCTCTGGGGAAGTTCACTGTGACGTCTTCCTTTGTTTGGGAATGTTATAATGCACTCTGTGAAATCGCTAGCAATAATAATGTCATTCTTTACTGGGTGCCTGGTCATTCGGGCATTCCTGTCAATGAATTGGCGGATGAACTTGCTAGGAAAGGCTCAAATACTCCTTTTGTGGGCCCTGAGCCGGCCTTGGGAATTCCCAATGACCTTGTTAGAAGAATTGTCTATAACATCTTCAGGAAGCTTCAATGTAAGAACTGGCGTGACACTAAGGGACAAAGGCAAGCGAAATTCTCAACTGCAATTGCCCTAGTACACGTCAAAAGGAACTTTTCAGGCTCAACAGAAACGACATCAGGAGGGCTGTTGGGCTCCTTACTGGGCACTGCACCCTCAAGAGACACCTTAATATTATGGGTGTCACTAAGGATTCGCTTTGCAGAGGCTGCAATCACAGCGAAGAAACTGCAGCTCACATTCTATGTGAATGTGAGGCTTACTCTGCTCACAGATTCGAGCACATTGGTCGTCATGTGATTGAACCCTGGGAGCTGAATGACATTCCTGTCAAGTGCCTGCTTATTTTCGCATCGGCTACTGGTCTCTTTTCTTAGAGATCTTTTTTTTTTTTTTTCCTTCTGGGGTAGTACAATAGACCTCTGGTCGATGTGCTGGGCTCTTCTGGAGCCACCCACCTTCATTTCATTCATTCATACCAAGAAGTAGTGAAAAAATGCAAACATAATGAAAAGTATGTTTGTCGTTAAATACGTTGGCTTACCAGAATTGGTGAAAAATGCACAAAAGCGTCATTTCTGAAGGCAGCTAACACAACACGTAATGAATTACTATGGTCAATGAACACGAGAAGATCTTTTCTTGAATTATGTACCCTGTCCATCATTTTATTACAAGTTCAAATGTAAATGTAAATGAAACACTTTATAGAATGTACATGTAAAAAAATCTATTGAAATTTATCACTTTAATTTTTAAAGGAATATATATAATTTTTATTCTGAAACTTGTGTTAGTTTTCATTTACTATTTCAGTTTCTTTTACAAATTTGGGAGGGTGGGAAGGCTGTAGTTCCATCTGACCCCTCCCTTGTGTACGCCCTTGGCAGCATGAATGACAAAAATGGGGTGAGGGGGAAGAAAATCCTTTGCAAAGGAGAACTGAAAAAAAAACATGATTTTTCATTTACTGCGAAATTACTAAAATTCCAAGAAATATATACACAGGAAGTATAAAACAATCCTCTCATTATTGGAAGCACAGGGATGACTTATTTTGACATAATATCAGATTCACTGGAAATTTACGATGTCATAAAGACGGTAAAATAACATTATTTCTTATATGAGCATCCCGAGGGGCCGTAATAATTTTTTAGCCAAGCTGTTGCTACAACTAACATAGGCGGGGGCAGGCTTTCACAATCGGGGTGTTATACATTGGGGGGTGCTCCTACGAAGCATGTAAAGTTTAAAAATAACAAATAGTTTATTTGTGGAACTTTAATTCATTATATTTTGTCCACTGATTTCTGCATGATATAGCCAGGGTCTTAATATTCGTAAAAAATACTAAATAAAAAGAAATTTAAAAACTACAAACATGCCAGCACAGACGCCAATGGAATATTATTCTGCCAAACTCAATACGAAACTAACCATCTCTGTATCCTTCCACGATAGGCAAGAGTTCGTGACAGATTTCTTTATTGAAGCCAGGGGTGGCAAATAGGGGACACGAGGTCACGCCCCCCCAATTTTTCCTCGTTATCTATCGACTTCTCCCTTTTTATCAACTGTCCACTGGTCAGTTTTCTCATGCTATGGTGCTTCAAAAGAGCCAACCTCCACCGTGAAGTTCCCACTTCCAGCTGGAACGAATCCTTTCCAACTTGAAAAGATTGGGGTGATGTTATCCTTTTCACTTGAAAATTTCAAGTGTCCGATTAAATGTATGTGTAGTTAGTGCATGCTCATCCATTCCTTCTGCTAGAAATGCATTTCAGTAGCTCAATGCATTATATTTTTTCATAGAAATATCATATAAAAGACATGCTATTTTCGAAAAGATTCGCTCATCAACAAATACTTTTTCTGGAGGCGCTTCAACTCTACAATCACTAAGTGATACGAGGTGGTCTTCCAGAGTTAAAGCCATAAAAACACTATTTGATAATTTTGAAGTGGTGATTTTAACACTGGAAGAATTATCTGAAAACGATTCTCTCAATGGTGGAAGAGCCGAAGCATCTTTAACATGCATGACATCGTTCGAATTTTTGTTCAATTTGTTTGTATTGAAGTGTTTTTGATCAATACAATACTCTATCAAAGCATCTTCAGTCACCTGTTCTTAATTTTTAGACTGTGCAAGCTTTGGCTAAAGCTACTATTGAAATTGCTTGTGTCGCATTGAATTAGATTCACTGGACATATTTGTGCTATTTTGAATATATTTATGGCAAGTTGTAAAATATGAAATATCTGAGACAAGCTGAATCTAAATTTCTGATTTTGTGCCTTTACTCAAAAGAGTGAGTGAGTCCATGGCAACAGCAATGCACTGATACGAAGGAAACTTTCTCACGAGAATTGAAAGACCTCCATGAAACATACCCCAAAGCTGCACTTAAAGATAAGATGCGAAAGAAAGAGATAGAAAATCTGTCATACAGCTAATGTGACAATTTACAAAGAAGGCTCATAGGTTGCTTTTAATGACACTCGACATAAAGGAAGGAGCATCAAGAAGTAGTAAAACTGACAATTAAGGCAATTTAGGATGTTTTACTAATAGGTTAATGGTTTTCATAATGTACACTCCTGGTCACGGCACTATTTTATATGAGGAGGCATTCGTAATGTGAAACAAATTCCCCATATCTTAGTTCTTTTCACACTGATGCATATTTCAATCAAGTGTGGAGTTTTGTGATTTTGCGAAAGAGCTTTGCGAAAAAAATTCCTAATCTGGACCAAAATTGAAAAGATGTAAAAAAATTCCCAGCAAATTCGGAGGTGGTGAAAAAAATCCTCATGATGATGTTAAATCATATCACAGAATCAATATTCAATATGAAATTATAGATTCAGTATCTAATGAAATTGAGACAAGATTTAATGAGGACAATACATCTGTTTTGTTTGCTCTTAGCTCAGATAAGATGTCAAAAAAGAAAATGTTTCAACTGTATGCAAAGTATATGACTTCCAGAAAGAGGAATTGCTGTGTGAATTGCGACTGTTTTATTCAATGGTGAAAAATGAAAACATAGACCGTCCCAATTTTAAAAGTTGTCTGGATTATTTTAAAGAGCGGAATTTAAAAAATGTGTTTCCTGTCATAACATTATTAGTTAAATTGTTTTTGACTGTGGCAATCAGTTTAGCCAGTTGTGAAAGGTCTTTTTAGTGTCTTAGGAGGCTGAAAAATTATTTTCGCAGTAGAATGGGACAAGAAAGACTTACAATTTTAGCTGTTTTAGCTATTGAACAAGATATGCCACTGGATTATGATGATATTGTAACAAAATTTTCTCTTCTTCCAGACTCTAAGAACTGGCATTTAAAACTTCAATATAAGATAAATAAATATAGATATTTGTATTTAGAAAAATTATGTTAACAACAATTATGCTAACACAATTATGTACAAAAATTATGTTAACAACAATTATTTTTCTCAACATCAATTCGATTTTGTGATTCCCCCCCCCCCCCCCCTGTTAGCAAACATTTTATTTATTCCATATTGTGAATTTTCATGCATACAAATCTCGCACCCCCAAATGGAATGCTGAAATGCTGCCCCTGATTGAAGCCTTGCGCATGTACAGTTGTTGTGCTTAGATTCAGAGATTTTTATTTTCTAAGATTATTAATGTTCAAAATTCATAATTTTCTCCCTTTCCTTCAAAATTCTAAATTAATTTATGGTTATTGAGTACTTTGGTAATTTATCTCGTATTAACATTTATTTATCATCCCTTCCATGCATTTTTATATTCTAAATTACGCATGCGATGTATCTACAAATGCTAAATGTATCAATAGAGTCCCTTGCTAATTTGCATGTGTCCCTGTAATTTTCCCTTTTGGCCTTACGCCTTCACTTTCAAGCAGCAATTATATTCATCTGAAAGCGAAAAATAATGCTCGTTTTAAGCTCAGATTTGGCCGTTTCACGGCTTATCAGTAGAAACGATGTTTATTCCAGATGTTTTTGGGTATCGAGAGGCATTCCGTAAGGTTGACTTAATAGAGCAATAAACTTTGGCGGGAAAACGTGGTAGCTAGCCTGGCAGCATTTTCTTGTCACGCGGTTCATTGCGAAATATCATTTTTTTAATTCCCCGGGGTATACATAGGCACTCTGTGTGCGGTGCAAGTTTTTCACTCGCCAAGATTGGTGGCTCTTGGGAAGTGGAAATTTCGTTGGCAAGATGATTCGAACCTGAACAGCAGATCAATGAGGTTGAAAGAATTTTGAGGACCGAGCCCGGGGTCGCCGTAAAGGTGTTTGGAGGCTATGGTCAATTCTCACGTAAGCTTAGTTTCTTTGAATTTCCGAAGTGATGGCTTTAATAAATTCCGATGCAACAGAAATCTTTCGATGGGAATGACTCTGGGAGGTATGGCTAAGATCTTGAAATGTGCTTCTAATGATGGCATTGTGACTATCAAAGTCCAAGTCGATGCAGATTCAGTTACCCTTGTCTTTGAAATCTCCTAATCAAGAAAAAGTGTTTGTCAAAGTGTATCATTGTTCATAACAGGCCTTTTCAAATCTACAATTTCACCAAAGGTGTTTGTCACAGAATAAAGTGAATCATTGTTCGCAACAGACCTTTTTAAATCTACATTTTCAAAGTGTATCATTGTTCATAACAGGCCTGTTTAAATCTACATTTTCGAAGTGTATCATTGTTCATAACAGGCTTTTTTAAATCTACATTTTCAAAGTGTATCATTGTTCATAACAGGACTTTTTAAATCTACATTTTCAAAGTGTATCATTGTTCATAACAGGTCTTTTTAAATCTACATTTTCAAAGTGTATCATTGTTCATAACAGGCCTGTTTAAATCTACATTTTCAAAGTGTATCATTGTTCATAACAGGCCTGTTTAAATCTACATTTTCAAAGTGTATCATTGTTCATAACAGGCCTGTTTAAATCTACATTTTCAAAGTGTATCATTGTTCATAACAGGCCTTTTTAAATCTACATTTTCAAAGTGTATCATTGTTCATAACAGGTCTTTTTAAATCTACATTTTCAAAGTGTATCATTGTTCATAACAGGCCTGTTTAAATCTACATTTTCAAAGTGTGTCATTGTTCATAACAGGTCTTTTTAAATCTACATTTTCAAAGTGTATCATTGTTTATAACAGGCCTTTTTAAATCTACATTTTCATCAAAGGTGTTTGTCAAAGTGAATCATTGTTCAAAACAGGCCTTTTTAAATCTACATTTTCATCAAACTGTTACAAGTTTTTGCAAGACAACAAATAATAAGTATATTTTTAAAAATGGTGTGTAGCTTTGTGGGTTTTATAGAAGTGTGCGACATCATACAGGTACAAATTGGAATTATACATTTTACTATTTAGTGTTTGTTTTTATTATTTTGAATTTTGATCATTTGTAATTTTATTATTCACAATTTGTGTTTGGCTTTATTATTTTGGGAATTAACTATTTTGTGGACAGCTCATCCAGACAGACCAAACTCTGGTCTTCAGACCAGAGTGGAATCTGAACCTGGGACTTAAATTAATAACTGGTTGTTTTGATTTGGGTTTAAATTGTTTTTCTGGATTCTAATTGTTTTCTTTTTGAGTAACACAATGTACTAAATTATCCACTATATCAGGGTTCCCATTTCAGCGCGAACCCGCGAGATTCTTGCGAAATCCATGAAAAATCTCACGTAAAAATTTAGACTGCGTGAGAATTTCTCTCTCTCCAGTTCCGGCCTAAAATTATTTTTTCCTTCAAATTGGATACCGAGAAATCCGATGCCTGATCTAGATCGGGCCGATTGCTTCGCGACCGCAAATTGCGATCAGTTGCCTCGTTGTTGCGAATCGCGGGCCGAGCGGTCGCGGACCGCGATTTCATAGCTACTTCTGAATCGCAGTCAATCGCGATTTGGGTAAACTAAAGTACTACGTGTTTCTAATTAGAGAGATATTTTATAGAAAACTATAAGTGTCCCCTCAGCTTGCGCAGGTAGCAAATTCGATCAAATAAAATTTTGCTTCTTTCTTATAGGATTCTTTCACGGATTTGAATTATGCTCTTTCCGCGTACTTCCTGCATTTTTTGTGTTTTGCTTGAGAAATTTTCTTCTTTCCGCGGACGAAAATCCTTTCCCCCATACACAGTATGTCTACAGGTTACAAAAATCCCGAAAATGTCGTGAAATTGGCCAAAAATGTTACAAAATTTGAACAAAGCAACGAATTTTTTATCAGACATTCCTTTCTTACATGATCTGAAAATCTGTTTCTCTGCGATTGCGAAAACGGCGTTCGCATACGGCGATTCCCACATTTTCTGAGGAGAGATGACCAATGAATATCTTTTTGCCATTTTCACAATATATTTGCATCGACTGAATTTTTTTATAATTATGTCGTTTAATATACAAATAATAGAAACCAAACCATTTTTCTACCGTATTATTAATAAAATGAAAGGTTATTTTGCAGCAGCATCACGAAAATCTGCATTTGTACGCTATCCTCGGCATACCTCGTTTAATTTGAAAAATATTTCCCACTTTTCCAATCTGTTTGCATCGGCTACAGTGTTTGTAATTGTTTCGCGTTTTATACAGAAAAATTATTTTACAAACGTATTATTTATGAAATAAAGGGCTATTTTGAAAACAAAAAGAAAAAAGTCGAGTCACACAAAATGGCTAAAATCACATGACTGGCTTGAGATTCAACAAAAGGACGATGCAATCCTTATGTTCTGCAAGTTTTGTAAAAAATACAAAAAAAAAAAAAATCCATTTTCAAACATAAAGTCAAATTTATTACCTAATTCTATTTGCCTAGTGACATAGTTTTCGTCGATATTCGCCTTCGGTGATAAAAAATCGGTAAAGTTTTTAATTGCTATTGCTGCATGAAAATTGATCATAAAATGATTTTAAATTTCAAAATATAAAGTAAATACAGTTGGCCCTCGACTTTTGCAGTTTACAGACAAAAAAATCGTAAATTCGCATGTGAGTCATTTTACATAAAATAACCCATGTAGACGTTTTTATGTCAGCAAATAAAATCATAACGTAAGCATGGGGGAAGTCAGGAATGTGAGTATTTTTGCTAACAAGTGTGTGTGTGTGTGTGGGGGGGGGGGGAGCTATAAAATTACCAAAAATGTGCTTACTTAATACTTAAACGACTCCTAATTATTTTTTAAAAAGAATGTTAAAAGAATGTTAGTTTTAAGAATTAAAAAAATTAAATCTAGAAGAATATGAGTTATAGTTAATGCTTTCTTTTTTATTACTTTCTAAATTAGCATGGTAAAAAAAAAAAAATGAAATTTTAAGTGTCTCTCCTTATAACAGAAAATCTCTCCTAAAATTTTTTGGAAGGAGAGAAATTCTCCCCCTCTTTTCCTGACTTAGTGGGAACCCTGCACTATATGATTCTTTTTTAAGGTTTAACAATTTGGAAGATGTTTTTCTTTGTTTGTAAATTAAAGTGTTGTTAATAAACAAAGTTTCATCTATATAATAAAAGGCAATGTCTGTGTGTGTGTCTGTCTTATACACTATACGTTCAGCGACCGCGCGTCGGAGATCTACGAAATTTGGCAATCGGAGACCCGGGGAGGTGGGAAGGGGACACGTAAAAACCGATTTTTAAAATTAATTTTTTTTTTGTTATTTAATGTTTTATGCGATTTCGACCGTTTTTGCCCTTTTTTCTCTACGATCTGAACGTCGTAGAAAAAAACAAATCATACCACCGGAAAGAGGAGTCAATTGCCAGTAAAAATATATAAATTTTAAATCTCAGGGGCAAATTCTAATATTTTTAAGGATTTTAAAACAAAAGTCACTTTCAGTTCAAAAACATCAACTTTCGTTTTTAAATCCTCCCATCGTAAAAACTACTCATAATTTCGACTAATAATTTACATTTTTAGAAAGATCAAAGATCTGGCATTCTTACAAGTCCAATCTGGTCAAGAAATAATGAAAATTGCCCGCAGGATCGCAATTTCAAAGACATCATGATTTTATATTTCTCGGATATTCTCGGCCAAGCTCCGATTCCTTCCCGACAGCCCCGACCAGAAATGGGGGGAACGTCACGCCTTTGCATCGGGTTAGAGTGATATTTTAAATGATAAAATTAAGAGCTTAACATATGGTCATTATAAAATTTAAATGATTGAGTTATGGTGGATTGAATTATGGTGATGTATTGTATACATCGGGTGAAATTATTATATTTATATTTTGAATGATAGAACGATATGGATATTTTAATTTATGGATATTTTAAATGAATATTTTTATTTATGGATATTTTAAATGGATCTATGGAATGAGGATATTTTAAATGGATATATGGAACTATGGAATGAGGCTATTTTAAATGATATTAATGAAAAGCTTAAACACTGAAGTAATAAAAAAATAAATAAAAAGAAATTTATGGAGATTGTCGCGGTGCCTTAAAATTTCATTATTAGGTTTAACGTCATTAAACTAAACCAAACTTTGTTAACTCCACGGGGTTGAGGGCGAGGTAGCCCAGTGGTTAGCGTGCGGGAATTGCACTCGGTAGACCCGGGTTCGATTCCCGCCGCTGCCAAAATTGCAGCCGTGTTCACGCGGAGTACGATCACGTTAAACATGTGGATCCGTAAGTCCATCCGAGAGGTTGGTGATAGAGGAAGGAGAGTACGGTCCCTGTGGATGCCTCCGCCACAGGGCCCCGGTCTAAATTGGGTGAATAAAAAGAAAGTTATGGAGATTGTCGCGGAGGGCAAAGTAGCCCAGTGGTTAGCGCGTGGGAATTGCACTCGGTAGGTCCGGGTTCGATTCCCAAAATTACCACCGCGTTTATGCGGAGTACGATCACGTTAAACATGTGGGTCTGTAAATCCTTCCGAGAGGTTGGTGGTAAAGGAAGGAGGGTAAGATCCCTATGGATGCCTCTCCCACTGAGTTCCGGTCTAAATTGGGTGAATAAAAAGAAAGTTATGGAGTTTGTCTCGGAGGACGCGGTAGTCCAGTGGTAGGCGCGCGGCCCTGGTTCGATTCCTGCCACTGTCAAATCTGCCGCCGTGTTTACGCGGAGTACGATCACTTTAAATATGTGGGATCGTAAGCCCTTCCGAATTGTATGTGGTAGAGGAAGGAGGGTACGGTCCCTGTGGATGCCTTCCCCACTGAGTTCCGGTCTAAATTGGATAGCACTTCCTGGCCGTCCAAACAGTTACCTTACACCTTTCTGGTAGGTCGCGCCAGCGAGTTTGCCACGGACAGAATTTTCAAAGGTAGCGAACAGGCTGGTCGCCAAAGGCGGCTAGTTTAACATAAAATTGGTTGTGTTTCTGTTGTTGGCTGTGCTCCATTTAATTTAGGTTTAAAGGTAACTGAAGTTTTAGAGAAGATGTTGATTGTTGTTGATAATTTAAAAAGATAAACAACAAAGTAATGTGCACAGGCCAAAAGGTAAGAAAAGCAATTAGTAAAAGAAACAGAGATAACATTAATACTTTAAAAGGAACTTTATTGATTAAAACTATATGTTCAGTTTCAGTAGTTCAAAAGATAAACATAAGTAAACATTAAATAAAATTAACCTTAAACCTTAAGTAAACATCAAAATAAACTTTTATTGAAATTAATATAAATTAAAGAAGGAAAAATAAATATTAAGTTTTTTATTTCATTACAACACAGTCATTTGAAACTGGGTCTAGATCTCAGATTCATAAATTCATAAATAAAACAAATAAAAAAATGACTTAAAAGAGAGAGCAAGAGAGAGAGAAATTGAAAATTGTAGGAATAAGGGGTAGTTGTTAAGTAAAAACACGTGTTTTCTCAATTTGTAATGGGGGTGCCGAAGCACCCCCTTGTGTTGGAAGAACGTAAACAAATGATTGTGATCCATTATATTCTCCCGAGCGATGTTCAAAAACACCAATTTATTTTTGACTTACTTACCTCGTTCTCGGGAATGACTCATGGAGTTCTTTCAGCAGAAGTCTTCATGCAAATCTGAATATTCGGCGTGTATACAAACTCATTTGCATATTTGAGGAACGGACCTCTGAAATCATTCCGAGAGGTACTGATCCTGGTATATATAAGAAGTTCAGTTTGGAAGGATCAGTATTGCTTGATCTATCGACGTATCTATTTATCTATCTCTTCGAGCACAAGCTAGATAAGTACACAAGGTGTACAAGATGTACGGATGTAGGGATTTATGATATTACGAATGTGAGTGTTATTGACCTGTTACTGATCATGTTGGTAACAATGTTAAAGCTTTAATTTTTACCCGGTGCTTTACAATTTTAATCGTTAGTGTATAATTCTGTAATAAGTAAAAGTCATTCTAGTCATCTACAAATATACTAAGTTTAATCATGTTTTCAATATGTGACCATCAAATGGTTAGAAGTCGAATGATATACAGGGGAAGGTAAAGTCTACTGATGATTTTCCAAACTGAACTTCATGGCCATTTTTCCAACTTCAAAAACCTGTACATATGTTTAACAGCTGCATGCTTGTTACCGCAGCTAGCCTGAACTACTAGGCAAGGCTCTGATGTTTTAGAATAAAAACTCTGATTATTGTTTCAACAAAATGGACTCTGTCTTTTTCCACTCATGTTGTGCGACAAAGAATGTTTAATTTCAATTACATTTGCTTTGAGAGGATATTGAGTTAAATTTCCACGGAAGGTTATGGGATAAGAAAAATCAAGATGATTATCCGAAAAAGATAAGAGCCCAGGAAAGCTGAGTTAAATAGATGGGGGCCGCTCAAGTCCGCCCGTCGTAGTAGCAAATTCAGTTACAAGAAGTTGAAAGATTATCATAACTGAATAATGGAGCCTGTTAAGATGCCGTTATTCAATAAGGACAATTATGCAACCTAGAGCAACAGCATGGCCTTTGTCCTCAAAGCCAAAGGGTGTTATGGATACATAGAAAGAAGTGTAAAGCCGATTGATGAAACTACACCCAGACGTGATCAGGATGAATTTATCCGTCAATGTGACAGAGCACTATCTATGCTGCTTTACGAACTATCGCCAGAATACCAAGAATTGATTAGCATTTCTGATGATCCCGCTGATGCATGAAATAAATTGAAAAATCATTTTGATGCACCAACTAGAGCAAATTTAGTGCGACTACATGATGATTTCTTCAGCATCCGTCCAGAAATAGACGAGCCGATTGAAATATTTTGTGCACGACTTAAGAAAGCTGTTTCCAAACTAAAAGATGTTAATCATCCTATAGCTGAACTCTATGTGGCTTTTCAAGCGATTCGGTATCTACTTGAAATTTACCAAGGTATTGTTCAGATCATATACCCATGGCCGGATGCTGACTTCATACTAGATAAGATACAAACTGAACTTTCTGCTGAGGAAGGTCGATTGAGGCAGCAAAACCGGGACCTCAATGCAAGTGTAAATTCAGCATACTCTGTATCGTATAAAATTAAAAATGTTTCTATGTGTAATTCATTAAGGAATTTTCAGGCTAAGCCTAAAGTTAAAAAGGCACAAATAGGATCTTGTTATCTTTGTAAAAAGATAAATTGTCCAAAACTTAAAATGAAAAGTATGTCTAGTATTGTAGAATTAAGTGTAAAAACAAATATTGAGATCAGTTTTGCTATGGATCCCATCGATACGTTCAATTGGGTCGTAGATACTGCTGTCACACATTATTTTTGTAAGAACAAATCATGATTCTTAAATTACAAAGAAATGAAGGGTAGATACTTCAATACTTCAATATCGCTGGCAGTAGGCAATGTCAAAAGCCCAATTGAAGCTATCGGATTGATCAAAATGTTTGTTATTGTTAATGGTCAGAAAAATTATATAATTTTGAATGAAGTAATGTATTCCCCTAAATTACGTCGTAATCTTCTAGCGGCTTCAGTATTAGAAGAAAGTAATTGTTCTTTTCATGGGGAAAAGGGGTTACTTTGGTTTTTTTACAAAGGGAAGAAGAAGTATTTCTATGCTAAAAGAAAGTTAGGATTGTATTTTCTAAAGCCCCAATATGAATTAGATAGCTTAAAGGAAATCAGGGATCAAAATTATAAAGATAGCAAACCTGAAAATGAAGATAGACAAAACGAAAGTAACAAACGTCTAAAAGAATGAGAAATCCAGATAAATACAAAACAGATTACGAAAGGTAAAAAGTTGAGATCCGATTTTGGAAACTCTAAGGGAGTTAGGAAACCAATCAATGAAAGATTTAACATTTATAAAAATAAGCCGAGTAGCTCTATTACTGAAACAAATGTTAATACCAAACTTTGGCATAGAAAATATTGTCACATTAACGTTGATTATATGTTTCAAATAAGTAAAGTTTCAGCCGTAAATGGACTTCCTAAATTTAAGTTCCAAAAATTAAACTGCAAACTAGCTAAATCAAAACGGGTATCTTACAAACCGATAGGTAGGATAAGATTTACTAAATCCTTAGAACTGTTATACATGGATGTGTGTGGACCCATGCCACTAGAATCATTAGGTGGAAATAGATATTTTTTGTCGATCACCGATGATTATAGCAGAAAAGTTTTCGTATTTTTTCTGAAACAAAAATCGGATGTGTTTAAAGTATTTAATGAATTTCAAATTAGAGAAGAGAGATTGTAATAAGAAAAATTTTGATTAGAAAAGATTGCGGCATGCAATTCTGCCATAATAAGTTTAAGGATTACTTAACCAAACAGGGAATTAAAAGTCGAAAGGCAAATGTATATACTCCTCAGTGTTTCTGAGAAATTTAATCTCACTGCTTTGGATTGCATAAAAGTAATGCTTAATGAAAGTAAATTAAGCGACGAGTTATGGGCAAAAGCAATCTTGTGTCTCACTTATGTCAAAAATAGAATTTGCCATAAATCTAAAACTCTACTAGAATTTTATAATGGTACGAAACCCACTGTTGTGGCTTACATGCCAAAGGTCTTACACTGTTAATTATAATGTCCATGGTTTATATCGTATAACCATAAATTTGTTGTAATCTGAAAACAGATACGCATGCATTTCTATGTTTCTCGAGTTCACGTGGCAACATATGTTCTGAGGTTTTTAGTCGAAAGCAACCGCAATTGTAGTTTGAACCGTCCGCAATGGACGCATGTATAAATTTGGACTTGTAAATTGAAAAGTATTCAACGGTATTAGTTTGTTATAGTTTAGTAGTTAATAAATACAGGGTGCGGCAGAAAGAACATTCTGATTTGGCGGAAGCGTTGCCTCACTCATAGTAGAGGTACAGCAGTGGGCATGGTCTCTTTTGACTTGTTTGCGCATGCCATTTTTAGTTACCATCATGGTTTGGAGTGGAGAGCACTGTGCTTTTGTTGTTGAACAGTTTGTTACGAATGGTGAATCTGTGATAATGACGCAACGGGCATCTTTAGGCTTTTGCACTTTCCTTTTTATCCGTGTAGTGAAAATGCTGATAGATTCATTAGGATGGGATCTTAATAAAAAAAAAAAATTGTCTAATAGTCGCATGAGATTTGCATGGGATTTTTGTTCAAAATGCTTTTTTATGATTTTCCATGCAATCTTGGGACCATCGGTGCCTGAGATGAGTTCTCGATACTGTTCATCAATTCCATAAAATAGCATGGTAATGGCTTCTTCAGTTATGGTCTAATTTCTCCTTTCGAGTACTGCTTCTTCAAATTTTAATCCTGTACCGGCTACATGGCTGTAACAACCTTTGCTCATAAGAGCATACTTCATATTGGTACTCCATGAAGTGTAATTGATATGGTTAAGTTTTTCCATCTCAGCTATGGTTGCTTCTTCTGAACTCAGCTCGAATTTCCTTCAATGCAAACAATATGACGACTTCGTTGTGCTTCGCTGTTAGGGCTAAGTCTTACAGCCCACTTCTCAATGCTCAGTTGACTTCTATTTGTGCATTTTTCATTGTATTTGGGGTAAACTCCAAATGTTCCTGGGTTTATATTACCTCGTTGACTGGGCTGCAGAACCAATTGTTGGAAATACGAAAATTTAGTTCCAATTCATCGATATGAAATTTAGGCATCATGGTATTAGTAGAGTAGCAGATGCACAGGAGTTAATGGATTCACACAACAAAGTGAGTAAAAGTAAAAATAATTTTATTACTCACAAACACAAAATAGAAGAAATCATAAGAGCCTGCATCTTTAACTGTGATGCAGCTTATGAGAAAAATGGTAACATCAGACAAAACATTGCTCTACTAAACAGAGCATAGCCATAACCGGCTATTAACAGGATGGAGCAGAAGAGCTTTAACAATTTGCTTCATTATCACAAAAACATACATTCTCTACCAAGTTGAAAACTTGGTAGTCAATAATCAATGCTATATGATATAATTCACATGTGTGTTTTCACCAATAAGCTCTAGTCAGCACAAATGACATGTCAGATACTACACATCTGACCTAAGAGTCTCGAATTCACAGAGCTCATCTGACATTCCCGATACCAGGTATTTAGTACTTGTTAAGTTTCATGATACTTCCGGAGTATGCCAATTTCCAGTAATAAGGAAAATTAGCATATTCCGGTCAGTCACGGATCTGCAGGAACTCAAATGAAAATCAGTTCTGAAACAAAACAAATGATCCGAACTCTAAATAGTTAACAGGGAGAAAATTATAGTTTAATTTTTAACCGTATCTATATGATGATACACAGTTTGTTTACTTAATAGTGTCTAATAAAAACCAAGGTTGTTATAATTGACTGTATCTATCATTATATTTTAAACACTTTTTTTTGTCACCCATACATATTTACATTACAAAATTCAGTGCTATTACATAAGGTTCAGACTTTCTTCAAATATAGTTACACAGAATTTTTTATAGGATACTACTATAAGATATGCATTTCTGTTCGAATTATAGAGAATAATTTATTTTTAAAAAGTGTTTATTATATATTTATCAGCTAGAAAAAGGTTGTAATTGTATTAGAAGATACAGAAAAGCATGATGTACAAGCAAAGTAAATTTCAGATGTCTTTATTTAGTAGTTTTTTATTAATGCTAAATTAAAGAAAAAAAAATTACATTGTATTGGGAGACCCTCTTAATAAATAATAGTAAAATGATTAACATTAAACATAAATCAGTTATTTCAATAAAAAAATTAAGGCTCCATTTCTGCACAACACTATTCTAATGAGATGTGAGAAAACATACCTCGATCCAAAATGAAGGCTGCATTGCTCTGGGCCACTTCATAGCCCAACTCCGCCAGAAGGATGTACTTGACCAGGGCTTCATTCAAACGTCCTTCCTTGTAGTCATTGTAGGCTTGCATCAGCGTCTCTCCCCAACGCCCTCTCTCGGCAACGTTCTTGAACAGCTAGATATCAAGCAAACACTGTTTATGTACACCCAACAGTTGTTTCATATAAAAAAAAATGAATTTATGAA
The DNA here is from genome assembly GCA_951213105.1 of Amaurobius ferox. NCBI lineage: Eukaryota > Metazoa > Arthropoda > Arachnida > Araneae > Amaurobiidae > Amaurobius > Amaurobius ferox. The sequence goes on along the minus strand of OX578145.1, from coordinate 2,673,829 downwards.
ACATAAAGTGTTATGAAAGGAAGTGTACAAATGGTTTGTACACTTCCTTTTTAATGGAAGTATAAAACATTTTAATTCCTTTTGCACAGATATATCATATAATCATACAAATTTTTAGAAAAAACAGAAGTGACATTTACAAAACCGAAAATGGAAATTCTCAATGAACCCCCTGACCCCCTCTAGAATTCCATGCTGAATCCATATCAGCCAACATCTAGTCTAGGCTATATCTATAGTCAGCCCTTAGAAATAGATGTTACAAGGAAATATTTCAAACCGGAAGAGAAAAACAAAACAAAAACAGAAAAGGAAATCTTCAGTGAATCCACAACTTCCGAATTTAAGGGTGAATTCATATCAGTCATCATCTTGGCTCTATTTATAGCCAATCTTGAGAAATAAAGTCTCCAGAAAAACTTGAACCAGAAGTGATACTCGTACCCGCTCCAGAATTTGATATTGAATCCACACCAGTCATCATCTAAGTTATATTTATACACGATTACAAGAAATAAGATGTTTCAAGTAAAATGTAGATTTTTAAATTTGAAGGGACATCACCGGAAATGGAAATCCTTAGTGAGTCTCTTAACCCTTTCTACAATTTAATGTTAAATCCATATCAACCATTATCTCTATCTATAACCAATTATGAGAAATATATGTTGTAAAGAAAAGTTTGAACTAGAAGTGGAAAAGAAACCGAAGGATAAAATTCCTAGTGCATTCTACATCCTCCAATATAAATTATATAAAATAATTATAAAAAAATTCAGTCGATGTAAATATATTGTAAAAATGGCAAAAAAGATATTCATTGGTCATTTCTCTTCCGTATGCGCACGCCGTTTTCGTAATCGCGGAGAAACAGATTTCAGATGTAAGAAAGGAAAAAAAACTGATAAAAAATTCTCTGATTAAAAAAAAAAAAAAAAAAAAAAAAAGGAAAATTTTATTTGATCGAATTTGCAACCCGCGCAAGCGGGGTACACAATTATAGTTTTTTTATAAAATATCTCGCTAATTAGAAACACGTAGTACTTTTAGTGTGCCCAAATCGCGATTGACTGTGATTCACACGTAGCTACGGAATCGACGAGCGATTCGTAACAACGAGGCGACTGATTGCGATTTACGGTCGCGAAGCTACCGGCCGCGGACGCCGTGGGAATAAAAGGATTCTGGAGAAATTTCGGTCGCCAGAAATGGCGACTTACTGTAATAATTTTAGTCATCAATGGCGACTTGGCCACCGCGAATCTACATCATTGGGCATCGGAAAAAAATCAATACATCGCGATTCATGTTCCCGATTCGTGTTCGCGATTCATGTTGATTTATTGGAAGCTCAACTATTTAACATATTTTTCTCTATTAATAAAAGGTTTATAAAAACATTTTGACGTAGTTAATATTTTACTGTAACATTTTAATTTATATACAATTTAATATCGAACGTCCGAGTAAATGTTTCATTATTATTACATATTTAGTATTTTTCAAAAGGATTTCTGTTTCTCTGTGTGTGTAACGCGTAGAAAAAAATTCAAGCTTTCAACAGCTTCGAAGATTTGGCATCACAGCTTATGCAAATATGCACCTTGCCGGGATTTTTTTTTTTTTAAATTCAATTAGTTTAAAGGTTATGAATATATTTAAAGTCGAAATTTCGTTGTTTCTAAATCCATTTATCCCAGCAGACTATTGTTTGCAGAATGGCAGATGTTTATAGACAATTAGCGCGACACAACGTGGGTGATGAAATCAAAAATTCTAAGTTCCAGAATTTCACAGATATCATTTTGATTTTTTTAAACGAGCAATTATTTTATAAGAATTCGCTTGACAAATCTCTTCTATAGCACTAAAATATTCGGAGATAGTATTTAATTATCTAATTTTACTTTTCGGCATTTATTTCACGAAAGTGCAGCAGACGAAACACATAAAGTGATTTAAATTGAGAAGTTTTCTTATTCCTTGAATTTTAAAGATATGATTCATATTTTTAAAAATACAATTATTTGCCATTAAAAACATTGTAAAAAAGCATTTGAATCGGATAACTACAACCATAATCCCGATTTTTACCTCCTTGCTTTTTCTTCAATCCTAAAGGTGATTCAGCGCAACGAGAAAAGGCGTTGTTGTTGAGACCCAGACGGTCCGACCTACCAGAAAGGTGTAAGGTAACAGTTTAGACGACCGTGAAGAGCCACTCAATTTAGAACGGAACCCAGAGGGGGAAGGCATCCACAGGGACCGTACCCTCCTTCCCCTACCACCAACCTCTCGGAAGGGCTTACGGACCCACATGTTTAACGTGATCGTACTCAGCGTGAACACGACGGCAGTTTGGGCAGCGGAGGGAATCGAACCGAGGCCTACCGAGTGCAATCCGAGCACTAATCACTGGACTACCGCGCCCCACGAGAAAAGGCGTGTTTAAACGCGTTAATGTGTTTTTATAGATCTAATGCAATTTTCGAGGAATCTTCGTATCAAGTTTAAAAAGATTGATAATATCCTGTTTTTAACACTTTACAACATAGTTGAAAAGTGTTTATGACTTTGTTCACTCTGTCTGTCTGTCTGTCCGTTAGCACGATAATTGCCGTAAAAATGACTTTATCAAAATGAAATTTTAGTATGTTTTTCAAACAGTCTGTGGGACCTATGGGAATATAAATGAATAATATCATCCAATTAGTTTTGGATTGAACCAAGGTTGAAAAAATGAAATACATTGAACCCTACAGGACCTAATTTTTCAAACATTTTTTAAGCGACTTTAAAATTTACAAATTGCTTCAAAAATTTTAGAAAATATTCAAATTATCTCATAAAATATATAAAAAAATTTCAGTAAGATATGTTAGTTAGTTTTTTAAATAAAAATTATTTAATATAGGGAGAAAAACAAATTCAATTAAATTCTGACTCTCGCTATATCCTCCAGAAAGAGACACGAGATATATTATATAATAAATATCTTTCCAAGGGTTTAATTATTTTATATATAAGAGAGGTTTCATATTTTAAAATAAATAAGGTAGATAACAATTTTTCAAATTTTTAAATAAAATAAATCATTATAGTATTGTAATGAATGAAACGGTTGAAAAAATGTTTATGAATGAAATGCTGCCTTTATAGAGAGGCGATTTGTATTTTGATGACGTCATTTGAATAAAGTTCATTTGTTTTCGATGAAGTTTTCAAATATAATAAATTATTGAAATATTATGATAATTTTAAAAATTTACCGAGGAATGTATCGCATTTTAGAGATGTTTAAACCAGGCAATTTATATTTCAATGCCGTCATTTGAATGAACTTCATTTTCTTCGATGAAGTTTTCAAATATAATAAATTAATGTAGTATTGTGATAATTTTAAAAATATTACCGAGGAATGTATCGCATTTGAGATGTTTATATAAAATTGCATTGAAGTTGGAAAGTGTTTCATAATCAATGCTTTATGCATGATTGACCTTTCTTGTTTAAGTTTATAAATGCTTATTTCTTGAAAACAAAAAGTGGTAGCTATAAATAATATTAGGTTATTTGTAGTCCTTTGAAAACCATATAGGAGTGGACAATAGGATTTTGGATAGGTTCTTAGTTTTTGAAAAATAGTGGCAACAATTTCGATATTTTAATATTTTGTAGATGTGGTCCTAATTTCGATGTCTTAATATTTTGAACTATTTTGAAAAAGCGGTTCTTAATTATTTAAAATTATTTTAAAATTGTCAAAAAAGATAAACTATCTACATAGAAAAATATTATTCAAGCGAAATCATTTCGACTCGGGCCATGCCGGAGATTTTAGAAAGCTGTTTCGGGCCGGGCTCAAACTTGACTTTTAAAAAAGGTCAAACATATTTGATTTTGAAAATTTTTCTGGGGCCGAATATATTTATTTCGCCAGGCCGAACATATTTAATTTTGAAAATTTTTCAAATGAGTTTTAATTGAATACATGAAATAATTATCTTTATTTCAGCTATATATAGATAAATGTTTAAAAAAAAAACTTTATCTCAATTCTTCGTAGAAAATTTTCACACATTCATGTTCCCGCCGGCCGTCCAAATAGATGCTCAAGTCCTCAGGACGAGTCGGACGGTCCGGGTCTTCAACACATTCATGTTCCCGGCCGTCCAAGAGGATACTCTATTACATCGGATGAGTCGGACTGTCTGGGTCTTCAACACATTCATGTTTTCGGCGGCCGCTCACTTTGCTGCTCATACCCTCGGGTGAGTCGGGCGGCCTGGGCTTTCTACACATTCATGTTTTTAACACATGAATATAAATTATTTCGGGCCGGATCAAGCCGAGACTCAATGGTCTTCGGGACTGGTTTAAGTACTGCTATTGTCGTGCCAGGCAGGGTAAAACTCTAAATTTTCGGTCCGTTCTGACCCGTATTGGAACCACTGCTGATCTTTTTGTATGGTCTAGTGTTTCATTCACAATTTGCGATTTTATTTTGTCGCAGAAAATTGATTTAAATGACGTATGAATTGTTAAATGATGCCTTTAAAAGCACAATTTTATAACAAAATTTAAAAAAGCAATAAAAATAAATAATAATAATTATGAGAAACGTATATAAACGATTCTTATGCATGCCTTTATATAATTTAAAAATATTACCTTACTTTACTCAGTCACAACCTAGCTCTGCGAAAAATTGAAGCAATCTGGACTGAATGAAGATTCCATGCTTTTCAGCATTTTACAGAAAAGACATTCACATTTTCTGAAAGTCATAAATTACTTGCCCAATTATAGACACTTTTAAGGGAATACATACTGGGTTTACTTTCCAAATCCCTGGACAATGTGTTTCAGTATTTTTCTCCTGCTGTTTTGCCGACAGCATAGAGAAGAAAATAGGTTTTGTCTGAAGAACTCGTACCAGAACCTAATTGCTCTTTCATGGTGTGTCCCCACCAATGAGATAGAATCACGTGATTGCTTCTCGAATGTCCCCACATATGTGTACTACAAATGGTCTGCACCCTCCGGTTGCAAGATCTGCTTCTCCGAATTTCCTCAAGAAAAATGCCGACAAAGTTTGGGGACTTCCTGGACCACCCTCGTTGACATAGCCCTTATCTAGGTGGCTCATACGTATTTAAATGAGATTTATGACATCGCAAAGAAACCATTGCCCCACGTTCATCAGATGGCTTTGCTTCAACACGGACTTCAAGGATTTTGTTTTACGAAAGAGAATCGGTAATTTTGTAGTGAACATTTAGAAAATTAAAGTAAAAAATAAGTTTTTAAAATGAAATTTATGAAGAACAAAACACACTCTTATTCCGATTTTTTTCCGAGTGATTGCCAAAATTTCCGACTTTTTTGAGTCAGGGGGGGTGTGACACCCCCCCACACCCCCCCGGTACTTACGTCCCTGCCACCCATTAAAACACAATGATAACATCGAAGTCTTATTCATCCAAAGCAGCTAACTGGCATTTTTGTATATTGCGGAATTAAATGCACTTTTTGCACAATTTGCCTAGTTATGTTTCTCACGAAATAAAGTGAACGATGTTTTTCTTTGAAACTGGATCTGTATACTTTTATGACCCAGCCAACACTTATTGACTCTATGCCAGTGCGTATTTTGCTGCTCATCTTCAACTTCAAATTTTAAATTTTCCATCAGATTTCTCGGTATCCAATTTGAAGGAAAAAATAATTTTAGACCGGAACTGGAGAGAGAGAAATTCTCGCGCAGTCTAAATTTTTACGCAAGATTTTTTATGGATTTCGCGAGAATCTCGCAGGTTCGCGCTGAAATGGGACCCCTGGTGCATTCCCCACCCATCAGGGACGTAAGTGGGCAATCTTGGCTGGGGGGGTGTGAAGGAAATTTTTCCGACTAATATTGAAAATTTCCGACTGTACAAACAAGTGAGTTAACTTTTGGTTTTGAACGAGTGCATTGCTGTTCTAGTGACATTTGTCCAGTTCAAAGTCTACACGGCAATTATTTGTTTTAATTTTCGAATGTTTTGTGTATATATCCAAATCATACCCCAATTTATAAAAAGAAAAAAGTCTCAAAACCAAATTTTTGGTTTTGAGGGTTTTGTTTTATAAATAATTTTACATTTGTTATTTAATTATCGGATGTGTTATGCAAATGCCCAAATTTTTAGCTATCATTTGAAACAAGGCAAGTTTCTAGGGCAAGGATTAGCAGAATGTTAAATATATTTGAAAAAGTATTAAATTTCGTATGTTTTGGGAATTTTGTTTCGAATGCACTTGACACATTCCCAGATGATTGCCTAGCACTTAAAAACCCGCGAGTTTCTACGCCAAGAATTGCAAATTTCGGAACATGTATCTTTTTTTTTTTTTAGCTAAATTTGGGTCTTTTAATAGGTTTTTGTAAATAATTAAAACTTATTCTCTAATTTTCGAATGCACATTGCACATTTCCAAATAATTTCCTCAAGAAAGGAGAAAAACACGCGTTTCTAGGCCAAAAATTATCTTTGTAAGACAGGGATGTGCATGATAGCATACATACATTGTTCAAAGGAAATTAATATGATATGATTTGTAGTGCTCATAAGGGATGACGTTGTTTCATTTCCTCGATATTTGTTTTAAAAAAATCGTCTAGACACGGACTTGAAAAAAAAAATTCCAAATGGTCCACCAGAAAACCTACTTGCATGTGGTCATACACATATTCTTAAATACATCGAAATTGCATTTTTTAGTTTATATGATACTTATATTGCAGCATCCAAAACAGGAAGATTAGCTTAATTCTACAGTTTGAATTCTACAGAAAGTTGTGTTTATCTTCGCAATCTAACAATTTTTTTTTTAATTACTACATTTTTTTAAGAAAACGCATCAAAGCAACAAATGCATCTCCCTTAATGAGATGCATAGGACTGCGGTTTCTCCCCGGTAGATTGCACATGCCTGAGCACTCTCCTAGAGAAAGGATTGTTTATTTTCTTTATTTTTTTTACAGGTTTGTGGATCGCATGCTTATAAATTTGGTTTGAAACTAACATTGAGTTATACAGCGTTTTTCAACGTGTGCTATAGTTTCGTGTAAATTTACGGAAAATTAAAGAATTTTGATGTACAGTTTGGACCACATTGGACTTTTTCTCATTTTGGGGTTCCGAGACCAAAAAACTTCGAAAAACAGTGAGCTATTGAATACAACTGGAGTGAGTGCATATTACACTTTAACATTGTTGGGCAGCGGTTCCTTTCGGAGTTGGCGAAAATCATCCGCGTTTGAAAATACAATTCTTTATGTAGTATAGCGGGCTTTTATCTAAGACCTAAATATGTGGGTTACAAGAAGTTGGTGGTAGGAGGATGGTACGGTAGCTGTAGTTGTGTCCCCACTAGATTCTAGTCTAAATTAAATGGGAATATCCCGGCCATAGATATGGATATGGGAATATCCCGGCCATAGATATGGGAATATCCCGGCCACCGATACCTTACACTTTGGTGTATGTCATACGGTCTGGGTCGAAAGTGGAAAGATCTCCTCTAGTTGTTGCAAACCAATCTGAAGACTCGCTTGTACGTTGACGATATTCTGCCGCCGATTGTTCTGCCTATACTGTCAAGTCGCCCAGGTTCCATTTACTAACAAGACAAAGCTCAAACATATACTGCACAACTTTCTCAACAATGTCTTCAAGGATTTAATACCCTCCTATTGCCATCCAGATCTCCAGACCTATCACCAATAGAGAACGTATGGGACATGCTGTGACAGCAATTGCAGCCTTCTCTGAATACCACTGAATTAGCTGATCGGTTGCAACATTTGTGGCAGAATCTTCCGCAGAGGGACATAACCAACCTAACTGACCCTATGCCGCACCGAATATCGACTTGTATAGTCGGTAACCACTTAATAAAATATCAGCTTCTTGTTGTCACCATTTCTTAATAAAACGTTTTTTATTGATTCCAAATTCTAATCATTTGCATATTTTCTCAAACGACACATATATGCCGATCTTCGTGGCTGTAGGCTCAATTTCTTATGGGTGCATATAATTTTTTGTGTGTATAGCTTCAATGCTTTTTCATCACTGATTTGAACGAATTTTTAATCACCTTTTTAAAAGCGCAGTGTCATCATGTCAGAGCACCAAATACAATTTCGAAGGCTAAAAAACTTCTGTTTGCTGATTTTACCATGCTGAATTTAAATCTGAAAGTCGTTTTTAAAATTAACCCTTGGATCTGGGAAGATAGCCTCTCAAAGTTTGGCTTTTTTTGCTATTTTTGTGTTTATAATCTCAGGTCGAAGATGTTGCCACAACATGATGCAATTTCATGGTTATGAGAACTTAATGCTTGAAGAAATAACAGGAAAACTGTATTCAACTCATGAAGTTAGAGGCGAGACCACCTCCATGATTCAGCTGACTAGGAAAGTTAATTTTGTGAGGTCATCCCTATTTAAAAATTCAGAATATGAATATCTAAGCCATGGACTTAGAGAGACTTATTTTCTGCTTTATCTTCAAAATCACGTTGTAAACGATGCAATTATACAAACTTTGTTTATAGATAGATTGGTTGGAGCTGAATTATATGATCCATAAAGTTAGCGAGAGTTAGACTCTTTTCTTCTATGGTATGGCTCGACCAATTAAAAACTTAAGATGAAAAGTTTGAGGTATTAAACTTGATAAATTGATTTGCTAAGGTTATAGGGGAACGTAACTTCATTGCGTTATGTTAGGAGTCGGTATAGTTTGTATGTCTTTATAGGGAGATATTATCCTATAAGAGATAATAATATTGAATAGGGGGGTGTATGACTGGTATGTGACTGTGGATATTAGAAGTGGGTGGGAGGATCGGTGGCAGTTTATGTCCGCCGGTTCCTGTTTCTCATGCATGCTCCTGTTTCTCATGCAGGTTCCTGTTTCTCATGCATGCTCCTGTTTCTCATGCCGGTTCCTGTTTCTCATGCATGCTCCTGTTTCTCATGCCGGTTCCTGTTTCTCATGGTGTACTTACATGAGTTTAGTGCCCGAAGTGCGCGGAAGTTTGCTGGTTTATAAAAAAATTTCAACATCGATCAAAGTCTTCGAGAAATAAATATTTCGAAAGAACGTAAGATTAAATAAACCAATTGCAGAGATGGGAAGTCCACAAAATATAAAAACAATTTTTTTTTTAATTGAACACCAAAATTTTTAGTATAAGTAAATTATTACTGGAAACGAGTGCATATTAAGTGGTGCAAACAGAATCAGAAATGAATGAAGTAATATAAAGCGTCACCATATTTTATGGACAGCTGACTTTCAAAAACAAAAAAATTATGTTATTCATTATTTTGATCTATTTTACTGGCTTCTTCATCGAAATTGAATATGTAGGATCATTTCATTACTTTTATGTTTCCAACTTATAGGGGCAAATCTAGTAGAGAGGTTGTGACTATATAAATACCAAATGATGACCACAAAAATCTGAATATAATATTTCGCAACTATCCATGTTGGTATATTATTTTGAAATAACTCTGTTTAATTTTAAATAATATTTTGGGGGATTTTTATTTGAACGAGAAAGAAATATTTTAATTTAAAAATAAAATAATAGTAATTATAAGCAAATTATTGATTATTTATTAATAAAAATGTAATATATAAAATGTGTCTACAAAATGTACAACGGCAAAATTATAACTAATGAAAATTTTGATTTATTGGAAGCTCAACTATTTAACATATTTTTCTCTATTAATAAAAGGTTTATAAAAACATTTTGACGTAGTTAATATTTTACTGTAACATTTTAATTTATATACAATTTAATATCGAACGTCCGAGTAAATGTTTCATTATTATTACATATTTAGTATTTTTCAAAAGGATTTCTGTTTCTCTGTGTGTGTAACGCGTAGAAAAAAATTCAAGCTTTCAACAGCTTCGAAGATTTGGCATCACAGCTTATGCAAATATGCACCTTGCCGGGATTTTTTTTTTTTTAATTCAATTAGTTTAAAGGTTATGAATATATTTAAAGTCGAAATTTCGTTGTTTCTAAATCCATTTATCCCAGCAGACTATTGTTTGCAGAATGGCAGATGTTTATAGACAATTAGCGCGACACAATGTGGGTGATGAAATCAAAAATTCTAAGTTCCAGAATTTCACAGATATCATTTTCATTTTTTTAAACGAGCAATTATTTTATAAGAATTCGCTTGACAAATCTCTTCTATAGCACTAAAATATTCGGAGATAGTATTTAATTATCTAATTTTACTTTTCGGCATTTATTTCACGAAAGTGCAGCAGACGAAACACATAAAGTGATTTAAATTGAGAAGTTTTCTTATTCCTTGAATTTTAAAGATATGATTCATATTTTTAAAAATACAATTATTTGCCATTAAAAACATTGTAAAAAAGCATTTGAATCGGATAACTACAACCATAATCCCGATTTTTACCTCCTTGCTTTTTCTTCAATCCTAAAGGTGATTCAGCGCAACGAGAAAAGGCGTTGTTGTTGAGACCCAGACGGTCCGACCTACCAGAAAGGTGTAAGGTAACAGTTTAGACGACCGTGAAGAGCCACTCAATTTAGAACGGAACCCAGAGGGGGAAGGCATCCACAGGGACCGTACCCTCCTTCCCCTACCACCAACCTCTCGGAAGGGCTTACGGACCCACATGTTTAACGTGATCGTACTCAGCGTGAACACGACGGCAGTTTGGGCAGCGGAGGGAATCGAACCGAGGCCTACCGAGTGCAATCCGAGCACTAATCACTGGACTACCGCGCCCCACGAGAAAAGGCGTGTTTAAACGCGTTAATGTGTTTTTATAGATCTAATGCAATTTTCGAGGAATCTTCGTATCAAGTTTAAAAAGATTGATAATATCCTGTTTTTAACACTTTACAACATAGTTGAAAAGTGTTTATGACTTTGTTCACTCTGTCTGTCTGTCTGTCCGTTAGCACGATAATTGCCGTAAAAATGACTTTATCAAAATGAAATTTTAGTATGTTTTTCAAACAGTCTGTGGGACCTATGGGAATATAAATGAATAATATCATCCAATTAGTTTTGGATTGAACCAAGGTTGAAAAAATGAAATACATTGAACCCTACAGGACCTAATTTTTCAAACATTTTTTAAGCGACTTTAAAATTTACAAATTGCTTCAAAAATTTTAGAAAATATTCAAATTATCTCATAAAATATATAAAAAAATTTCAGTAAGATATGTTAGTTAGTTTTTTAAATAAAAATTATTTAATATAGGGAGAAAAACAAATTCAATTAAATTCTGACTCTCGCTATATCCTCCAGAAAGAGACACGAGATATATTATATAATAAATATCTTTCCAAGGGTTTAATTATTTTATATATAAGAGAGGTTTCATATTTTAAAATAAATAAGGTAGATAACAATTTTTCAAATTTTTAAATAAAATAAATCATTATAGTATTGTAATGAATGAAACGGTTGAAAAAATGTTTATGAATGAAATGCTGCCTTTATAGAGAGGCGATTTGTATTTTGATGACGTCATTTGAATAAAGTTCATTTGTTTTCGATGAAGTTTTCAAATATAATAAATTATTGAAATATTATGATAATTTTAAAAATTTACCGAGGAATGTATCGCATTTTAGAGATGTTTAAACCAGGCATAATATTATATTACATAACCATTTATATTTCAATGCCGTCATTTGAATGAACTTCATTTTCTTCGATGAAGTTTTCAAATATAATAAATTAATGTAGTATTGTGATAATTTTAAAAATATTACCGAGGAATGTATCGCATTTGAGATGTTTATATAAAATTGCATTGAAGTTGGAAAGTGTTTCATAATCAATGCTTTATGCATGATTGACCTTTCTTGTTTAAGTTTATAAATGCTTATTTCTTGAAAACAAAAAGTGGTAGCTATAAATAATATTAGGTTATTTGTAGTCCTTTGAAAACCATATAGGAGTGGACAATAGGATTTTGGATAGGTTCTTAGTTTTTGAAAAATAGTGGCAACAATTTCGATATTTTAATATTTTGTAGATGTGGTCCTAATTTCGATGTCTTAATATTTTGAACTATTTTGAAAAAGCGGTTCTTAATTATTTAAAATTATTTTAAAATTGTCAAAAAAGATAAACTATCTACATAGAAAAATATTATTCAAGCGAAATCATTTCGACTCGGGCCATGCCGGAGATTTTAGAAAGCTGTTTCGGGCCGGGCTCAAACTTGACTTTTAAAAAAGGTCAAACATATTTGATTTTGAAAATTTTTCTGGGGCCGAATATATTTATTTCGCCAGGCCGAACATATTTAATTTTGAAAATTTTTCAAATGAGTTTTAATTGAATACATGAAATAATTATCTTTATTTCAGCTATATATAGATAAATGTTTAAAAAAAAAACTTTATCTCAATTCTTCGTAGAAAATTTTCACACATTCATGTTCCCGCCGGCCGTCCAAATAGATGCTCAAGTCCTCAGGACGAGTCGGACGGTCCGGGTCTTCAACACATTCATGTTCCCGGCCGTCCAAGAGGATACTCTATTACATCGGATGAGTCGGACTGTCTGGGTCTTCAACACATTCATGTTTTCGGCGGCCGCTCACTTTGCTGCTCATACCCTCGGGTGAGTCGGGCGGCCTGGGCTTTCTACACATTCATGTTTTTAACACATGAATATAAATTATTTCGGGCCGGATCAAGCCGAGACTCAATGGTCTTCGGGACTGGTTTAAGTACTGCTATTGTCGTGCCAGGCAGGGTAAAACTCTAAATTTTCAGTCCGTTCTGACCCGTATTGGAACCACTGCTGATCTTTTTGTATGGTCTAGTGTTTCATTCACAATTTGCGATTTTATTTTGTCGCAGAAAATTGATTTAAATGACGTATGAATTGTTAAATGATGCCTTTAAAAGCACAATTTTATAACAAAATTTAAAAAAGCAATAAAAATAAATAATAATAATTATGAGAAACGTATATAAACGATTCTTATGCATGCCTTTATATAATTTAAAAATATTACCTTACTTTACTCAGTCACAACCTAGCTCTGCGAAAAATTGAAGCAATCTGGACTGAATGAAGATTCCATGCTTTTCAGCATTTTACAGAAAAGACATTCACATTTTCTGAAAGTCATAAATTACTTGCCCAATTATAGACACTTTTAAGGGAATACATACTGGGTTTACTTTCCAAATCCCTGGACAATGTGTTTCAGTATTTTTCTCCTGCTGTTTTGCCGACAGCATAGAGAAGAAAATAGGTTTTGTCTGAAGAACTCGTACCAGAACCTAATTGCTCTTTCATGGTGTGTCCCCACCAATGAGATAGAATCACGTGATTGCTTCTCGAATGTCCCCACATATGTGTACTACAAATGGTCTGCACCCTCCGGTTGCAAGATCTGCTTCTCCGAATTTCCTCAAGAAAAATGCCGACAAAGTTTGGGGACTTCCTGGACCACCCTCGTTGACATAGCCCTTATCTAGGTGGCTCATACGTATTTAAATGAGATTTATGACATCGCAAAGAAACCATTGCCCCACGTTCATCAGATGGCTTTGCTTCAACACGGACTTCAAGGATTTTGTTTTACGAAAGAGAATCGGTAATTTTGTAGTGAACATTTAGAAAATTAAAGTAAAAAATAAGTTTTTAAAATGAAATTTATGAAGAACAAAACACACTCTTATTCCGATTTTTTTCCGAGTGATTGCCAAAATTTCCGACTTTTTTGAGTCAGGGGGTGTGTGACACCCCCCCACACCCCCCCGGTACTTACGTCCCTGCCACCCATTAAAACACAATGATAACATCGAAGTCTTATTCATCCAAAGCAGCTAACTGGCATTTTTGTATATTGTGGAATTAAATGCACTTTTTGCACAATTTGCCTAGTTATGTTTCTCACGAAATAAAGTGAACGATGTTTTTCTTTGAAACTGGATCTGTATACTTTTATGACCCAGCCAACACTTATTGACTCTATGCCAGTGCGTATTTTGCTGCTCATCTTCAACTTCAAATTTTAAATTTTCCATCAGATTTCTCGGTATCCAATTTGAAGGAAAAAATAATTTTAGACCGGAACTGGAGAGAGAGAAATTCTCGCGCAGTCTAAATTTTTACGCAAGATTTTTTATGGATTTCGCGAGAATCTCGCAGGTTCGCGCTGAAATGGGACCCCTGGTGCATTCCCCACCCATTAAAACACAATGATAACATCGAAGTCTTATTCATCCAAAGCAGCTAACTGGCATTTTTGTATATTGCGGAATTAAATGCACTTTTTGCACAATTTGCCTAGTTATGTTTCTCACGAAATAAAGTGAACGATGTTTTTCTTTGAAACTGGATCTGTATACTTTTATGACCCAGCCAACACTTATTGACTCTATGCCAGTGCGTATTTTGCTGCTCATCTTCAACTTCAAATTTTAAATTTTCCATCAGATTTCTCGGTATCCAATTTGAAGGAAAAAATAATTTTAGACCGGAACTGGAGAGAGAGAAATTCTCGCGCAGTCTAAATTTTTACGCAAGATTTTTTATGGATTTCGCGAGAATCTCGCAGGTTCGCGCTGAAATGGGACCCCTGGTGCATTCCCCACCCATTAAAACACAATAATAACATCGAAGTCTTATTCATCCAAAGCAGCTAACTGGCATTTTTGTATATTGCGGAATTAAATGCACTTTTTGTTAATTGTAACATTATGCAAATATTTAGAAATTAAAATTATTTCAATGAAGTAGAGAATTTTGAATTCTCACTCAATTTTTATAATGGGAACACTGAATTGACATTTTTTTCATTAATATTATTATTATTTTATTTATTTATTTTGGCCAAAGTTCCCTCCGTAGTTTGGGCTCTGGTCTAAAATATATATATATTCATTTCATACACTTTAAAAAATATAAAGATAATTAAAATCAATCCATTGCTCTACCACATTTATGGTGATGAGCACAATATATCTAAAATCAAAATGATATTTCACAATGGCAATTCCATAAATAAAATCCCAACATAAATGGTACCTTTTTTCTTTTAAACCATACTTTTAAATTCAATTTCAAAGAAAGTTTGGTAACTCTTGTGCCTCACACTATAATGCTCAATGAATATGTCTTTGCTATTCAAATTTTGTTAATAAAATTAAACTAATTATAGTCTCTCAGAAGTAGGCAATATCCCCCCAGATATGAATTTTCTTTTCAACCATTTTAAACATTTCCCCATCTCTTTGTGGTTAACTGCTGCAAAGAAAGGGCCAGAGACTTTTTGAGGAGGAGAATAGGGAAATTTAACTGAAAGATCATAACTTAACAGATAAGATTCTTATACCGAGGGCTAAAATTCATAATAAATATGAAAAATTCGGGATGAGGAAACATTCCTCAAAAGTGCTGATTTGAGACATCAACATCCTCTCACCTCAACAGCGGTGGTACAAGATCGGGAGGTTCCTGTGCCTGTTGCATGCATTTGTGCCAAGCTGTAAAAGGCAAGAACATGTCCTGACTGGGAAGCCATTGTGTAGTACTTGATGGCCATCTTATAGTCCTTGGGGATGCCTAATCCACCTAGAACAAATATGTAAACAGAAATTATTATATAACCAATTTGATAGTACTAAAAATATTAATATCAGCTGTATTTGAACATCACTCTGGTCGTGTCATTATTTAAAATACAAATACTTCCAACTGTGATAAGCTTGTAAAAAAAGTATCTATTCACTTGATTAAATATTTTATTTCTTGACGATAGTATCTAAAATGACACAATTAAAAGAATAGATAATCTAATATAGCCACTATTATCATCTAAACAGAAAGAAAAGTATTAAATACATTTTATTTGAAGACCTGCAGACCAACAGTTCCTACTATTGACTGCTGTTAAATTCAATTTCCATCTCCTATTGCTTTATATATATATATATATATATATATATATATATATATATATATATATATATAATGCATTCTAATAAATATTCAAGTCAATTTGAACCTCTTTAAAAACAATCCTTTGAAAATCCTACTTTAGCTATCTATTTTAAGTGAGAGGAGAAAAGTATATTTTAATTTTTGCTAATCATAGTCAAATAAATTTACTCTTAACATTGACATTCATACTGATAAGCTGATGCAAACAAAATAATAATTATTTTAATTAATCACTCCTCTTTTTACACTGCTGCTTTTACAGGCTTGCTACTACCAACAAAACTTTTAATGTTCAGATATTTATTCCGACTACGTAGACAAATTTTAAAAAACTTCTTAAATAATAAAAGGCAATGTCTGTGCACCTGTGTCTTATACACTATAGGTTCAGCGACCGCGTGTTGGAGAGCTACGAAATTTGTTAATCGGAGATCTGGGAAGGGGGGAAGGTGACTCATCAAAACCAATTTTTAAAATTTGAATTATTATTCTTGTTATTTAATGTTTTATGTGATTTCGACCGTTTTTTCCCCTTTTTTCTCCACCATCCAGATGTCGTAGAAAAAAACAAATCACACGACCGGAAAGAGCAGTCAATTGTGAGTAAAAATATATTAATTTCAAATCTCAGGCACAAATTCTAATATTTTTTAAAGATTTTAAAACAAAAGTCACTTTCGGTTTAAAGAAACGAACTTTCGTTTTTAAATCCTCGCATCGAAAAAAGTTCTGAGATTTTCGACTAATAATTTACATTTTTAGAAAGCTCAAACATCTGGCTTTTTTACAAGCCCAATCTGGTCAAGAAATAATTATAAATAGCAGTCCCATCCTGAGTTAAAGAAGTCATGATTTTAAATTTTTGACTAAAAATTGACTTTTGGCTGACTTCCCACTTACCTTGTGCGTGCAACCGGGGACATCATGCTGTTTGTTGGAAACTTAGTTCTGTTTTCATAGTGATTCTCGTTTCACCTGAACGTGTTTTTATTTTTAGAATGGTTTTTCTGTTCTCATGAATGAATTGCGAGGTGAACAGAATGGGCTTATCATGCAAATCACCTCACCACGCACGCATCCTGTTTTGCATATACAGAGGACGCTGCCGGCAATGGTTGTGTTCTGGAGCGTACTCATCGCTAAGTATATATATGAGACAAATTTTTAGTACTGATAATATACTGGTTATATCTTGTATCAGATATCGGATGATATTGGTGTTATCTGATAGAGCTGATCTGCTGTTTGATCTACTCAGTTTAGTGTATGATGTCAACTACGGACATCTTTTGTTGCTGACCATGCTGAAAAATGTATGTTCGAGTCTTTTCGACAGTTTAAGTTCGAAAGAGCGGTAATTTTTGTACTAGTTGGTGCTCTGTTGATAGGGGTCATGTTTTCTGCGTTGTAGACTAGGTGAAGCACGAAAGTAAATTCGCCAGAATGTGTGACCTGGAAATGATGGCTTTTGGAAAGTGCACGATATTTTGGTAAGATGTTTCTTTTACTTACCTATACTATGTCAACATTATCCAGTACTAAAAGTGTGTCTAGTCTGAAAAACCTTTTGCCATGAGCTTGAGAACTCATGTAAATATTGTTTCGTCTTTACAACTTGGTTGCTGAAGTATTATGTAACCTGTATAACGTAATGGATTCACGATAAATTAAAGTGATTTCGTCTTAAATTTGACTTATTTCTCTACTGGACTTTCATTCATCTTCACCAGCTTATTCCACTGCCCAACCTCTGATTTCTGGTATGGATATTATACCAAAGTGAAATTTTTTATATGTACGGCTCGCCGATGGGAATTAACTTCATCCCACCAGCATTCCAACAAAGGGTTATGGGCCCTTATAATACCCACTACAAACTGTGTTAAGTGAAAGTGTCCAAGAAAAACTGTTGTGAATCCTGTAGACGGGGGCCACGAGCAGAGCCATTTGCATGAAAAGGTAAACAATGTACAACATTGCAAATTCAAATTCGGTTCAGTTCAAATAGACTGTTTGCCATGGAAGCAAGTAAAATAACCGCATTAACAAGAGACAATTTCATCACCTTGCGGAATAAAATTTCATTCGTCCTGAAGGGAGAAGGCTGCTACGGATATATGAACCGAATGGCACAGCCAGTTGACGAAACTATGTCATGGTCGCAAAGAACGTGTGCGCAGACGTGACCGCACACTAGCCATCTTATTCCAAAACGTGTCAAAGGACTATAGAGAGCTAATTTGCTGGCGGATTAAATCTTATCTTACATCTAAGTTGAATATTTTAGATATATATCGTCTTCATTGGTATACTCATAAGGCCATTGGTATAGGCCCATTACCATAGTTGACTGGCCATGAAAACTTTTAACTTTTTACCGTGAAGACATAGAGCAGAGTAGCAGCAGCACAATGTTAAAGGCAGTTGTAAAAATACAAACATTAACTGTAGAGGTGTAAAATGTTCGTGAAAAAAGGCAATTCAAATTTAAAGACAAATCACTTTATTGTGATGTGAATCTATTGCTTTTGGTTACATCAAACTACTGTAATTTATTCACAAAGTCAAAGACTATATACATGTTGAGCTCTTAAGCTCAAGGAAAAATAGGTTTCAGCATAATTCCTCACTAGACACGTTTTTGGTAACTAAGCTTTGAAAATACACAGGTAAGTAAAAGAAGTAGTTTTAACTTACGCAAAACTTCGTGCACTTCAGATAGCCACCATTAGCTGGTCATACGCTACGGCAAATACTTTAAACTTTTGCTATTTGCGTTTCTCAGAGTCCTCAATTCGAAAAACATGGTTTCTCAAACAGAAAACCATCAAAGCACAAGATCCACAATTGCCAGGATCAAACTTCCGTGTTCACGATACACTTATCGAAACTTTCGAACTAATTAGTCGAAACAGACTCTAAATTTCAACAGGTAACAACCTTCACAAGGTCTGACGGTCAAAGTCCGTCGGTCAGAACAGATCATCATTTTATCAGATCATCATAAAAAAAAGATACGCTTCCTCTCTACTCTACTTCTGTCTACTCCAGGAACCAAAAATATATATATTCTAGGATGGGCCGCCCTTTGGATATGCAAAACAGTATGCGTGCATGGCGAGAAAGGTGATTTGCATGATAAGCCTAGTTTTGTCCACATCGCGAATTGTTCACGTGAACGGAAAAACCATTAAAGATAATGACATCACGTTTACGGGAAACGAGAATCGCGATGTAAACAAAACCAAGTTTTCAACAATCGACCCCCTCATGCAGAACACTAAATCTCGATGCCCATGCCATTATCCAAAGAAGTTACTCTAAAAAACAGGACATAAAAAAAAATGTCAAGGTCCTTAGTATCCTACAAAAACATAATGTATGAAGACAAAATTTTATACATTATAAATTTTAAAGAAACACTTATAACATTCTAAAAAGTGAACAGCTTTTGTCGATTATTCAAATTGGCAAAATACTTAACAAGTACACTTATCCACGATACAGATCATAAGCATTCTTTAAGGTGCATGATCAATGATAACAAAGTAAAAAGAAACTGAGTATCACCATACAACAATTGCCTTTCTTATGTACTAGCTCTTACTATAGAAATGCATTTCTTTACTTAAGTGAAAAATTTATATAGAAACACTAAGTCTTAATATTAAAATTTAGTCAAGATTTAAGCTCTAGAAAATTTAAGTATAACTATTAAATTCAATATTTAAGTTTAAAAATTTAAGTATAAACATCAAATTCAAGTTACAAAAAATTTAAGTACAATAACTGTTTTATTCAACATTTAAGTTTAAAAATTCAAGTATAAACATCAAATTCAAGTTAGAAAAATTTAAGTATAACTATTTTATTCAACATTTAAGTTTAAAAATTCAAGTATAAACATCAAATTCAAGTTAGAAAAATTTCAGTATAACTATTAAATTCAACATTTGTGTTTAAAAATTCAAGTCACAAAAATTTAAGTTTATTATCTCAGCCAAAGAACAGTATACACAATTAATACCAATAACAATGGCAAAGACAATAAAAGAAATACAGAAGGTAAACATGCATTTGAAAAAAATACAGATTAAAAATTTATAATTCATGTGGTTTCATATCAATGATGTATAACCCAAAAATAAAACACACATTTTATTCACATAAGCAAAGTCGCATTATGCGGGTGATAAAAAATGGATATATATTTTTCAACTGTAATGTGAACAGTTCATTGAAAAGTAACAGTTCATTGTCACATCAATATATATACTCAAAATACATTCATTTGTATCAATGAGAAAGGAGTAAATAATAAGATACCCTAACCATATTTAAAAAAAATGTGTAAAAATTTCAAAGAAAAATTTCTTTAATTTAGAAAGTTAAACTTATATTTCGAAAATTTCATTACAAAATTTTAAGACCCTATCTTTAGTCATTGGTTTTGTGAAGTAATCCTGCTACATTATCCTTAGTATTAACAAAGCTAATCTTAAAAGACTCATTTACAACTAAGTTCCTTAAAAAGTGATACTTTATGTCTATGTGCTTAGTTCTACTATTCTCAATTGGGGAATTTGAAAAATTTATTGCAGCTTGGTTGTCATAAAAGATTACACTATTATTTTTGTTAAATTTTAACCCTAGTTTTTTACACTCCTCAATAATGTTTTGCATCCAGATCATTTCTTTAGCGGCCTCTGCCAATGAAACATATTCAGCTTCCATCGTTGACAGACTAACACACTTGTGCTTAAATGTACGCCAAGAAATTGGTACTTTGTCTATCAGAAACAACATACCCCCAAGTTACATTCTGTTATCTCTATTGGCTGCAAAATCTGAGTCTGAGTAGCAGTTTAGACTTAAATCACAAATGTTTGACAAATTTAACATATACCCCTTCGTCTTTTCAACATACCCTAACAATTTTAGTAATGCATCCCAATGCTTTATCCCTGGATACTCTTGAAATTGAGACAGAATATTAACAGCGTAACATATATCTGGTCTAGTTCTATTGGACAGATAGGCTAGACATCCAATCAAGCTTCTGTATGGGAGACCCTGCATTTGAATTAATTCACCTTCATTCATTGGGCAATCAATCTTGCTCAAAATGCTTCTCTTTCCAATAGGAAGTGAGGAAATAGGGTATTTGAACTTCTTGAGCATCTGACAAATTTTGTCAATGTAATTACCTTGATGTATATGAAATTTGTTCTCAATCTTTTTAAATTGCACACCCAAAAGTCTTTTAGCTTTTCCTAGTTCCTTGATATCAAACTCTTTACTCAATAATGAAACAGCATGATCTATATCCTTTTGTTGTTGTGAAAACAAAACTATGTCATCTACGTAAACCAACATTAATACCTTATTCTGGTATATATAGGCACAGTTGCACCATTTAAATTTTAAAAAGTTTAATTTTTTCAATGTGAGTTTTTTAAAAGTCGCCAAATTAACAAAAATATCACCAAAGTGACAAAAATGATGCTAAATCTATGAAAAAAGTTTGATGTGGGTAGCACATGACTTTCCTTATATAATGCAATGAATTTACTACTTTTACAGTAAAAAACAAAATAGGTTATTCTTATAGTTAATATGTATATTCTTTCCAAGATATTAAATTTTCATCAATGAGTCGTCATTTTCATTGATTTAGCGACATTTTTATACATTTGGCGAGTTTTTTTGTTAATTTAGCAACATTAAAAAAAGTCGCCAAGTTGGCGACATTCCACCAAATTCATCGGCGAAATCTCGCCAAGCGTTATGGACAGAGAAATAAGTTATTCTTACAGCAGATAAATAACTATTGGCATTCAAATACAAAAATATTACTCAAAGTATCTTTTCTCATGAATGGATCGAGCTAGATCCACGAGAATGGTGTAACCCAATTTATCACATAATATTATATATGAAAAGTGAACATGTTTCTCAAGAGTTAATATATTTTTTTAATTTTGGGGATTTTTTGATAAATTTATTAGAAAAATGTGCAATATCTTGAGAAAGGTTTTTGCAGGGGCGGCCATTGGGGAGGCTGCGGGTACGTTGGACACCATTGAGTGAACACCCCAAATTATTTTTATAGTTATACAGATTTATTACAATTTCTATTGAAAAAAATCTGAATTTTTGGTTCAATTAAATCGAGAATTATTAAAAATAAGTTATGAAAAATATCACTAGATGGCAGCACTATAGCTTTTTTCAGAGAAAGGAGACTCACGAAAGCTGTAGTGCATAGAATTTTCAACACATAAGGGGAAAATACAGGGATATTTGTTAAAGCCGCATCCCTTTCAATGGCTTCTCTTAAGTCACCAGAATGGTATAGGAGCAATATTAGAAATTTGGCATGAAAAGAAACAGACATTGCAGATTTACTAGTAGATTGTGTAGCAGTCTGAAAGCACTTCTCGCCAAAGATAAATAGAAGATTAGGAAAACATAAAGAGGGACCATGCAAATTGGCTCAGTTTCGCTAATTTGGCTTCAATTTTCTACATTTAAGAATGTGTTTGTTCTCTTTCTCGTCTTTTTTAACACTTTACAACAAAGTTGAAAAGTGTTTATGACTTTGTTCATTCTGTCTGTCTGTCCGTTACCACAATAACTGCCATAAAAATGACTTAATCAAAATGAAATTTTAGTATGTTGTTCAGACGGTCTGTAGGACCTATGGGAATATAAATGAATAATATCACCCAATTAGTTTTGGATTGAACCTGGGTTGAAAAAATGAAATACATTGAAACCTATGGAACCTAATTTTTTAAACATTTTTTAAGCGGATTTAAAATTCACAAATTGCTTCGAAAATTTTAGGTAATATTCAAATTGTTCCATAAAATATATAAAAAAAAATTCAGCGAAATATATTCAGTAGTTTTTTAAATAAAAATTAAAATAATAATTACACCACTTACATGAAGCGATCATGTGACCATGATATGAAAAGATCACGTGACCCACTTCAAAATGAAATATGGCATCCATGTTGTCTCAAAATCGTGATTTTTAAAGTTCTTTTTAATTCATATTGAGTGCTGTATCCGTCCTAAAACCACTTTATTTTTGCTTAAATTCTGTGCATATACATACTGAAACAACTCAATTACAATATATTTCAGTTTAAATGATCATCCAAATTTGATTATTTCTACAACGAAGCCCATTTTCACTTATGTAAAATGTAAACAGCAAAATATGTAGAATGAGTTGTATTAGAATTGCTGTATTTCTTTAATACAAAATTATTTAGCTCATGGAGTCTGCATAGCTGATATGAATGAAATATTCATTGATATTACAAAGAGAAGGACGATTTCTTTCGATGAAGTTTTAAGCATAGAGTTTAATTACTTGTAGCTACATGGTCTTAATTTTTAAATAAAATAAATTATTATAGTATTGTGATGAATGAAATGAATGGGAAATCGTTTATGAATGAAATGCTGCTTTTATAGAGAGAGCCAGGTGTGTTATTTTTTTCTATGACGTCATTTGAATGAATTTCAGTTGTTTGCGATGAAGTTTTCAAATATAATAAATTATCGTAGTATTATGATAATTCTAAAATAATTACCGAGGAATGTATCACATTTTAGAAATGTTTAAACCAGGTAATTTATATTTCAATGCCGTCATTTGAATAAAGTTCATTTTTTTCGATGAAGGTTTATTTAAGTTTTCAAATATAATAAATTAATGTAGTAAGTTTTAAAATATTACCGAGGAACGTATTGCATTTTAGAGATGCTTAAATAAAATTGCATTGAAGTTGGAAAGTGTCGAAAGACCAGGCTGACCGACTCATCCGAAGACTGAGAGCAGCAATTTGGGCGGCCGGAAAGTTGGAAAGTGTTTCATAATCATCTTTAAGCATGATTGATCTTTCTTGTTTATAAATTTGGAAGTTTATAAAAACATTTGAACAAATGAGTGGATTAAGAGTACGTGTGCGGTGATGGGAAGAAGGGGGGGGGGGGGGGTTATGATATTTCAGGGGTTTCTGGCCATCGTGAATAAAATATGTTGTTTAGGACACTCATTTTGAGGGATTGCTTGACCCACCCAGCTGTCTTAATTATTGAAGTTGTTTCGCTTTTCGTCATTTCTGATGTAGTTTGTCTGTTGTTCTGTTCTTTGGGAAGGGATTTATTTCTGTGCTCTGGTTGATCTGCTAGTGACGAATTCCAATATGTTTGACTTCAAAATAATTCTTTAAACGTCACAAGTTTCCTAATTTTGGTATACCTGTGACATATAGGCTATTTTTAGTGACATTTTCATAAATGTGTTGTTTCGGACATTTAGTTTGAGTTGACTTACCCAGCTGTTTTACTTTTTCAGCTATCTAACATTAAAAAATCTGATATGGGCAGCACATGACTTTCCCTGCAAACTTATATCCACGTTCTATTTATTTCAATTAAATGTAATTCACTTTTAATTCAAATTTCGTTCTCAATCGGTAACCGGGCTTATTTTCAAAGGTGGCATAGGGAAAGTACGAAAAACTAAAATATCTCGAGAACGGCTAGTCCTAGTGTAATGGGGTTGGTCTTATTCTTTTCGTCGTTAAACATTACGTATTAAACGGGCATTTAATGGATATATCTAAGTATACCAAGTTCTTTAGTTTAGATTTTGAAGATTTTTTCGGGCCGTTTTGCAAAAAAAAAGCAGGTTATTTTTTTCCGAATCGTACCAAAATCTAATCAGCACCAGAGTGACCTATACGTGACTCATCTACCGAATTTTGTGAAATTCGGTTCATTAGTTTTTCAGCTAGAGTGGATACAAGCTTTTGCGGGCCATGTCGCAAAAAAAGGCGGGTTCTTTTATTCCGAATCGTACCCAAAACTAATCAGCACTAGCCCCGCCCACAAGTGACTTACCTACCAAATTTTGTGAAATTCGGTCGATTAGTTTTTTAGTTACAGTGGATACAAAATCTGCACAGACAGACAGACAGACACACAGACACACAGACAGACAGACACACGCACAGACGTCACGCTAAAAATGGTTTTTTCGTATTCTACGGTTCTCGAAACGTGTAGATCCGTCGAAAACTCGAGTTGTGATTTTCGGCATGATTCCAATACTTTCCCTATACATTACCATGTATTGCAGGGAAAGTAAAAATGCCTAAAAATTAAAGAAATTTTAAATATTTGTCAAAAAACTTATCTCGGCTTCTAATTCAGCGATTTTGATTCTAATGATGGTTATAGTCTTTGCACCATCTGTAGGTGTCACCTGAATATATATTTTGTGCCAACCCCCTGGAAGTAACTTTTAGCTGAGTCCCCTCACTTTTACATCTCTTTTCCTAACTGAGCGATTTTGGTTTTGCTAGTGGCTATAGTCTCTGCACCATTTGTACATGTCACCTGAGTATGCATCTTTGTGAGAACTCCCCGAGATTAACATTTATTTCAGTTACCCCCCTCCCCCCAATTTCTCATCTCACCTCTTAATTGAGTGATTTTGATTTTACTGGTGGCTATAGTCTCTGTACCATCTGTATACATCACCTTGATATACATATTTGATGGATATAATATACATACATTTTTTGTGTTAACCCCTGGGCGTAACTTTTATCCACCACAATTTTACATCTCTGTTAATAATTCAGCGATTTTGGTTCTGTTAGTAGCTATAGTCTCAGCACCATTAGTACACGTCACCTGGATCTGCATCTTTATAGTGATAAATCTCTGAGCATAACTTTTATTTCAGATAGTCCCCCCCTACACACTTATCCATCTCGAAACCTAATAAAGTTATTTTGAATCAGCTGGTGGCTAAAGTCTCTGAACCACATGTACGTATTACCTTGATATACATATTTGATGGATATAATATACATACATTTTTTGCATTAACCCCTGGGCGTAACTTTTAGTTTAACTAGTCCCCATAATTTTACATTTCAATTCCTAATTGAGCAATTTTGATTCTGCCGGTGGCTATATTCTCGGCACCATTACATGTGTCACCTAAATATACATATTTATTTTGTCAACCCCCTGAGCCTAACTTTTACTTCAGATAGCCCCCCCCCCCTCAAATTTCCCATCTTGCTTCCTAATTGAGCGATTTAGATTTTGGTGATAGTTATAGTCTCATACGTGCCACTTGGATATACATCTTTATTGTGTCAGCTCACCCTCCTCCCTGGGCGTAACTTTTACTTTATACTATATTTTATAGTATGAGAAAGTAAAAATGTAACACTTCCGGATACGATTATTTTACACCGGAGATTTTTGAGGATATTTACTTACGCCTATAACTACGGTATTACAGAGCAATTATTGTCAAATAAATAAGTACACACAAAAATAAATATATCAAAAAATATATTTATTTTCGAAGAAATGGTTCTGTGCCTTTTGTTAATACTTTAACAATTTTAGAAAGCATATAAATTATACAGTAAAAGCAATTTGTTGTTTTGTACATAAAATTAGATAGCAGAATGAACAAATTTATTTTATTAAAAAAATATCTTTAAAACACATCCTTAATAAACTAAGATTCATTCTTGCCAATTTAGCTGGGCACTGTTTGTTTGTTTTCCAGGAATGTAGCAACCCTGGTGTCGGAAAGTGTTTTAGGGGAGTGGGTGTGATCAGTCTGTGCTTTTATTTATCGCTGCAGAGTTTTAGTTTCGAGGCTGCGTATGTCGTTATCATTTTTGGTTTCTGAGCTTTATTTTGCCTATTTAGTTACATTCAACTTCGCTATATTTGTATTTATATTAGTCTGTGTGCATATATATATATATATTAATTTAGCTTTTATTATAAGCGGATGTATTTCTATTAGTTCCAATATTAATTCTGTACTTAGAAGTGGTGGACCCTGGGCCATCGTGTAGTTATGTTTCTGTTGAATTGGAAATAAACAGGGTGCAAAGTATTTTAAAAAGACCATTTTAAAGCTTCAATTAGCAGAAAAACCAATCATCAAAAAACTTGGCAGAACGATGCCTGTTTTAAAAATAAAACAAACAAGTGTTAAAAGAAACGAAAACAGTAGCTTTCAGAGGCATTTCAATGCAGATGTATACAAGAAAAATGATTGGATATGTGGATGTGAAATTAATGATGCTCTCTTCTGTTTTCATCTTCTCCAAATGAATGGACAAGACGTGGCGTTAGAGACATTCATCACTTGCTAGTAAAAATGAACCGCCATCAAAATACTTCTCATCATATCAATTGCTGCATGGAACTAGCTGTTTTAGGAAAAGTAAATATAGCTAATCAGATAAGTTTTCAATATAGGGAAAATATTAAAAAAAACACAATGAGCAAGTTAGGCAAAATCGACATATCTTACGTCGAATCATAGTATGTTGTTGTTGAGACCCAGACCGTCCGACCTACCAGAAAGGTGTAAGGAATCATAGTATGTGTAAAATTCTGCAGTGTTTTTGAACTAGCTTTGAGGGGGCACGATGAGAGGAATACCTCTTTAAATCCGGGTATTTTTAGAAGTTTAATAAACTTCACTGCTGAACTGGATACCTTGATGAAAGATCATCTGGATCGTACCACGGTTTTTAAAGGAACTTCAAAAACCAATCAAAATGAAATATTGGATAACTGTTAACAGTTTGTCGTGAGGAGATAGCTACCAGATAAAATCATCAAATTTTGTTGCTATTCAATGCGATGATACACCGGACATTTCAAATCACTGTCAAGGTGATGGTATTTCGATACATTAATCAAGGTTTCGTTCACGAAAGGTTTTGGGGGTTTTATAACCCTAAGGGAAGAGATGCTGATGCTCTAAGAGACTGTATTTTGGAGTAGATTAATCCTTTTATGGACACAAAAGAGAAATTAATTGCACACACATATGATGGGGCAAATGTCATGAGCGGTTCCACTGGTGGTGAGCAAGCAAAAGTACACAATGTTTATCCATATTCTTACTTTATACATAGCTATGCTCACCAAGGGCGGATCCAGGGGGGGGGGGGGGGGGTGCGCCCTTCCTGAGAATAGGATTTCAAGGCAGTATAAAAAATCAAAATATAAAATTATTAGAAAAATAAAAATATAGGAAATAAATAAAAAAATTTACAGAAATGAAATATGTTTAAAAATTTCGACAACACAATCCAAAGTAGAAAATATAAGCTGAACTCAAGGAAGTATTTAGAAATTGAAAAAAAAAATCTGTGGAGGAGGTCGTGGCTTGGTCACAGCTCAGTAGGTGTTATATATTTCCACAAATGAAATACATTTTGTTGAATAATGAAAAAAAATTTAGAAACATTTGATGATAGCCTAGCAATGTTTCTCACAGAGCCCAGTGTTTCTTTCAGGCATACGTCTCGGGGGGCGAAGCACCCTTCCCCAGAGAAAAGTATTCGCCCCTCCCCAGCAACATTTTATGTTAACCTAGTTTCTATTTATGTGACACAGCGCTTAAATATATGTATACTGGGCAAATAGAAAATTTGCCCTCTTAAAATTTCATTCCCCCCCCCCCCCCCCCCCCGGCCAAAAAAGTCCTGAAATACTGGGCAAGACTTTCCTCGAGTTTTTCAAGATAGTATACTAGGTATGCTTTCAGAGCGGTAATAGCTAATTGAGTTGATCAAGCTAATGAAAAAGTAAACTTTTATTGAATTATGCCTTGTTTTTCGGTATGTTGTAATCTGTACGAACTTTGTGCCAAAGTTAAATATAGTAGGAAAGTAAAAGGTTTTTAGAATTTAATATACGAAAAGGAAATTACCGTGAATATGAAACTGAAACACACAGATTATAGAGTACTGAAACCTGCATACATTGCAGATTCTGATCTTTCAAGTGCTATAAGAATTTCTATCTTCACTGTTTGTAATCGCGCAAATTCGACCTTTTTAATTAGAAAGAGACCTTTGTAATTGGTCGTTAATACCAAACAGTCGTGATTCTGGGAATACCTCGTTCCTCAAACGTGTGAACTCAAAACATCGCAACATAAGTAAAGCCAATGGAAAATAGGGATTTGTCAATTTCCACAATGCACTAATCTTGGGTTATGTCTTGACTTCAGAGAGTTGCATATGATACAATACACTGTTCTAGAGTTATGCCTTGACTTTGTTCTAGAGTTATGCCTTGGTGGGCGTTGATTGCATATGCGAGAATATGCAATGCACATCGTATGGAAATAATGGAAAACTATGGAACAGACAAAATTTTTAATCAAAATCAAAAATAGAGGCATCAAATTAGAGAGAATTTTTAAGGGGAACTAGTTTAATGATTTGTGTCTGTGGCTGCATCGGAGACGGTGAGACCTAGTTGAAGGGAGTGGGAGCAAGATTTTTCACGTGAAAGCGACTAATATGGTTTCTTTTGTATTTATACGAACTAACTACAAAGAAAATTTCATCACAATCGTTAAAGTCGCTTTTGAGGAAAATTATTGCGTTTTTTATACTTTTCACACTTTTCTAGTTTTTTCATACTATTTTCGATTTTCAAAGCTAAAAACCTAGTCCGCGTTAGTTGTGACCCCTGTGCAAAATTTTAGTTGTGACTACTGCGCAATTATTTTAAGCTTTTTTAAACCAGGCGTTCTTGAAAAAAAACGGTGATAAAGATGACATTTGGGCGGATCCCAAAGAGCTTTGTTATACTCAGCTCAATAATCAAATTCTATTTGGGTTTTCATATTTTTTTAAAGAGTCGCAACTAACGGTGTATTCTTAAAACTATATGTTCAGCAGATATTATTCTCAATACCTTCTCCGTAATTAAAGTGCTTTTAGCTATTAATGCTGTTTTGACATCATGTCGTTTGAAACTCTGAAAAGTATGTAAATCACTATTCAATATTGATTAATTTTGTCTTTCTTTTGCATGTACTGTTTGTGTGCACATGTGCTTTTTCTCAAATAAGTAATTCAAATAACAGCAATGGTTTCAATTTTTTACATTTGCCAGTATATGCATAAGGAGTATCAGTTTGGCAAGTGAGCTGATGAATTAGGAACTGCTAAAATATCATTGGAATGGTGATTCAGCTTACACATATCCGCCATTTATCAACCAAAACGTGGTCGTAGAGAACAAAGGAAAGTTCAAGCAGTGCGTTTCGAAAACTAACATTGACTTGTGTTTTTGCCGTCAAAACAGGAATATTTCTGCATGTTTGTGGGCACAAGTTATGTTGGGAAATACAAAGCTCAGCCTGAAAAGTGTTTAGTGACAGAGCCACTTAAAAAACATTTAAAGTTCGCATGAAATATAATAGGGCGAGCTCATATTGAAGGGTAATTGAAGACTTATTGAAGGGTAAAAGACCACACATCGAGTGTCAATTGTCACAGCAGAGCGAGGTTTATTTACTTAGGGCGAGGGCTTAAAACTTGGTCTCAAATGGCCGAAGACCTGTTGACAGAACTCGCTCTGATGAATGATCATATCCATATTTGAGTTGATGTAGAGACCGTAATAAATTATTTTGCCACAGAGGAAATCAAGTTTATTTTATAAATACTATTGTCTGAGATATGAAAAAATAAAAATATTAAAAGATGTATGAGATATAAAATGATAGAAATAAAATTTACATGAAAAATGATATTTTAAAATATATATCTATGAATGTGGTCAGGTTTTTCTTTGACTTATCAATGTTCTGCAAGTTTATTCCAGGGCATGACAAAACACTACCACAAATGTAACAAAATATGTGTTGAAGACCCAGACCACTCGACTGACCCAAAGGTTTACAGTAGCCATTTGAGTGGCCGGTAGGAGCAAAAATAGGTGTGAATTAGCTTTCTAGCTTTGCGCCCCACTCGAAAAAAATGTCTGGATCCGCCCCTGATGCTCACCAACTGAATTTGGTACTGGATAAGGCAACACACCAAAACACAAAGGTACAAGTATTTTTCTCTAATTTGTCTGCCATTCCAGCCTTTTTTTCAAGTTCTTCTCATAGGTCAAATGTTTTGGAAGAAATTGTACATCGCAGACTCCCTAGAGTCGCACTAACAAGGTGGAATTATAATATTCAAACCGTTAATATTGTTTATGAAAATAGAGAAAAACTGATTGATTGCTTAGAAGAAATAGAAGAGAGAACCTTAAACAAAGTCACTTGTAACGAAGCAAGCAGTTTGAGACGCGCTCTTCAAGATCCAGATTTTGATTTTTGGTTAACATTATTTCATCAAATTCTTCGTCATGTAGATATATTATTTAACCGATTGCAAGCAAGGAAGAAAGACAGTATTGAAATACATAAGGACATTTGTATGTTTGAGAAAAGCATTTATCAGGTGAGACAGCATATCGATAAAATATAAGATAGTACAGACAGAGATTTCACTTGTCAAAAGAGGCATAAAGAAGATGTTAGCGGCAGAAAAAGTGTTGCTGCAAAAGAAGTATGCGACGTAATTCTTGCTCACGTCAAAAACTAATTTTTATATACTGGCCATTTAGAGGCTGCAACATTGTTAAATTCAGAGTTGTTTGTTATCCACCATAAAGCATTTCCAGAAAAGAAACTAGAATCTGTTGTTGCAAACTACCCAATGCTCTTGAAAAATAAATTGAAAGCGGAGTTGCAAGTAATTTATTCAAGATCTGATTTTCGCGATGTTGCAGGGGCTACTAGGACTCTTTCATTTATTCTCGACAACAATTTGAAGCAAACGTTTAGTGAAGCTGTTAAATTACTTGAGATAATAATAACTACACCTATGTCCACAGCAGAATCTGAACGTTGCTTTTGCACCTTAAGGAGAATAAAATCCTTCTTAAGAAACACAATGAAAAATGATTGTCTGAATACATTAGCAATGATGTAAATCAACAAGAAACTTGTACAAGATATGGAAAACTTTGATGATCGAGTTTTGACTCTATTCGTCAATTTAAAAGATAGAAGAATGGACTTCTCTTATAAAATATAAACTAATATATTTAAAATGTGTGCATAGTTCTTTGATAAATGAAGATATTAATATTTCATCCTTTAACATATCATTTAGGACTTAATTATTTAGACTTTGGATAACTTTTTAAAGCCATTCATTATATCTATATTAATTTTAGTATTTTTCATAAGTTTCTAGGTGGGGATAGGGGTATTGTAGCATTAAATAATCATTTAGTGATTTAGTAATGGAATTTCAAATACTTTCAACTAATCTAACTTAAATTGTGTTGAAGGCCCAGACCTTCAACACAAATTAACACAAATTCTGTCTGAGTTCACTCGTATGCATATCATAAGGATAATAGCCAGTCAATCTGTAATCAATAGTACGTAAAAGTTTATTTTGCACGATTTCTATCCGTTGAGAATGCAGATTGTAAACAGGGACCCAGATCATTGCACAATATTCCAAAATTGGTTTAACAAGGGTATTATAAATACAAATAATAGTATCAGAAGTGGCAAAAACACGAGATTGTCTTAAGGTGAAACCAAGTCTTTGGTAGGCTCTTTTAATAGTATTATCGATATGTCTCTGAAAGTTAAAAGTATCATCGAAAGTGACACCCAAATCCATAATATGAGTACATCGAGATAGAGATAAATTATTTAAAATATAATTGTAATTAAGAATATTACGGATCCTAGCTATGCTCATAACATAGCATTTAGAGACATTTAAATGAAGTTTATTTATAACAGAGCAGTTATACAGTTCATCTAGATCTCTCTGCATCAGTTCACAATCAGTCAATGAGTTGATTTTCATATAACGTTTCAAATCGTCTGCAAACATAAGATATTTAGCAGTTTTAAAAATCCGGGGAATTTCATTAATAAAAATTAAAAAAAGCAGTGGGTTCAGATTTGAACCCTGAGGAACACCAGACATACTGATCGACATACTGCTAGACCAGGCATACTGATTTACATACATACTGATCGATCCAACACCTTCGATTGGGCTTTCTTGATCACTGGTAGCTAAGGACATTGTTGTCCCTTCAAGCTCTTTATATTTGTCAAAAAATTTCAAATTGTTGCAAAAATGTCTAGTTGCTGCTGTGTCAACAATCCAACCGAATTTGTCGGTCGATTCAGTGTTACAGTTTTCCATGCATGATTGAATCTCACTCAATTTAGCTTGATATAATTTACATTCAGCTTTGAGATGACCATATGCCTTGTATACATGGCAAGGGTCTACTCGTTTATTATTATTATTTGAATTCACATTTCTATTATTTACACTTTTAAAATTTAACATTTCAGAATTTTTAGAAACATTTTTAGAGTTACTATAGCATTTAGGTTTAGGCATACAGTACGCCAAAGTCTTACTTCCATTTTAGTGCTCATCATACTTTTGTTGGGCAATTCGGTCCTCCTCCGCTATTAGTTCTGTCTTTACATGTTTCAGAGTAAACTGGTCATCAGGTAGTCTGTAGAGAGTCTGTACAATACCCTTGTATTCATCACTCAGATGGCGTATGGTCTGGAACGAAACTAAGACCGGCATCCTTCAACTTGGACACAATTTTTTATTCTTGAAATAAAAAGTCAAATTGGTTCACCCAATATCGGCTTCTCGTTGAAAAAGTTGTTGAATAGTCGCATTAGTCTGGACCTGGACTTGGGCTCGAACTGTTCCTTCAGTATTTCCCATGCAGTCAGTGGCTCATCTATCGAAGAAATTAAGTCACAGTACTCATTTTCAATACTGTAGAACAAGATCGACAAAGTATTTTCTTTTCACCTCTAGTAGTCCAATCTTTTTTTTCTTGTTGAGTCCTCTCCTGGTTTTTCCTTCATCCCCGTAACGAAGCCATACAAGCTCTCATTCATGACCACAAACTTTATATCTACACTCAACGTAGAGAAATTGTCTCTCCTGAGCCTCTCCATCTCAGCTGTCGCCATGATTCTCGCTTACTACACAGTTACTTTCCTTTGCTGCGACCCCCGTCTCAAAGCTCGCTTGTTTCCCACTTCAAACACACTTGATAAAAACAGCGTTTTCAGTGGCCCATAACCATTATATTAGATTCAAAAAATTTAATTTATTGCACATAGCCATTTGTTGTAGACGTTGCAGAGATAGCAGTAGATTTTTATCAAGTCATATATAGTTGAAGTGAAAAGACTTTACGTGAAATAACTAATTTATTTTCACAAAAGAAATGTTAAAATACAATATAAATGGTACACATATCCGGAATTTCGATAAGGTACCTGCTCAAATTTAAAGTAACATTGTCCTGAAAATTTAAAACATTAGACAATAAATAGGCCTAAACAAACCGGACACGTACTTTGCAATTACCGGTAATCATGCCTTAAAAAGCTCACATAACAATATGCATAGCAAGTACAATTATAAGCAAGTACAATTGGAATAACTTTCCAGAAGCAGAAGCACAATTCTACTGACATGTCCACAAATTTAAATAGTGCTGCATCATTGAAGTAGAAGTTAATGTTTCCGGAGTATGTCAATTTCTAATTGGATGAAGTAGAAATTAGTATATTCCGGATCCTGACGTCTCAATTTACAGGAGTACGGAACATGGGGTAAAAACTTATTGACAAGTGATCCTAAAGTGATTTAGCCAATTAGAACAAAGTAACTTTTAGGATTTTGAACGTATGTCAACCGATGTACGCATTGTTGTTTACATTAAGTTTTCTAACAGTATGCGGATTGCATACACTCGTTAAAAGAAGGTGCTTAATTTTGTAAATCTGCTACATGAATTAAATATGTTGAATCATTATTGCATGGAGCGGAGTTATCGTTATATTATATATAACGCATACTGCATCCGTCTGCGTAGTAGTCGGGTCAGGGCTGCTCATACAAATTTCTGGGTTACCCTTAATATTTCGTTTTCCTCTTTTGTGCATTCTTCATGTCTTCTCCTCCCTCAAAAATTTATTAGGGGCCCCACCACTTGAGTGGTGGGGCCTAATGTGATTTAGCCAATCAGAGCAAAGTAACTTTTGGGATTTTGACCGTACGTCAACCGATGTATACATTGCTTGTTTACATAAAGTTTTTCTAACAGCATGGAGCAGAGTTTTCATTATATTGTATATAACATGTAGTGGTCAGATCAGGGCCGCCCATACAAATTCCTGGGTTCCCTTTCATATTTCATTTTCCTCTTTTGTGCATTTTTCATGTCTTCTCCTCCCTCAAAAATTGTTGGGGAGTCTGGGTCTCACCACTTGAGTGGTGTCCGATCCAACCTAAGAGAGGCTGTGGACAAATACACAGTCGATAGCTATTACATGAACTACAAATGGGAGTACCCTTAGCCGTGACTTTCACATATCGCGGAGATACGCAGTTTACAGCAAGAAAGCATATTAAGAGAATTTTCAAAAAGCAACTATGCTGGTAGCTAAAGGCAATTAGTAAACAATATAACGAAATAAGTTATCCCATATTTCATTCAAGCCAGCTAAAATCACCGCGCTAATCTAACAATTTTCTCCCCCACCCATGTTTCTCTATTGTGACTGAATCGACGGAATCAACGTAAATGTTAGGAAAAAACTGATTTATGGCACATAGCCAGTTGTTATGTCTGTATGAACTGACTGGGTCATAAAAAAGGTAAGTTGCTTTAAAAGGGTCCATCAATAAAAGATGATAAGATTCAAGATAAAAAGCACTCACTAAAAGCCATTTGCAGACGTAGCAGAGATAGCAGTAGATTCTATCAAGTCGTGTAGTTTAGTTGAAGTAAAAAGACATCCCTTGAAATAACTAATTAATTTTTCATGAAAGAAATATTAATGCACAACATAAATAGTACAAGTATCCAGAACTTCGATACGGTATCTGTTTAAAGTAAAAGTAACATTGTCTCAAAAGTTAAAACACTAGACAATAAGTAGGCCTAAATAAACTGGCCATGTTCATTGCCAATTACTGGCGATCATGTTTTAGAAGCTTACATAACAACATGCATAGCATGAGCATACGCAAGTGCGATCGGGATAACCTTCCAGAAAACAGAACCCCCTCTACTGACACATCCACAAGTTTAAATAGTGCCGCGTCATTGAAATAGAAGTTGGAGTATGCCAATTTCTAATTGGATGAAGTAGAAATTAGCATATTCCGGATGCTGACGTCTCAATTTGCAGGAACATTGAACATGGGGTTAAAACCTATTGACAAGCGATCCTAAAGTGATTAGCCAATCAGAACAAAGTAACTTTTAGGATTTTGACAGTGTGTCTACCGATGTACGCATTGCTTGTTTACATTAATTTTTCTAACAGTAAACATCTTCCTGCAAATGGAGCCAAGAACCCTAGTCCGGAAATCTATATTTTTAAATATTTGTTTTAGAGCAAATATGCTTACAGGGTTTACATTTACAGAACTTTATAGCTCAAATGCATATCAAAAATGGAATAATTTAACAAAAATTTAAGTTGGAAAAGAAAACTGTTTTGAAAGTTTTCATCAGATGGAAGTAGGAATGTACGTGCTTAATATTCCCCTTTCTGTTTTGTTTCTTTTAGTGGAGGAAAGAAGTGATATGGGGCTGTCAATCCTCTTTTTATTGGCACTAGATCACCCTTTTTCTTTCTTTGAAGGAGGAGAGGGCGGGGGGAGATACACATGATCAAAATTTATGGTAATGAACTTAGAGAAAGGGCTCCCGGGATTTATCGGAGGTCATACAAGAACTGGTTGATTTTTGTTTAAAGACAGCCATTGCTCTCTTAACAAAAGGCTAAGCAGGGGATATGATCTGTTAACAAAAAGACAGGGAGGGTGCTCTTCTCATACAAAAGGCAAGGAGAGCACTGTTCTGATAACAAAAGGGCAGGCAGAGTGCTGTGCCCTTCCAAAAGTGCCTGGGAGAAACTCTGCTCTAAGAATAAAACACCTCTTGAATTATATAATGGCAGGAAACCCTCAGCGTCTCACTTAAAGGTCTTTGGAAGCCAAGATTTTGTTGGGAAACCAAAACAGCTAAGGGGCAAGCTAGACATGAGAGCTCAGGAAGGGATAATGGTAGGTTATGTCCTTAAAACAAGAGGATACCGAATTTGGTTATTAGATGAGGGTAAAATAATAAAAACAAGTAATGTTAGGTTTAACGTGAGTAGCAAAGTAGAGGAAGGTGGTCTGAGACCCAAAGAAGAAAATAAAACTAAAGCTAAATTTGATAGTATAACTTTTAAACCTCAAAGATTGGAAATTTTGGTCTCTACTGACAAGGAGGATATGGGTAGGGAGGAAGGTGAAGCAACAGATGACGAAGACACTGATAAAAGCAGTGAGGAGTCTTCTGTTGATCACCACCTGGTTTCCTATTCGGGTGCTCCTTGGGTCAGGAAAGTAGTTCCTAGGAAAACTGGATCAAGAATAGATGTTTACTATTATTATCAAGGAAAACCCCCCAGGTTTAGATGCATAAATAATGTTGAAATATTTTGTGAAGAAAATAAATTAAAATTCAAAGAAAAATTATTTAATTTTAAAGCGGATCAAGGTACTTGAGGTAAGGCAAATAATGCAGAAATCAGGATCCCCCAAAACTTCAGGGAAGCTGTTGATTCACCCCAATCCAGAGACCATTAGAATGGCAGGCGAATTAGGTGTGCACCTGTTTCTGACAAAGTAATTGACTGCCGTTGGGTATATATACTCAAAAGGGGGTGAAATTGGCAGATTTAAAGCAAAACTTGTTGCCTAAGGGTTTAGTTTAAAGCTCAAGGGACACAAAATTGACCAATATCAGAAATTCAGTGACTTCATTTTGAGGTCCATCCAAATAATTTGGATGCCTGGACAATTATCGGTATCACTCATGGACGAAATACATAATTAGAGAGACTAACTCATATGTTTCTATTCATGATTAAAAGCAGAAAGATGTGAACATTCATAGCTAATAAAATGTTGCAAAGTGAGAAATCCATAGTAAGCAGCTATTAAATAAATTTCAAACACACAAAAGTACATGTTCCTTAGAAATATTATCTTATAATTAAAATCCCCATTTTTATTTCAATGCCAAATAAAATCAAGTAAATCCTTGGCACACAGGATGGTTGAAATTCTGCACTTACTGTAATACATATTCCCTAACTGAAGCAGTCCATCGACCCAGCCCTGATTGGCAGCAGATGAAAAGTAGCTGAAAGCCTTGGTGTAATCCTGGAAAGAAAGAAAGACCATTTTCAAGTGGATCCACAATCAGAAAATGATAATTACTGCTTCTGTTTCATCTCAAGCCAAAGTGAAGCGACAGTATCCAGCTACAGGGTTAATGCCCAAATTAATTTCTTTTCATAGTTTTTGGGTAACATAGCTCATACAGTCTTCTTGAAAAAGAATTCAAGCACTATTTAAAGACTTATGGTGTAGCAATAATAACAATGCTGCACTGGTTCTAAACACACACAACTGCTTGTATCATTGAACTTATTTCTAACAAATTTTCTTGCTTTTCTTTGACGGTTTGTCGTAAACTATTTGACTGAAATGAAAGTAATATCGTTATGTTTTTTTCCCAGTCTTTATAGTCTTTAAGGCTAATTCATCAGCAGATTCTGTTAATGCGTGGATATCTATTTTCAAACATTTTTTTTTCTTTAATATCTTTATTTCTGATAATCAGCCTCACACTTTTTTTAGTAAAGATATCTGCTTTTGTTCTTGTAAATACTTCTGAATTCGCAATTTCATTTTGATCATTTGTATACTCACCAAATGAAGCATTTTATCGTGATTTGGAGCAAAGGTGATCCACAGCTAGAACCCTGTGTATTATACAGGAAGTATGGATTGAATTGCGGCTTTTTAAAAAATTGTGTACATTATAGTTTTTTGAAAAAATTATGCACTTTATCATTTTTCAAAAAACAATTCAAGGACTATTTTTACTTTTAAACAAATTCAAGGACTTTCAAGCACTTTTCAATGATTTTTACAAAAGTACAAACTATGGGT
Source organism: Amaurobius ferox (assembly GCA_951213105.1). NCBI lineage: Eukaryota > Metazoa > Arthropoda > Arachnida > Araneae > Amaurobiidae > Amaurobius > Amaurobius ferox. The sequence continues at coordinate 2,634,802 of OX578145.1, read as the reverse complement.
AAAAATATCAGATTTGATAAGCAGGGAGCTATTAACAAAATAATTTATGTTATGTCGTTTCAACAAAACAGACTGTCCTATTTATAGGACGTTGGGCAGATCAAGTTTAAAATAATCATTTATTTAGACATTAGGAATAAGATTATGATTCTTCATAAAAATATATAAAAATTTAAGATAGTATATACTGTGATAGGAACTTGATAATTCGTTAGTCTGGCACTAATCTAGCATTTATATGCTTTCAACAGCTTCTAAGAAGTAATGTATAATGCGAAGCTTTAACTTAGTCTAGTCCATTTTCCCCACCCCTGTATAGTTACTAAGCAATTAACCTATTAATATGGCATCATGTTGGTTTTTAAGCCAGATTATCAATTTTGTAGTGATGTTAGGCATATAAATATTTAAAAGTTGATTATTAACTACAAACACATATGCAAATTTACAGGAGACTTGGGACCCCAAGTCTAAGCAGTTTGCAACATGGAGGCCCGAAAATTTTGTTGACTGCACTGGCTGTAAGTTTGTGTCTCCAATCCGATCCCAATAAAAAGTTGTAATTTATGCAATTAACTAAATATACTATTTGAAAAATCAGTTATTACACTCTAAAGTATTCCCGGGACGCGGTAGCCCATTGGTTAGCGCGCTGGATTTGCACTCGGCAGGCCCGGGTTCGATTCCAGCCACTGCCAAAACTGCCGCCGTGTTCATGCGGAGTACGATCACGTTAAACATGTGGGTCCGAAAGTCCTTCCGAGAGGTTGGTGGTAGGGGAAGGAGGGTACGGTCCCTGTGGATGCCTCCCCCACTGAGTTCCGGTCTAAATTGGGTGGCACTTCCCGATCGTCCAAACAGTTACCTTACACCTTTCTGGTAGGTCGGACGGTCTGGGTTTCAACAACAACAACTCTAAAGTACTCCCGACCATCCAACCAGTTGCTCTAAGTCTTCGGACGAGTCGGGTAGTCTGGGCTTTCGACTCTAAAGTATTCAAGTATGTAAGAAAATTTTTTAAAGAATAAAAATCCCACTGTTTTGGCATGGATACAAACTACGAACCAAGGTTGCTTAATGGGGAAGGGCGGGTTCAAGGGAGTGTCTGTAAGAAGTCAGTGGACATTCTGTTGCAAAATCATCTGTCCCTTCCTATCAAAACTATAATAATGGTATTCAATGAAGGAGAAGCAGGATTAAAATAAGAATTTAAAGAAGGCACATTTGTATCCTGAGATTTCTGTAGTCTTTCCCATTGTTTGTTTCTCGTTTTACAACAGCATTGTTTAAATACTTGATTGGGAAAAATGCTCGCATTCTGGCAAAATGTTTTAGTACTAAAATATTTTTTCAGAAAATCTAAGCTGCAGTAATTCAAAAAATTTTTTTTTACTTATTTATGATTCCATGGTATTGTATAAAACATTTTTCTAATTCCTTGACAGTTTGAAAGCATGATGCATTCGGTAATACATAAGTACACCTCGGTATAAAGCTTCGATCCATGTTTTTTGATTCTGGTTATTAGAGAAGAATTAGTTCCTAAACTTTTATCAATGACTTCATATGGAATATAGCCAGCGATATAATGGAATGCTTTATTTGAGTAATCAACAATATTGCTTGCATCTACAGAAGTTGAAATGTCAGAAACATTAGCACTTTGCACGGAATTATTTTTAAGAATTGCGGCATAGAGTGACATTTTTATTGTCTTTTGTTTAAATCAATAATTTAACACTAAGAAAATTTTCTTTATGGTTATTAACTTCCACTGTGTTGGGTTGCTTTTGTTATTTAATAATTTTAGAAAGTTTTGAAAGTTTAGTAAGTATGGATTCAGGAGACTTATTTACATATTATTATTTTCTTTTCTTAAATTTAGTTATCAATCTTATTTTAAATACGTTTAAAAAATGAGGTTCCATAGGGTTCAATGCATTTAATTTTTTCAATCAGGGTTTAATACAAAACTAATTGGGTGATATCATTCATTTACATTCTCATATGTCCTACAGATCATCTCAACAACATACAAAAATTTCATTTTGATAAAGTCATTTTTATGGCAGTTATCGTGCGAACGGACAGACAGACGGACAGAATGAACAAAGTCATAAATACTTAGTCCCTAACATAGTTAACTATGTTGCAAAGTGTTTGTGGGGGAGATAGCTCAAAATTAACTACTCAAAGTGGACTGTAATTAATGATTTATTTTTATCACAACCATATATGGTATACAATATATTGGGGAGAGAACTCCCACTGGCCCAAAGGCGTCAAAAGATATTTCACAACTGCTGGTTACAAAAAGGTTGCAGCATTTTCTCGGTTTTTGGCGAGCGCCAACCGACCATACCAAGTATCATCGCCAACACAAATTAGGCATTCCAACATTCCGTCCGGCGTTGAAATGAAGTTTCAAAATAGTAGAGTACAGTTTTTATACCTTCTTATTGTCGGCTGCTATTTGCTATGTTAGCTGAGCGACTAGACTAGAAAATTTGAAAGTCATTTGCAGATTTAGCAGTGTTTGGCCATATCCATATCTGAAGTGCTGGTAGAAAATTTTTTTGTAGCAGATGATACGCAGTAGTGATGTGTTTTCTCAAGAAAGCAAGTTCGTTAAACACAAACACAATTTATTTGTTGTGAGATCCATTGCACAATATAAAGTTACAAAAAAAACACTGTAACATTCGTTGCAAAGCAAAACTATATACAATGAGCTAGCAAGCTCATGAAAAGGGTTTGTAAACAGTTTATGACTAGGCACACACTCTCAGTTACTTTAACATCGGTAAGTAGAAAAACAGCTACTGTACCACAAATGCCGTGCACGTTAATGAAGCCACCATCATCAGGTCACACGTCATGGCGTTAGAAGTTAGACTACTCTCTACCGATCAAGGTCTGCCTTCCATAAAGGTCTTTCTCCGTCGATCACCGTCTGATCGATCTGACTAAACGTCGAGTCTTAAGTCTCGAATAACTACGAGATCTCTAAGGTCTCCGAGGTAAGCGATAAGGTCAGCTATAAGGTCTGAATAACTGAGAATGTGTCCTATCATATATACACCGTGATGGGTACGCTCCGGAACACAACCGTTGACGGCAGCGCCCTCACTATATGCAAAACAGGATGCGCGCGCGGCGAGAAGGCGATTTGCATGAATGGCATGTTCTGTTCCCGTCACGAGTCGTTCACGAGAACGGTGAAACCATTCTAAAAATGTAAACACGTTCTCGCGATAACGAGAATCGCGACGAAAACAGAACCAAGTTTCCAACAATCGGCCCCCTCATGCAAAACCCCAAATCTCGGCGCACGTGCTATCAATCAATGAAGTTATTCTAAAAAACATAACAGCAAAAATGTCATATTCTTTAGTATCCAGCAAAAACATAAAGTATGTACATCACTTTCATGTTGAGCAAAAAAATTTTTATCATTGAAAGAAAAATTTTAGATATCATTGAAACACTAAGTTCCAAAACTTTAATTTAAGTCAATCAAAATTTAAGTTTCAAGAAAATTTAAGTATAATGATTTAAATTTAACATTTAAGATTAAAAAAAAATTTTACTATAAATATCAAATTCAAGTTGTGTAGAAAATTTTATGTATAATTATTAAATTTAACATTTAAGATTAAAAATTTCACTATAAATATCAAATTCAATTATGTAGAAAATTTTATGTATAATTATTAAATTTAACATTTAAGATTAAAAATTTCACTATAAATATCAAATTCAATTATGTAGAAAATTTTATGTATAATTATTAAATTTAACATTTAAGATTAAAAATTTCACTATAAATATCAAGTTCAATTATGTAGAAAAATTTATGTATAATTATTAAATTTAACATTTAAGATTAAAAATTTCACTATAAATATCAAATTCAATTATAGCTGTTCATTATCTCTGTCCAAGACCAGTATACTTAATTAATACTAATAGCAGTGACACAGATAATGAAAGATTTTTTTTTTCTTTCTGTGTTGTATTCATATACAAATTTGAATAAGTGGTTTGTCAATGAATCATAAAGTGTATGATAACAAGGAGTAAACACACAAAGTAATACACATAAGCATAATTGTCTTATGCGGGAATTGAAAACATGGATATATATATACATTCAGTGTAATGTGAAAAATTTTAAAAAGTTCATTATAAACAATACACATATATATACTCTAGATACAAGTATCTGCATCACAGAGGGAGGAGTAAATTATACGATATCCTAACCATATTTGTAAAAGAAAGAAAAAATTTAGAAGTTACAAATTTAATCATTTTTGTTTTTGAAAATTTGATTACAAAAGTTTAATGCTCTATCTTTGGTCATTGGTTTTGTAAAGTAATCTGCTACATTTTCCTTGGTATTTACAAAGATGATTTTAAAAGATTCATTCTCAACTAAATTCCTCAGGAAATGGTACTTTATATCAATATGTTTGGTTCGGTTATTCTCTATTGGGGAATTTGAAAAATTAATTGCAGCTTGGTTATCACAGTAAATTATGCTATTATTTCTGTTAAATGTTAACCCTAGCTTCATACATTCCTCAATGATATTTTGTAGCCAAATAACTTCTTTCGCAGCTTCTGTCAATGAAACATATTCCGCTTCCATCGTTGACAGACTAACACACTTGTGTTTAAATGTACGCCAAGAAACGGGTACTCTATCTATAAGAAATAACATACCCCCGAGTGACACCCTGTCATCCCTATTGGCGGCAAAATCCGAATCCGAGTAGCAATTTAAATTTAAGTTACCAATGCCTGATAAGTTTAACATGTAATTCTTTGTTTTCTCAAGATATCCTAAAAGTTTAAGTAATGCGTCCCAATGTTTCATGCCAGGATTCTCTTGGAATTGAGACAGAATATTTACAGCGTAACATATATCTGGTCTAGTTCTACTTGACAAATAGGCTAAACATCCTATCAAACTTCTGTATGGGATATTTTGCATTTGTTTTAATTCTCCATCATTCATTGGGCAATCATTTTTGCTCAACGTGATTCCTTTTGTAATAGGGAGTGAAGAAATAGGATATTTGAATTCTTTAAACATTTGGCAAACTTTATCAATATACTGCCTTTGATGTATAAAAATTTTGTTATTGATTTCTGTAAATTCCACACCTAACAGTTTTTGGACCTTCCCTAGAGTTTTGATATCAAATTCTTCCTTTAGTAAAGAAACTGCATGATCAATATCACCTTGATGTTTTGAAAATAAAACTATGTCATCCACATATACCAACATTAATACTTTGTTCTGGTAAAAATATGCACAATTGCACCATTTGAGTTTGAAGAAATTTAATTTTCTCAAAGTGGTGTCAAGCTCATTATACCACTCTCTGCCGCTCTGATGTAAGCCATATATTGCCTTTTTCAGTAAACAGACATGATTTTGTTGGTTCGGATCGACATATCCAGGTGGTTGTTTCATAAAAACTTTGGCATTCAATTTAGCATAAAGGTATGCTGACTTGATGTCTAATTGAAAATGCTTCCAGTTAAGCAAACATACAAAAATTGCAAAAAAAAACTCTTATTAAGCAAAAATTTATAACGGGCTAAATACTTCGTCATACGAATCCCCCTTCTCTTGTGAATATCCCTGAGCCACTAATCGAGCTTTGAATCTCTTTACTATTCCATTTTCATCCCTTTTGATGGTGTATACCCATCTGGATCCGATTATCTTTTGTGAGGTGGGTGTAGGCACTAAGTCCCAAACACCCCTCTCTTGCATTATTGCTATTTCATTATTCATGGCTTCTTGCCATTCCTGCGAGTGCGGAGATTCAATTGCCGATTTATAGTTTTTGGGAACTATTATCTCTATGTTGCTTGCCTCTGGCCTGGATTTGATATCTCTCTTTTCTCTGAAGTTAAACAAATTTTGGTCATAATGTATGTTAGCCTTAGCACAGAATTTTTTAACATCATTATGACTTCTCAGTCTCTGTTTATCACCCTTCACTGAGTAGTAAACATCAGTTCGAGTTCCATCAGGCCTGGGTACGATCTTCCTTTCCCAATCGATGTTTGAACAGGGGGTCAGACCGGAATCAGCAGGAGAGTCCTCTTCCTCACTAGTATGACTAGTGTCATGGCTCTCACCTGCTTCTTCCTCCGACTCACTATCCAAACATCCCGATCCTGAATCTGATGTTCGAGTAAAACCCGATTTCCTTTGGGTGAAGTTTCTAGGTCGAATAGGGTCCAGGACGCCTTCTGCTGCTTCCATCTCCTCAAAACGGGCATTGCTTATTTCAATTACTTTTCTTTCTTTCACAAGAAGAATTCTATAGCCCCTGGTATTTTCCGCATATCCTACCATAACTCCCAGTTGAGCTCTTAGGTCTAGCTTCTTCCTAAGCTGTTTTGCTATACCAGCATAAGCCTTACATCCAAAAATTCTGAGATGGGATACAGCAGGCTTCTTCCCATAATACAATTCGTGTGGAGTTTTAACTTTAAATTTATGGCAAATCCTGTTCTTTGTATAAGTAAAACATAGGATTGCCTCTGCCCACATTTTGTCACCAACTTTACTTTGATTAAGCATTGCCTTGACACAATCTAATGCAGTCAGGTTGAATCTTTCAGATACCCCGTTTTGTTCGGGTGTATAAGTGTTAGATCTTTCATGCTTTATCCCTAACTTTTTCAAAAAAGCTTTAAATTGACCATGACAAAATTCCATGCCGTTATCAGTACGGATGCACAAAATCTTTTTGCCTAATTGTCTCTCCTGACAAGCTTGAAAATCCTGAAAAACTTTAAATACATCTGATTTCTGTTTTAAAATAAAAACAAACACCTTACGGCTAAAATCATCTGTAATAGTCAAGAAGTATTTGTTTCCCCCCAATGAAGCTACAGGCATTGGACCACAAACGTCCATGTGCAGTAATTGCAAAGGTTCTGTAGATCTAATCCTGCCTATTGGTTTGTACGAAACTCTTTTAGATTTTGCAAGTTTGCAATGAATGCAATTTACTTTTGCATATTTTAATTTTGGGAGTCCGTTTGCCGCGGAAACTTTACTTGTTTGGTGCAAGTAGTCTGAGTTAATATGGCCATATCTTCTATGCCATAATTCAGTTTTATTCAGAATTTCAACTGTTGAACCACTAATTTTATTTGACTTTGATTTTAAATCAGATTTTTTTCTTTTATTCAAGCTAGGCCTAATTTTGCTTTGACTTTGACTATTTGTTGCAGGGGTTTTTCTAACCTGTTTAGAATTTTTGTCCCTATCCTGATCTCCTTTACGGCCCTCAACACTACTATTTAAACTTTTAGTTGAGTACTGTGGTTTTAAGAAGTAAAGCCCTTCTTTACGTTTAGCGTAAAAGAAATTTTCTCCCTCAGGAGTCTTAAACCATAGAACACCTTTGGCTGCACTAAAAGAATAGCCCTGCTCTTCTAATACAGATGCGGCCAACAAGTTACGCCGTAATTTTGGTGAATACATAACATTTTGTAACACAATATTATTTGTATGATCTTTAAATTTAACATACATATTCACCATTCCAATAGCCTCAACTGGGCTTTCCATATCACCCACTGCTAGCGACATAGATGTATCCTTACATTTATCAAATTTAGTAAACATTTTAATATCATTACAAAAGTGTCGCGTAGCAGCGGTGTCAATCACCCAGCTGAGCCTATTGTCAGGATTATCAACAATATTAGCTTCAACATTAATATTTGAAAATACTTCAATAATATTAGAGCTAGTCGACTTTTTCAATTTTGGGCATTGTGCCTTTACATGACCATTTTTATTACACATAAAGCATGGTCCTATGACCGTAATAGACTTTTTAACTTTGGTGACATTTTTGCTTTTAGCGTTAACATTAGAAAAATATACAGATTAATTGGAACTTACATTGTTATTGTCATGATCCCTCTTCAACTGCCTAATCCTGCCTTCCTCCAGAGAAAGTTCTTTTTGAATTTTATCTAGTTTGAACTCTTTATCACTCCAACGGTAGATTATTTGGATGATGCTCTGGTACTGCTCTGGGAGATACCGGATGGCTTGGAACGCTACGTACACGTCCTCTAAGGGATGATTCACGTTTTTGAGCTTGGTAACAGCTTTCCTTATCCTCGTACAAAATATGTCGATGGGTTCCTCGATTTTCGGGCGAAGACTGAAAAACTCGTCCAACAGATGAACTAGATTAGCGCGCGTTGGGGCCTCAAAATGCGCCTCCAACTTCTCCCACGCATCCGCCGGGCTGTCGTTGATGTCTAGCAGTTCTCTGTATTCTGCCGAGATGTTTCGAAATAGGATGGAAAGTGCGCGGTCGCTGCTGCGCATGTACTCCTCTCGCTCGCGTCGTGACGTAGACTCATCGACTGGCAACGCAGTACGGTTGATGTGGCCGTAACATCCTTCTCCTTTCAGGATAAACGAAATTTCATTACGCCAGGTGACGTAATTGTCCCTGTTTAACGCTTCTATGCCGTTGCTCACCTCCATAGTCTTTAACTGTGACTAGAGTGTTTTTGTTTACTTTTCTGCTTGATGCAAATGGCGCCGGTCGCGGCCCCCGTCGATGGAATTCTCAACTCTTCACTGCTGCTTTATCACAGATAAAAGTTATGGCCTTGACATACTAGGGCCCGTAACCAAATGTCGGCTGCTATTTGCTATGTTAGCTGAGTGACTAGACTAGAAAATTTGAAAGTCATTTGCAGATTTAGCAGTGTTTGGCCATATCCATATCTGAAGTGCTGGTAGAAAAATTTTTTGTAGCAGATGATACGCAGTAGTGATGTGTTTTCTCAAGAAAGCAAGTTCGTTAAACACAAACACAATTTATTTGTTGTGAGATCCATTGCACAATATAAAGTTACAAAAAAAAAACACTGTAACATTCGTTGCAAAGCAAAACTATATACAATGAGCTAGCAAGCTCATGAAAAGGGTTTGTAAACAGTTTATGACTAGGCACACACTCTCAGTTACTTTAACATCGGTAAGTAGAAAAACAGCTACTGTACCACAAATGCCGTGCACGTTAATGAAGCCACCATCATCAGGTCACACGTCATGGCGTTAGAAGTTAGACTACTCTCTACCGATCAAGGTCTGCCTTCCATAAAGGTCTTTCTCCGTCGATCACCGTCTGATCGATCTGACTAAACGTCGAGTCTTAAGTCTCGAATAACTACGAGATCTCTAAGGTCTCCGAGGTAAGCGATAAGGTCAGCTATAAGGTCTGAATAACTGAGAATGTGTCCTATCATATATACACCGTGATGGGTACGCTCCGGAACACAACCGTTGACGGCAGCGCCCTCACTATATGCAAAACAGGATGCGCGCGCGGCGAGAAGGCGATTTGCATGAATGGCATGTTCTGTTCCCGTCACGAGTCGTTCACGAGAACGGTGAAACCATTCTAAAAATGTAAACACGTTCTCGCGATAACGAGAATCGCGACGAAAACAGAACCAAGTTTCCAACACTTATAACCAACCATTAACTTAAATGTGATAGAACAATAATTCAAACATATACTCTTGAAGTAATGAAAATACGTATCACACTGAATCAAACCAAGTTCCACATACAAGTAAATTACATTACACAATTAACACAAGTGAAATTAATTAAACATTCATAGGTAAAACACAAATTTTTGATACACCTCTTTTTACAATTCCATTAGGTGTTTTGACCATTACCACTCTGACCGTACCATCAGAACCACTAATTGTATCTGCAATTCGTCCTAAACACCATTTAGCAGGAGGAAGGTTGTCCTCTTTTATTAAAACTAGATCATCCCTTAGTACATTACCCCTTTGAAAGATCCATTTGGATCGCTGCTGAAGATTACTCAAATAATCCTTTCTCCACCTAGACCATATGCCTTGGACAATTTTTGTTATGAGTTTGCCACCGCGACAGCCTATTATCTTTTATTTCTAACAATTCGGGTTCAGGAATTGCATTTAATGGCTGTCCAATTAAAAAATGGCCTGGGGTTAGTGCTGGGAAATCATTGGGATCTGAGGACAAGGGGGAAATGGGTCTCGAATTTAGTATTCCTTCAATCTGAACTATAACTGTTAAGAATTCCTCATACGTTAAGTTAGCACTGCCAACAGTTCGCCGTAAATAATGTTTAACCGATTTTACCCCGGCCTCCCATAACCCTCCGAAGTTTGGGGATCTGGGAGGAATAAATTTCCAAGAAATTTGTTCTGATGACAAATAAGACCCTAAATGGTGATTAGGCTTCCTTACCAGTTCAAAAAGTCTTTTTAATTCAGAACTAGCACCGACGAAGTTGGTTGCATTGTCGCTATAGATCACAGCACTTTTCCCTCTTCTGGCGAAAAATCTTTTAAGGCACGCAATGAATGCCGCAGAAGTTAAATTTGACACTAGTTCTATATGCGTGGCCTTAGTGGCAAAACAAATAAAAAGGGCTAGATACACTTTTATGATCCTTCCACGTCATTGACCAGACGATTTTATGAAAAAAGGCCCGCAAAAGTCGACACCTGAAATGTTGAAGGGAGGGGTTGGATTTACTCTTTCAGGGGGTAAATTACCCATCAATTGCTCAGAAACTTTAGGTTTTTGTTTATAACAAATAATACAATTATTAACAACCTTTCTGGCTAGGCCTCTGCCACTAATTGGCCAAAATTGCTGTTGAACAGCATATAAAAGAGTTTGAGGACCAGCATGCAAGTTTTTCTTGTGAAAATACTCAAAAATAATTTTAGTTAATTTACCTTCCTTTGGAAGAATAATGGGGTGTTTTTGGTCAAAACGGAGATCAGAATGCACTAACCGTCTCCCATCTCTCAACAGGGAGTTTTTATCCATAAATGGATTTAGACATTTTAATTTGCTGTTAAAGGGGACTGACTCACCCTTAGTGAGACTCTTGATATCATTACCAAATTCTTTTACCTGAATCATTCGAATGATAACTTCTCGTGCCTTACCTAGCTCGTCCGGGTTTAGGGGTCCCACACATCTGTCATGGGGGTTCTTGGCATTTCTTGCAAATCTAAAAATAAAACTTACAATTCTAATTAGTTTCAAAAAGCTATTTGTACAATTAAGGAGACTATCTAAAACCTCAGTCTTTGTAGTTAAAGTTAATGATATGCAGTCTTTTTTCAGTTCTTTCACATATTCATTGTCATTAGAAAAAGGCATATTATTAGAAGCAGGCATCTCTTGGAGGAAGACTTTTGGACCGTGCCACCACAACCTGCACTGAGATATTTTCTCAGCAGAAAGTCCTCTAGAGACCAGATCCGAAGGATTGTCCGCTGACTTTATATGCTGCCAGCAATAGGAACCAGTCAATTCCTTGATTCTAACGACTCTATTAGAAACAAAGGTTTTTAGAACATGAGGATTAGTTTTGATCCATCCTAGAATGATAGTTGAGTCAATCCATAAATAGACTTCTTGGAAATTCAATTTCAATGAAGTTAATAACTTCTTCACAAGTTTAGACAAGAGTTCTGCTGCGCATAGCTCTAAGCGAGGTATGCTGACAGTTTTAATCTGTGCCACTCTGCTTTTGCTGCATATTAAGTTCATAGAAATTTCACCTGATGAAGAGACACATCGGACGTAGGCTGATGCACCATATGCGTCCTTGGAAGCATCTGAGAAACCATGGAGTTCTACTAGCATATCACTTCCAGTGAAAACATACCGGTTTACTGTAACTTGTTTAACGGATTGTAGGGAATGGGCAAATTTTCTCCAGTCTCGAGCTTCCTTATCAGGTAATGGTTGATCCCAATCAATTTTAATCAACCAAAGTCTCTGCATGAAAATTTTCGCTTTAACCAAAATTGGTCCTAATAGACCCAACGGGTCAAATAATCTGGCAATATCAGACAGCACTGAACGTTTAGTACATATTGTCATGTTCATTGTAGATGTAACGGAAAATCCAAAAGTATCACTTTTCGGATTCCAAATAACACCAAGAGTTTTAATGGTTTCCTCATCCTTATCAAAGGAATATTCCTGGTCCTCATATGGTACGGTTTGCAAGAGAGATCTTTCATTTGAAGACCACTTGTGAAGTTCCATGCCTCCACATTGAAGCAAGCTGACTAGCTGTTTTTGCAACTCAACGGCTGATGCAACATCTTCAACACCAGTTACAAGATCATCTATATAAAAATCAGTTTGTAGAACAGACGCAGCTAACGGAAATTTATCACTTTCATCAAGGCCCAATTACCTTAGAGTCCTGGTACCCAAGTATGGAGCACTAATTGTTCCATAGGTGACCGTGCGTAGCTGATATATCTTCACCGGATGGTCTTGACTATGTTTCCATAAGATTCTCTGCAAATCCCTTTGAACTGGATCTATTAATATTATTCGAAACATCTTCTTTATATCAGCTGTAAGAGCGATGCGATGCGTCCTAAATCTTGACATTATGGAAAAAAGATCTTCTTGATCTACACCTCCATTCACTTGTAAAGAATTAAGTGACCTCCCGTTTGATGTTGGAGCCGACGCATTAAAAACAACCCTCAACTTAGTTGTGCTTTTTTCAGGACGATAAACACTATGATGGGGAATATAATAGACTGATTCGGGTTCACATTCTTCATCAACTCTCTGCATGTGCCCTAACTCTTCATATTCCCGCATAAATTCCTGGTACAAAAAACTAAGCTCCGGATTCTTGGAAAGCCTGTTCCAAAGCGAAGTTAACCTTCTCCAAGCATTTTCTTTTGATTTGCCTAAGCTCTTGGAGTCTTCCTTTAATGGCATTTGAACAATATACCGACCCGCTTGATCTCTAACATGCGTTTTTTTAAAATGTGTTTCACAAAATAACTCCTCTTCACTTTTTCTACTTGAAACTTCCTCAACTGATTCGATTTGCCAAAATTTCGCAATCGATTGTTCTAAATTATCTTGTTTGGATAAAAAACAATGTTTCACGGATTGGGTGCAAGGTAGTTTTCCTGAAACTAAATAACCGAAAACAGAATTTTGCAAAATTATGTGGTCATTAATTTGCATTTTCTCATATTTCAGAACCTTAAAGAAAAGCTCAGCGCCTAGCAATAAGTGCACTTTTCCAGGCTTAAAAAATGTCGGATCTGCCAAATCAATAAATTGCGGTAAATTAAGGTTAGAAATATCCAAAACATTAGACGGAGTTAAGTCCGTGATTTTTGGAACTACAAGAAATTCCAAATCTTCTCTAAATTTCTCATTCTCATTCGAAACCACTCCATAGAATTTCGATTTTATGGTATTTATGGTGTCATTTATTCCAGATACTGGTGCATAAGTTTTTTCTCTTTTTAATTCCAAAATATTTGCACACTCTGAAGAAATCATATTGATCTGGCTAGCTAACACAGCCCTGAATTTTTTCTTTTCTCCGCTTGAGTTATAAACATATATAATAGCCGTGCTCAGTAAAACTGTTGATTTCTTCTTTAATATATTACTGAAGCTTTGAAGAGGGGGTGAAAGATGGGCATCTGCTACAGTTTTGTTTCTACTTAGCGATACTGAGTCATAATGAGGATTATTGGCATTCAATTCATTTTCTTTATGAGGTTCATTTCGTGACCTACTTTTTTCCATCGGCGCCTCTTCAAGGCTAGAAGAGCGATGTAAAAGCGTATGGTGCTTCTTATTGCATGTGGTACAGGAATATTTTGAAATACATTGAGAAGCTATGTGAGATCTGTTCAGACAATTGATACAAAGTTTATTTGTTCTCATAAATTCTAATCTTTTGGGTACATCCATATTTTGAAAGGCACTACATTTGCTTAAGTAGTGAGAACCTCTGCACATTAAACATTTCACTTTCTCATTTGCATGAATGATGAAACTTTTAGTTTTGATAGGCGGAGAGGGTATACTTTTATTAAATTTGACGCCTGAATTTCGGTTAATGCTTTCAAGCACTAGACTTCGCTTCTCTAAAAATTCGTCAAATTTCGGAACATCCGTTGTTTTCAGTGTAGATTCGAACTGTTTACGTGTTTCTCGATCCAGTTTTTGTAATAGTATGTTAATTAATACTATATCTGATAAATTATTCCTGTCAAATTCCAACACTTTAAGAGCTCTTAAGTTCTTCCTTAGATTATCTACTAAACTACGCAGCTCTTTAGCAGATTCATGTTGTATTTTCTTGTAGTTAATTATGGCATGAATATGCGTATCTACAATTAATCGTTTGTTTTCAAACCTTTCAACGAGCGCAGTAAATAATGAATCAAATGTGCCATCATCAGTTTCGATTTGTTTTGCTGGACCTTTTAGGGTAGAACGTAAGTAATATAACTTCTGAGTTTCAGTTAGCTTTTCATTTTTTGATATTAAATTTTCAAACTGATCCTTAAAACTGCTCCATTCTTCATATTTGCCATAAAATTGTGGCAAAGGAATTTCGGGAAGTTTGATATTCAAAGCTTCATTTTGGTAAGCATTTTTAATAGTACTGCTATTTTCACTTTTCAAAGTTGTAAGTAGGAATTTGAAGCTTACCTCTAAGTGTTCAATTCGGGATTCCAAATCTTGAATTTCGACATCCGTATCTGTCAAATCCACAGTTTCTGGTAATCCGTAATATAATTTTTGTAGTTCTTCAACTTTTTCTTGAATTGTAGCACAATTTGCTAGCTTCACTTTTAATTCTATTGCCGATTTCGGTGATTCACTGAACTCTTTCTGAAAAAGTTCCAATTTTGATATTTTGCTTTTTAGAGCACCTCGTTGTCTGTTAAGACTAGTAATCGTTTCCATCTCTCCTGGTTGGGACTACGGCTCAACGGACCACTAATGTGGGGGAGATAGCTCAAAATTAACTACTCAAAGTGGACTGTAATTAATGATTTATTTTTATCACAACCATATATGGTATACAATATATTGGGGAGAGAACTCCCGCTGGCCCAAAGGCGTCAAAAGATATTTCACAACTGCTGGTTACAAAAAGGTTGCAGCATTTTCTCGGTTTTTGGCGAGCGCCAACCGACCATACCAAGTATCATCGCCAACACAAATTAGGCGTTCCAACAGTGTTAATTAAAGTGAGAATGGTGACTCACTCCCCACCCTGCATACTTGGCTTATACATGGATTGGCTTATATTCAGAAATATACAGTATTTTGATTATATATTTTCTTACTAGTATAACTGATGAAAATTTAATAATCAACATTAGATGTATTATGGTTGATTTGTGTATAATGAAGATTTTAAGCTGATAAGTTGATATTCAAATGAGTGTATGTAAAATTACATATTGAAAACTAAGTTTATTAAAAATAACAATTGTCTCACTTTGAAAGTCGGAAGAGTTTATATTTCAGAAAATGGGCAATTCAAGTATTTTGTGTATGTAAAAACTCACAGAACTGCATATATATATTTAATCTATTTACAAACAAAATGCATAATATTTTGAGTATTTCAATTTATATTTTTTATAAAAAAAATGATGGAATTGCTTCCTTAACATTGGATATGACTAGACATTGTTTACATTTGGTAACAAGTGACATAGCAGTGATATGCTAAAGTTGAGGTGCTGCATCTTTCAAAGAAAATTTTATATAGAATAAAATGCTGAATATCATGATGTTGTGCTTAGTTTTAGAGATTCTTTATTTTCTAAATAATAAAGGTTCAAAATTTATGATTTTCCTTCTTCCCTTAAAAGTTCTAAATTAATTCCTTATTATTGCGTATTTTGGCAATTTATATCTTATTAATGTTAGCTTACCATCCCTTTCTATTATTCCAATATTTAAAATTATCGCAAATGTATTTGCAAATGCTAAATATATCCCTCCATCATTTGCTAATTCACCAGTGTCCCCTGTACGTTTTTCTTTGCGACCTCACTCTTTCTCTTTCGGTTGAAAACTTTATTCAGCAGATCGACAAAAAAGTGCATCTATTTAAGAAAAAAGTGTCTTTCGCCATTCGTAAGTATAAAACCATATGTTTTTGGAGTGCCTCATGGCATTCCTTAGAAGGACATAACATGGGTTCAGGGTAGCTAAATTTTGAGGCAATGCCTTGTGTTTTTGACGAAGCATTCTATTTTTATTCATGGGGTATGCATAAATGCTCTGTGTAATATGCAAGTTTTCACTCGCTACGATTGGTGGATATTGGGAAATGAAATCATAATCACCGAGCATCAGTTTGGTGTGGTTAGAAGATTTTTGAGTGCTACGGTGCGGGGCTCACACTAGGGCGCCCGTAACTTACGGTCACCGGAAAAATATTTTAATTTAGTATTGGCTATGTTGAGGATATGTAAGTTATAGAGGCCTCTGTGTCAGGTACTTCATGTGCCTATATTCATGTGGTTACATATCAAATACCTGTCATGTTCCTTCAGTTGAAGTGGTGCTGACGGGCCACACTCAAAGTATGTTTTTTTTAATAAGCTTCATTATACTGGGCAACTAATGGTCAGCTTCAAGATTAGTGCTATTCAAAGATGAAAGTCTGTAGCCTCTGGGTCACACACCACAAGAAATTATGTAGCCACCATTAATTGATATAGCGTGTTCTTCAGAAAGTACGGTGCTGCTATCTTTTGAGAAATTTGAAATCAAATAATAGCATCAGAGCGTCGTTCCTTGCAAGCTCACTTATACCTCACTACAAGTGTCCCGTTGTGTTCCTGTGGTGATCTCTTCAAATTCTTAGTGTTTCACACATTATCTTTTTTATTCCTCAGCCCACACATCTACAGATTTTTCGGTTTTCATGGGACTTGCTCCTAATGTGTGGTTCTGCCATCTATATTCGAACCCGAAAACCGTCGCTATCCCAAATGATAACTTTACCACAGTAAAGTTTCGCCATAGAATTTGAGAAGCATTTTTAATTTTTATGAATTTATTTTGAACTCATACAACTTTATTTTCCAAACTTTGAATGTATTATTTTTGAACATGAATGCTTGTAATTTTATACTTAATATATTTTTTTTTCATTACTTTTGAGTTCAGTTTGGTGGACAGCTTTCCAGGCAGACCAAGCTCTGGTCTACAGACCAGAGTGGAATCTGAACCTGGGTTTAATTGTCCTTTTCTTTTTGGTTATTGTAATGTACAACAATTATTGTTCTACTTTAAAATTTAATTTGAGACAAATGATTTGGGAGATGTTTTAAGGCTCTTAAGTAAATGCCTGTTGAAGACCCAGACCGCCCGACTCATCCTGAGGACTTGAGCAATTATTTGGATGGCCAGTAAGTACATGCCTGTGTAAAAATAAGTTAACTGTTTCTGAGGCAAATAAGTTTTAAAAGTTTAGTTCAGCAGAAATTTTGTTGTGATCCTTTTGTCATGGATGTGCTAATATTAATTTTTATGTACTTAAAGGTAAGTGGAATTTAATAAGTTGTGTGTTTGAGTTAATAAAAGGCAAACATTGAAGTAATGTGCACAGGCATTTCGAAACAGCTTAAAGAAACTTTATTAAAACTATACGATCAGTTTAAGGAAATAGAACAAAGAAACTATTAAAACTATACGATCACATAAAGAGAGAAAGAGTATTATAGTTGGGCAATTGAAAAATAAAAATAAAATATAAAACATAAATATAATAGATTCCAACAATGACCAATAATATTGACTATATAAAGTATATTCCAAATGTGTTTGTGTCTGGATACAAGATGGGATTTTTAGTTGAATGGCACTTACTTTTGGGACACCTTTACCATGTAAATACATCAAACCCAAGCCACTTTGCCCAACAGGGTTGTTCTGAAATAAGGAAAAATGAATTCAATCAATTCACAAGATTTGAAAATTAATTTACATTTTGTATTGAAATATAGAAGTAATGCTATAAAGAATGATGTATCAATCAATCCTGAATACAATTTTGCACCTCTTACACTTTAGGAATTGCCACATCAATCAGTATCTTTTTAAGCTAAATTGACTCGGTGTTGAAAAATTGAAAGTCAAATTTTACACGTTACTTTTTTTTCTCTCTTTCATTGTCTGTCAATTATATATGTATGTTTAAAAAAGGCACTAATTTCAATACAAGTTAAAATAACTCATCCATTCAAATATTAAAATTTATTACTATCTTGCTTTCAGCTTTTCTAAATATGTTAAAATGGTGCAAAAAATGACTTGCTTATCAAAAAGTTTGACTCATGCTTTTGAGTTGGAAGAGTCCATTTGACTCCCACTTCTACAGGTTAAGAGCAAGTTCTGGTAACTATGTTAATTTTTAGTTTAATTTTCTTTCATTAAGTTTATAACTGGCAAAGTTAAGCTCTATCGTCAGGAGAATACTTTTCAATTTTGAATGTTAATTTATGCATTCATCAATATAATAGGATAAGTACAAGAGTGAATTAAAATTTGTATACAAAATGAGAATGACAAAATTCTTACTTTATCAGCTGCCATGGTAAAATACTTTAGAGCAGTCTCATTATTTTGCTTCACCACACTTCCCCCTTCCAAATACATCTACGTCAGATTCAAAAACAACATATTTAGGAGCAATATACACTTTGCAACTGGAAATGGTGAAAAAATAATAATACACATACTTTTCCAAGAAATGCCATGGCATTGGCATTTCCAGCATCTGCTGCCTGCATGAAATAGTTTAGGGCCCTCTGCATTGAAGAGACAAATAATTAATTACAATCGAAAAGATGAACAAGTTACATGCAATTTAATTTTGTAAATGAAAAAAGATAGCATGAACCCTAGTTGAAGGTTATAAAGTTGTTGCTTTAATGTTGCTTCCAAACAACATCTAGATCAGACATGTTGCTCACAAGCATTCTGGAGATCGCCCCCCCCTATGTTTAGTATGAATTTTATTTATTTTTTTAATTTCTACTCTGCTCTTAGCTTTTATTCAATAAAAAATTTTTCTTTATTGAATACAAATATCTATAGAAGTACTTGAAATGCCACATGTTAAAAATAATTTTTTGGAACATAATTCTTATTTTCATACAGAGCCAAAAAAGATAATTAACTTTTGGATCCAGGAAGGTAGGTTTTTGGTTATGCAAAGTATATTCATTGGCAAATGCCCCAAATGCTGTTTAATGTATTGTAGAGCTTATTTCAGATATAGAATGAAAGTGCCTGTTGATTAACCCCAAATCGCTGGTGGATAATTGGTTCAGATACCTGTCTTTATTAGCTGACCTACAGATTTAGAGTGTAATGGTAATAAATTATGAAAGGATTTACTGTTATTTGAACCTCTGGATAGAAGATGAGAAACGACGACTAATGTACTGTGTCGGGCCCTTCTAGACACACATGGATTTTAAACTTAATTTACTTAACTAAATTTCAAAAAAGAGTGATCGTATAGTTGTTAGTGATGGACTTAAAACCTTTAATTAAAAGTAACAGTTGAAACTTAAAAATTAAAACTTAAATTAAAGTAGTAGTTACCTGGTAATTAAAGTAGTAGTCTTCTGTGAAGCATCTAAAAAAAAAACCACTGGAAGAAAATAGGGAACAAAGGGGACTAAAATAAACACAACAGTATTAGGGGGAAAACAAAATTTAATTTATTGGTTCATTAGATAGTTACATAACTGACAATCCAAGCCCAAATAAAAAGATTTTTCTAACCTTGCCTCATGACAAAAAGAAATAACATTGGTTAACTATGTGACCAAAGCTACCCAGGGAACTTAAATATTTACTTTAAAATAATAATAATAAAAAAAAAAAAAAAAACTAATTAAAAACCTTAACTGAGATCTACCACTAAATTGAGCCCATCTTAAAGGACATGATAAAAATGATAACTGAGGAATTTCCCAAAGGACCGGTAAATCTCCTATGACAGCCAGTCATAGTATTAAAGTAAAAGTTCATGAAGGAGTTTACTTTTGGGGTAAACTCACCGCTCTTAGGACGCAAAGGGCCCTCACATCAGCTCTTCATGCGCCGAAGGAGTTGAGAGCACCGTATCTTGTAGGAGCGAAGTCGGCCCGGTTGTCGGCATGGGAGTCACCAGGATTGGCAGTTTTTACTGGGTATCCAGGGAGATGGTGAAAACGCTGTCCAGTCTGGATGGACCTAGTGCATTTGGTCAGTGGAGGCCACAGGAGAGAGCAAGCACAGTGGAGTGGTATGCCAAAGCAGAGTCTATTCCTGTTCCACTGCCCTCAGCTTCGTCGGTCGAGAGAGCATCAAGAGCAAGTAGGGTACACCGCAAGCAGCCTCAGGTCATCGACCCCAATGGAGTGGTCCTGGAGAAGCAGTGGAAGAGAGGTGTTGGCAGGCAAAAAATTGGGGGCCAAAAAAGTGTCTCGAAAAAATGTGTTGAGCTTTGATGAGAGAGTGGAGTATATAAAAAATTTGGCATGCATTACGCTCGCCACCACATAATATTTTTGTGCATGGGACCCTAGCAGGAGGGTTGCAGTAAAGAAGATATCTTCGAGATTCCAGTATTCCTTGATGCCAATATCGCAAATCACATCTCCCATTTCGAAGAACACATAACTGTTGTAGGGGTTTAACTGTCCTGGCATCATGACGCTAAGATAACACCTCGAAAATTGCAAAATCGGCGCCACCTTGGCCTGGTGTGATAGTTAGCATTCAAAGTGGGTTTTGATAAAAAAAATTAAGATTCTAAATTAATTTATATTACAGGGCTGTGGGAAAATATATCATACTGAGGTATAACATTAAAAACATTCAAATTTAACCAAGTAATATTTCCAGGGCAGCAGTGGTCACTCATAAAGACTGGTTTCAAAACTTTAACACATCAGTTGTCAATTATAAAATTATGATCTACAAATATAGATTCTTGTCAATTAATAATTGTTTCTTTACACAGCAGTATGGCAATTATGCACATATTCCGGTAATTTGCACCATTCAGGGTTCCTTAATTACACTGGTACTTGTTCCAATATTACTGAATTAAATATATTTCTCATAATTGCTATATCCTTATTAAATATTTTTCATTTATCATTAACTCAGTATCTAAATAATAAAAGTTTAGCTTTAATGTGAGTTATTTAGTCTAATTAATATAAGTCTAATTAATTATTTAGTCTAATAATAAGCATAATTAGTCTTTATGAAATTATCTCTATTCTAAATAAGTTACTACCTCTTTCTAGTTATTCCTTAATTTAAAAACCAATTAAAGTTGCAGAAAGTATAGAAACCAATTAAAGCTTCTAAAATTATATTTTAACTTTAAGTGTTTATGATGTCTCTTTACATCACTACTTTGAAATAGTTGCAACTCTTTAAGCAAATGAAGTTATTTTTTAAAACTTTAAACATTGAAATATATCTCTACAAACAAAATAAAAGCATTAAAAAAAAGTACATTTTAAACTATCAGAATTTCAACACCACAACTGGCAGATCTGGTCTGTCAAAAAGTGAACCAGTGAAACAATAAAAAACTGTCGGAAAGAGATTATCTACACAAGTATCATTCCTGGGTCATTCTCAGAAAAATCAAGATTTTGTGTCGTTTATTATAGAGAGTAAGGTTTTTAAAGTATTTTGAATAAATGAAATAACTTGAATTGAATGCATACATCAGAGATTGAAAAATCTATAGGAACCAGGCTAAAAAACTTAGAAGTCAGAAAAAACTGCACAATGTATTTTTAAAATTTTTTTATTAGTATTAACAAGATCATATGAAGTGGGTAAATATATAAAATTTATACACTGTGTTTATGTCCACTGACATGTCTCACAGATTTTGTTTTGAAATACCAATGGTCAACAGAAGTTAAAGTTCTTTAAATCAGGTCCATTTAAATATATCATCAATAAATTTTGTTAACTGTTTACTTCCATTCTGTCTCTTTATTAATTTTTTATATTAATTTAATTGGAAGTTTAATGCCTGTCAGCAGAGTCACAGGCCAATATGTGGACAGAAATAAAAGTGCTAATAAATTCCTCCAAATGGCATCAATCAAACCACAACCAGCTATTATTGTTCAGAGAAACTGAAACCATGGTTCATACAGTCTTCTTGAAAAAAATTTCAAGGACTATTCAGACTCAAGGTCTAACAATAATAACAATGCTACAATGGTTCTAGACCGCACCCCCTCAAATTCCATCAATAAAAATATTTTTCAACTTTTGTTACCTACTACATTTTATAAACAGATCCACAATTTTGACAAAATTTTTTTACAATTCTGGGACTTTAATAATAATTGTAACTGCTGAATTTCATAACACATTTATTATTAGAAATGTAAAACAAAATTACAAATATCAGTTATACAACTACTACCTTAATAAAGAAAGCTCATTAACAACTTATACCAAGGGAACAACTTTAGTATACAGAATGTTGGCATAAACCGCCATTTTTTTGGCGAGCCAAAATGTCACCAAGGAAGATGGTGTTCGAAAAGTTATTACGAATGCCATGTTAGACTTATTGTGTAAATAATTGAAATACATATAAGTCAAATTCAAAAATACATAAACAAATATCATACAAAAATGAAAGATAGCCAATACCGTAAAATTGGTAATTCCCATCCTAAAGGTTTTCACATGGCTTACGTTTTTCCCATTCAATCTCTCTGACATGTTCCAAAAATTGATTAAAACAATAAATTCCTTAACCCAATAAAACACTCTGAAAATTAGCTACAACACTGCTAAAAACACCGAAACAAAAGCTATACTTAAATCAAAATTAAAAAATGAAACTTTAATTTAATTTAATAATAAGCCATGCTAATCAAAAAATTAAAATACAATAAAAAATACAACCTGATTTAAGGATATCCAAAACTTTGATAAATTCCTCACTGCATTTTAATTGTATTTACTTGAGTATAAGTCGAGAAATTTGTGGCAAAAAAAAAAAAATCTTCAAAGTGAGAGAGGGTGGATCGATTTATAGAAACTCAATTTCATTTTTGAACCACTTACTTCGTTCTCAGGAGTGACTCACTGCATTCTTTCAGCAGAAGTCTTCATTCGAATTGAATATCCGACACATACACAAACGCATTTACATATTTTGGGGTGGACCCTGGATGATGTAATATGCAGGTAGGTACCTATCCCAATGTATATAAGAAGTTCACTTTGGAAACATCAGCATGATTATATTGTAGATCTGTATCAAAGATCTGTGTTATTGATATTCTGTAAGATCGATCATTCGATCTTGTATGACGGTCTTATGATAAAATGTCTTAGATGATGATGGTGTTGAAGAATTGAAAGTTCCTATTCAGATATATTTGTCTGTGAGTGACAAATATATTTTTGTCACAAGTTAAACACCAGTGATTTATATGTTTTTAACCCCAAAAGATGTCGACCACTCATAGTTCAAAAGATTCAACTATAATGTATCAGAAAATGTTTAGTCCGTGTTCCAATATGTGACCTGCAAGAGGTGGAAGCTGAACGACATATAAAGATAAATTTAAATCTGTCGATATTGATGTTTTCGAAACAAACCTCTTATGTTTCTTCAACTCTATGAAACTTGTAAATATGGTACACTACAAATGCTTATAGCAGCACGCCACTGTAATTTGGCAAGATTATGTGTTTATGAATAAATGTTGATTCTGTTCATTAACTTGACTCATGAACTTATTTTTTTTACCACTGCACAATTCTGCTCTCAACTTAAGAAATATCTAAGTTTTCTTTTACATAGTCGAACAAATGGTTACGGGCCAGTTAAAATGCCCAAAGAAAGGAAAGACAAATGAGTCTAATTGATGAGGCTATGTTCGTTCTCCCGTCAGAAAGTATACAATCACTGTTGTAATGAGTTCAGCTGTCTCACAGCTATTGGAAAAGTGTGTTACCGAAGTGAGCCATGGATGCAATAAAGACTACGCTACTAACAAGGGACAGTTATGCAACATGGTGCAACAGTATGTCTTTTGCACTGAAAGCTGAGGGATGTTATGGATTTATCGATCGGACTGTTAAATCAGTAGACAAAACCACATCCCGACAGGACCAAGATGATTTCATGCGCAGATGAGACAAAGCATTGTTTATGCTATTTTACAGTCTTTTACCCGAATATCAGGAGTTGATCAACATAACGAATGATCCAGCGAATGCCTGGGAAAAGTTAAAAGATCATTTTGAAGCACCAATGAGGGCAAATTTGGTACGTCTGCATGATGAGTTCTTCAGCATTCGTCCTTACGAAAATGAGCGTGTGGATATATTCTGTGCACGCTTCAAGAAAGCCATAGCAAAATTGAAAGATGTCAAGCATCCAATTGCTGAGATATATGTGGCGTTCCAAGCCATCCGATTCCTCCCTGATGTATTCCGAGGTATTATCCAAATAATCAACAGATGGACGGACGCTAACTTTATCATTGGTAAGATCCAGCCAGAACTTTCTGCAGAAGAAGGTCGTTTAAAACAACAGAAATAGGTATCTTCATGTGAGTAAAAATTCTGCTTATTCTGCATCTTGTAAAAGTAAAAATATATCTAAGTGTAATAATTTATCTAGAAATTTTAATGCCAAAATGAAATCCAAAGTAACACAAATTGGACCCTGTTATTTCTGTAAGAAAATGGGCTATATTAAGAAAAATTGTTTAAAATTGAAAATTAAAAATGTAACCAGTATTGTTGAGTTAAATGTTGAATCAAATATTTGCCAGTTTTGCTGTCAATCAAGACAGTTTTGCTGTCAATTTAATTGATAAGTTCAACTGGATAATAGAGAATGCTGCCAAGTGTTATTTCTGTAATAACATTAATCTGTTTTCAAAATTCAAAGAATTGGAAGGTATTTCCATGTCGCTGACAGGTAGAAAATGTCAAAAGCGCAGTTGAATCTATTGGAATGGTTAGAATACTTGTAATTGTAAGGGAACGAAGAAAAGATATCGTATTACATGATGTAATGTTTTTCCCAAATTATTTCATAACCTTCTAGCAGCTTTGGCACTAGAAGAGAAAATAATTTTTATGCTAAAAAGAAAGAAGGATTATATTTCTTAAAACCCCAGTATGAACTAAATAGTTCAAATGATATCAAGGATCATAAAGGTAGAGATAGCAAATCAGGAAGTAGAGATAAAGAAAATAACAAAAAATTCAAAAATTTAAAAGATCATAATAAAGGATCAAACAATAAAGAAACTCCAAAAAGTAAAAGTCAAAAGTCTGATTTAAATAATTCTAGAAAGATTAGGAAACAGATAAATGAAAGTTTAGTATTTACAAAAGTAAACATAGTAGCTCATTTACTGAGTCAAACGGCAACACTAAACAGATATTGTCATCTCAAGATATTGTCATCTCAAAATTGATTATTTGTTTCAGACAAGCAAAGTTTCGGTGGTGAAAGGACTTCCAAAATTCAAGTTCAGTAGATTGAATTGCAAACACTGTAAACTAGCCAAAACTAAAGGGTAACTAACAAACCTATAGGTAAGATCAGATCCACTAAACCTTCGGAATTATTACAGATGAATAGATGTGGGCCAATGCCAGTCATTAGGTGATAACAAATACTTTCTCTCAATCACAGATGATTATAGTAGAAAAGTTTTTGTGTATTTCTTAAAACAAAAATCAGACATATTGGGTTGGAGGGAAAGTTGTGTCGTATTTTAAAGAAAATATTTGAATTCATTTATAAAAATGTGTTTAATATTAATCAATTATATATGCTCTGTTATTTGTTACAACCTGTTGCCATCTTTCAGGTAACCTGTGAATTCCTGTTTTGTAGAAGTTCTCATCCTTGGAGTTAAAATAGTTAGCAACTGCCTTAGAAACACTTTCAAAAGACGTGAATTTTTTTCCCGTTAGATAATTTTGCAGAGATCTGAACAGGTAATAATCAGATGGTGCAATGTCAGGTGAATACGGTGGGTGACTAAGGACTTCCCATCCTAATGCATTCAGTTTTTGTTGTGTCACCATTGCAGTATGCGGGCGAGCATTATCGTGGTGGAACACTATTCCTTTTCTGGCCTTTTTTCTTTGATAGCTGCATTCAATTTATCCAGCTGATTGCAGTACAGATCCGCGTTGATGGTTTTCCCCTGTTTCAGCAACTCGTAGTACACTGGACCTTTCCTGTCCCACCACAAACAAAGCAGTACTTTTCGTTGATGGATACTTGGTTTTGGAACTGTTGCTGATGATGTTCCTGGTTTGCAGTAAGATTTTTTTCTCTTAATATTCTCGTAAAGAATCCACTTTTCATCTCCAGCAACAAGCCTGTCCAAAAACGGCTCCACATTGTGTCTAATCAGATGTGATGAACACATTCTTATACGATCAGATAAATTCTTTTCCGTTAATTCATGTGGAACCCAAAAACTTTGCTTTAACACAAACCCAAGAGATTTAATGTGATCTCCAACAGTTGTATGATGAATGCCAAACTCTTCTGCCATTTCTCGACATGTTACAGATGTTCTTTTTATTTACAAGAAAAATCACCTGCCTATTTAAAATACGACATAACTTTCCCTCCAACCCAATATTTGAGATTTTCAAAGAATTCCAAATTAGGGAATTAGCAGCTTTCATGACATTAAATATTTAAGTTTACTAACGGTGAATTATATGAAGTCATATTAAAGTGTGTCGGTGCTTCATTTGATGAAACTTTTCTGCCAAGTGTGATACCAATGGTGGTGGCTTCAAAAGCACGCAAGTTATTAAGGTAGTATAAAATTTCCTAAATACTATGGATGCTCCAAGAAAGGCTTACGAGCTTTCTGTACATAGATCTGTTTAGTGTTTGGCATAGATTTTACAAAATTGTGTAAATTGCCTAAATGTGCTTTATTTCATTCACGAATAAAGTGTACTGAACTTTCTTAACATAATTCGTATGTTTTAATTATACATGAACATTCATCTGGGGTTTTTGCTGCATTCAACTCTGCTATTTTTCAAGCTGCTACGTAGTTAGTTCTGCTTGACAAAATGAAATTTACTAAATCTCCAATCTTCAAATTTATTGCATCATCAAATTTCTTCTCCTAAATTTATTATTTGCCAACAGGTTATGGGCCTTTTAATGCCCAAAAAACTATAGCGAGTGTTAAGAAAATTTCTCAGTACGTAGAGGTATTCAGATGGGGGCTGCAGCTGGCACCATTTTGAAGTACGAGCACTAGTAAACAAGTGTACAAGACTTTTTGTGTTTGCTTCTTCGCTAATCTACTAGTAGCCATAAAGGTCAGTAGAATTGAGCCGCTGTCTCGAGACAACTACGTCACATGGAGCACAGAGATTTCATTCATCCTCAAGGTAGAAGGGTGCTTTGGTCACTTAGCCAGAACAGTAAAGCCGATTGAAGAAGATGCATCTTGCCGGGATTTTGACGACTTCTATTGTTGAAAAGATAGAGCTCTCGCAATAATTTATCAAAGCTTATCTCCAGAATATAAAGAACTGGTTAATGTTTCTGATGAACCAAGTCGGGAAACTTTGAAGCAGCACTTTGAGGCTCCAACTAGAGCGAATCTCGTAAGACTTCTGGACGAGATTTTTTCCATACGGCCAGAACTCGACGAGCCCATCAGCATTTTCTGTTCAAGGATCCGGAAGGCAGTAACGAAACTCAAAGATGCCAATCTTGGATGCCATTGAGGATTTGTATGTCACTTTCCAGTGCATTCGGTATTTACCGGAAGAGTACCGTGGAATAGTACAGATTATATACCGATGGAGTGATGCGGATTTCAAGCTAAATAAAATTAAAGCCGAGCTGTCCTGTGAAGAGAGCAGACTACGACAACAGGACTTGGACATGGCAAAAACTGTAAGTTTTAATTCTGCATATTTTACTTCTAAACGTGTTGTAAATAATGTAAAAATGCCTAATTTTAAATTGCCAAATATGTCAAATGTAAATACTTCTAGAAATAGTGTTAATACTAGAAATGTTTCTAAGAGTAATGTTAATGCTGTAAATATTTCTAAAAGTAGTAAAGTGAAGTGTTTTTACTGTAAACAGCCAGGTCATACTAAAGTAAATTGTCCTAAAATTAAACAGGATCAAGCATAGTTGAAGTTTTTGGATCTCCTAGTATTGAAGCTGATACTGTAATAGATCCTAATGATAGGTTCAACTGGGTAGTAGATACTGCTGCTACGTGACATTTTTGTAATAACATTAAATTATTCTCTAAATTTAATGAGTGTAAAGGCACTTCAATGTCTGTAGCAGTAGGGGATATCGAAAGTCCAGTTGAGGCTATCGGGATGGTGGAAATGTATGCCCAGTTCAAGGACATTAAAAGTGTTGTGTTAAAAGATGTAATGTATTCGCCTCAACTTAGACAAAATTTATTAGCTGCCTCAGTTCTAGAACAACAAAATTACAGTTTTAGAGGAGCTAATGGGGTGCTTTGGTTTTTTACATCCAAAGGTGATAAATTCGTTTACGCTATAAGAAAAGATGGGTTATATTTTTTAAAATCACAGTATAGTACCGGTGAACAAAATAACACAGAAAACCATAAATCTAAAGATAAGGATCATAAGGGAGATAGGAAACCTAAACAGGATGGGAAAGCTAGTGATAGGGATACTAGTTCTATCAAAAGTGCAAATACTGTAAATATAGTACCTAAGGAAACTAAATGTAAATCTGACTCAGCAAAATCAAAAACTAAGCAGAAAGGAAATATGGCTAAATTAAAAAAAAAGCCTGGCTGTTCAGTAACTGGGGTAAATGATACAAATTGTCTATGGCACAAGAGATATTGTCACATAAATGCTGAATATCTTTATCAAACCAGCAAAGTTTCTGCGGTAAATGGGCTTCCTAGGCTTAGATACAGGAAGATAAATTGTAAATACTGTAAATTAGCTAAGTCTAGGAGAGTTTCATATCAACCTATTGGTAGGATTAGGTCCACTAGACCATTATAATTATTGCATATGAACGTCTGTGGTTCCATGCCTATAGTTTCGCATGGTGTGGAAATAAATATATTCTATCCATCACTGATGATTATAGCCGAAAAGTTTTTGTTTGTTTAATGAAACAGAAGTCAGAGGTTTTTGAACATTTTAAGGAGTTTCAAACCAGAGAAAAAGACAACTAGGTACTAAGATTCTATGTATCCGAACGGATAATGGAATGGAATTCTGTCATGACAAGTTCAAAGCTTATCTGAATAATATTGGTATTAAGGCAGAGAGAACTAACATGTATACGCCACAACAGAATGGAGTGTCAGAGTGATTTAATTTAACCGCATTTGATTGTGTTAAGGCTATGTTGAACGAGAATAAAGTCAATGACAGAATGTGGGCAGAAGCCATATTATGTTTTACATACACTAAAAATCGAATATATCACAAATTTAAAAATAAAACTCCACACGAACTCTACAGCGGTAGAAAGCCTTCAGTGAATCAGCTTAGGATTTTTGGTTGTAGAGTCTATGTAGGTAAACCTAGTCAGCTCAGAAAGAAATTGGACATGAGAGCTACAGAAGGAATTATGGTAGGCTGTGCCACAGGCACCAAAGGCTATAGAATTTATTTGCCAGGGCAAAAACGTACCTTTGAAATCTGCAATGTGAGATTTGAAGAGGGCGATGTAGTGGAAGGTAGCCTGGACCTAATTTGTCCCAGAACTATCTCCTTTAAAATATCTAAGGATGACAGTTTAGAATATTCCGAGGGGGAATATCCGAGGGGGAAGTCTGATGGAGGGGCAGGAGAGAGTGGAGACATTGGTGAGGATCCGTCTGAATCCAGTGAGGAAAAGGACTCTCCTGTAGATTCCAGTATGACTCCTTGCTCGGATATTACTTGGCAGCGAAAGGCAGTACCAAGACCCAATGGGAGTAGAACTGACGTATACTACTACGCTAAGGGAGATGATAAAAGGCTGAGGTCACATAATGACGTAAGAAAATATTGTACAAAAAGAAATATACAATATGATCAGCAGTTATTTAAGTTTAGGGAAAAGAAAAGTCTAAAAGGGGTCAGTAGCAGACTAGAAGCAAGCAACATTGAAATAAAGACACCAAAGAGTTACAATGCTGCTATTAAATCTTCCCAGTCTGAAAAATTGTGTAATGCAATGGATGAAGAAATAGCAGTAATGCAAGAGAGGGGTGTCTGGGAACTAGTTCCTGCATCCACCTAACAAAAGCATATAGGCAATAGATGGGTATACACTGTCAAAAAGGACGAGAAAGGGGAAATTAAAAGGTTTAAAGTACGCTTGGTGGTTCAAGGGTATGGTCAGGAAAGGGGAGAATCATATGATGAAGTTTTTAGCCCTGTGGTGAACTTCAGTATAATTAGAACATTTTTCTCAATTTTTGTATGTATGCTTGGATGGATGCATTTTCTGTTGGATATCAAATCAGCTTATCTCTATGCTAAATTAAGTCAGAAAATTTACATGAAACAACATCAAGGCTATGTCAGTCAAAAACAACCTGATTATATTTGTTTGTTGAAGAGAGCCATTTATGGTCTTCATCAAAGTGGAAGAGAATGGTATATTGAACTTGACACCAAATTAAGAGAATTGAAAATTTTGAAACTTAAATGATGTAATTGTGCTTATATATACAATAACAAAGTTCTTATGCTAGTTTATGTGGATGACATAATTATTTTTTCCAAGTATCAGAAAGACATAGACCACATTGTTTCACTGCTTAGCAAGGAGTTTGATATCAAAATATTAAGGAAAATTAAGAAATTACTAGGTGTGGAATTTAATGAATGTGATAACAAATTTTTTATACATCAGAGTCAATATATAGATAAAGTATGTCAAATGTTCTAACAGTATAAATATCCAGTTGCTTCACTTCCTATTACTAAAGATAATATTTTGAGTAAAATTGATTGTCCAATGACAAGTGAAGAAGTGAATCAAATGCAAAGATTTCCACATAGGAGTTTAAATGGGTGTTTAGCTTTTATAGCTAGTAGGACTAGACTAGTTATATGTTATGCAATTAACATATTATCTCAGTTTTCAGAAAACCCTGGAATTAAGCATTGGGATGCTTTGTTAAGACTTTTAGGATATGTTGGGAAAACTAAAGATTATATGTTAAATTTATCTGATATTAAAGAGTTAAAATTAAACCGTTACTCAGATTCTGACTTTGCAGCAAATATAGATAACCGTGTTTCACTTGGAGGTATGATATTTTTTATTGATCATGTACCCATTTTTTGGCAAACCTTCAAGCATAAGTGCGTCAGTTTGTCAACAATGGAAGCTGAGTATGTATCTTTAACAGAAGCAGCTAAGGAAATGGTATAGGTACAAAATATAATTAAGGAATGTCATATGCTTGGGTTAAACTTTAATAAAAATAATAGTATCATTTTTAGCGATAACCAAGCAGCAATAAATTTTTCTAACTCTGCAATTGAAAACAATCAAACTAAGCATACTGATGCATACTGATATCATTTCCTAAGAAATTTAATAGTCAATGAGTTATTTAATGTCAAATTTGTAAATAGTAAAGATAACTTAGCAGATCATTTTACTAAACCAATGACTAAGGAAAGAATATTTAAATTTTGTAGTAAAATATTTGAAAAAGTAAATCAAGCTTTTTGGGTTTGTCCAAAACTTTAAAAGCTAATTTGAATTTACAACTTTAGAATTTTTTTAAGATGTTATATACAGTGACCGCCGCTTATAAGAAACACGATCATTTCACTCATTTTGTTTCTTATAAGCAGTTGATTCTTAAATCCGGAAATTTTTGAAATATCATTCTTCCATTGTAAATACTAACTATTGAATACAGTTTTACAGAATTTAAAAGATAAATGTATATAAGTTAAATATTAGTACGTACATAATACATTTGTAAATTGAGTTTTGCATTCAAAAATATTTCTTATTTTACAAATTAAGCCTTACAACTTAAAATATTATATATATGCATATAGTTAAATAAGAACAAAAAGTAAAACTCATAGGTCGTTCATTTAAGTATAAGAGCATAGTACATTTTCATACATACCGTAATCTATTACTGAAGAACAGTAAAAAACTTATCCAGTGTTGTTTGTGCTAACGAGTCTGTGATTAGTTTACGCACATCCATTTCTAAATTGTAAAATAGTCCATAAACTTTTACTGATGCCCCTCTGTGTTTAAGAGTTTTTCTAATTATAGTTAGGGCTTATCGCGACTGTTTTGCTGTAGGAAAATTTTCTTCTTGTGGAATGTCGTCTTCATTTTCTTCTTCATTGCACACATTCTGAATTTCCGCCACTATGTCATTATCACTTTTTTCTTCAGATGTTTGTAAATTTTCGTCGATGTGAATCCATTCTTCGAAAAGTGCTTCTAATTCTTCTTCATCTTCTGCTAGTATGTCAACATTATTTTTCAAAAATCCTGCTTTACAACTTTACAATCCTGCTTATCCTGGAAACAATTAAAAATGTATATGTCAGAAACATTTTTCCATGACCTGCGATCATATGGATAGCATCAAGCAAGGCTATTTTCTTGCTTATTTCGGAAGCCGATCCTTTCTCTTCATCAATTGCATCCACTATTTTCTGTCGCATATTTGACCGATACAGAGTTTTAAATGCTTTAATAATTCCTTGGTCAAGAGACTGTATGATGGAAGTTGTATTGGGTGGCAAAAAACAAAGTTCAATGTTTGTCAGCTGTACTACAGGATGAGCCGAACAGTTGTCAAGGATTAAAAGATTTTTTTCTTTTCCCATCAGTTCCATGTCCCACTTTAACAAAAAGTCTTCAAAAATTCTACTCGTCATCCAGGCATTCTTTGAATTTTCGTAGATCACTGGTAATTTTTTTATTTCACTTAAACAGAGCGGGCGCTTGCTTTTGCCAATAACTAAAGGGCTTTTTTTTACAGTTCCCGTCGTATTTGCTGTTAACAGAACTGTAACTCGATCTTTTTGTTTTTTTCAAACGGATGATAGATCATTTTTGAAAATCATTGTATACTCGGGCATTGCTCTAAAATAGAGCTCAGTCTCGTTAGTGTTAAAAATTTGATGAGGAGCGTATTTTTCTAATAGAGGTGGTAAGCTTTGCGTAATCCATGAAGATGCTGACTTGGAGTCCGCGTCCTGCTTCTCTCCATAATTTTTTTTGTACACAATGTTATTTCTTTCTTTCCAGCGGCTTAACCAACCATCAGTCGCACGGAACTCTTTTTCTCCTAATTTTTCCGCAAAATTTTCTGCTTTTTTCAGTAAAATTGCCCTACTGATAGGAGGGTTCCTTAATCTGGCATTAGAAAACCATTGTAAGAGTACTTCCTCTATAGCAGCTGCCTTTCCTTCTCGTTTCCGTTTTCTTTGAAGATTACAATTTGGTGTCAAAATTTCATTTCTGCTTTTCAAGATTTTACGTAATGTTGAGTGCGGAATTCTAATGCAGAAGCAGCTTCTCTTTGACTACACGGAGGAAGAGAATCATACTTTTAAAGTAAACTTTGCTTTTCAAGCAAAGTAAGGGTTTTTCTCTTTTGTGACATGCTTCCACTAGTAAAACACAAAATGACTAACTAAAGCTGTATGAATCTTATTTGAGTGTATAAGCAAAGATGCCTTTCCTTATCAGTATGTTTTCTTAACTGACAAAAGACTCGTTTCTTACTGGTTTGGGGTTGTTCCCTCCAAGCCTTTCGACTGAGAAATTTTCTGTCATCCTTTGTTACATAGCAAACTCCCACCCCCTCCCCGTATGCCCAGAGACAAGAGATAACAACTCGCCCTTCAGTTAACCTTAAACAAATCGATTTATTTTTTTTACACCCGCATCGCAAGGACATCAACAAATTTTCGATAGAAAACTGTTTCGTATAAGTAGAGTCATGTTTCTTATAAGCGACACAATTTTAATGTTAAAACGAAGTTTGTATTTATTTCTGTCGTTTTGGGTCTTATAAATGGCTGTTTCTTATAACCACTGAATATTATAATCGGCGGTCACTGTATATTATTGTTTATCTCAACCTCATTGATATAAGCTAATATATCTTGAGTTCAAATTTTTGTAATGTTGAATCCTGTCCAGTTTACACTATAGTCTATATACATCCATTTTCAATTACCCGCATAATGCCAGTTAGTAGCTTATGTGTATAAAGTTTTGTAATTTTCAATTCAGTTGGAAATATATGTTGGAAGTTTTCATGAAGGACATTCATTATCTGTTTACTATGTCATATATTTTCAAAATTTTTAGTATATCGGTACAATTTAGTAGTATTAATCATGTATACTTATCTTGTATTAATAGACTAAATTTTAAGCTTTTGAATTATAATGTTTATACTCAAATTTAATGTGAACTTAAATTCTGTGCTTATACTAAAATGTTTAATCTTTTAAAGCTGATGTACTAAACATTAAACATGCTTATACTTAAAATTTATACTTAAAATTTAAACTAAATTTAAATTTTTGAATGCCTATATTTAAATATTGATTTAAATATGTTGTTGTACATGAATTTCTACTTGATGTAAATGTTGATTTTACAATGTAGTTTACTATACTTAACTATTTTTCAATGCTGTAGGTGTTTATGTCTTTAAAATCAAATGTAAACATCGCGATTCACATTTCCGTCACGTTTCCATTCATGCAAATTTCTTGTGAACGACTCTTTCCGTTCACAGGCATGAACCGTGACATTTTCCCATCATGAGGTATCATGCAAAACAGTTTCTCAATGCGTACGCATCTTATTTGCATATCCGGGGGCATTTCCAGAATGGTCCATTATCGGGTATATAAGACGGAACTTTCTTGAAGCATTATTCATTCCAATTCTGCATTAGGATCTGTTATGATCTGTTAGGATGAGTTAACAGACGACTGCTAACATATGACGATGATAAGATGGAGTTATTTCTTAGTCGATACGTTTGGTACGCATGTCTAAGTCGGATGTGTTTAGTTTATAACACAGACTTATTTTTCTGCAGTATGATGGCCTTTTTGTAAAGTTACGTGCAGTTTTCATGACGTTAAGTATTTAAGTTTACTAATGGTGAATTATATGAAGTCATAGTAAAGTGTGTCGGTGCTTCATTTGATGAAACTTTTCTGCCAAGTGTGATACCAACGGTGGTGGCTTCAAAAGCATGCAAGTTATTAAGGTAGTATAAGTTTTCCTAAATACTACGGATGCTTCAAGAAAGTTTTAGAATTCAACTCAAGTCTTTACATGCTTACGAGCTATCTGTACATATAACTGTTTAGTGTTTGGCATAGATTTTACCAAGTTGTGTAAATTGCCTAAATGTGCTTTATTTCATTCACGAACAAAGTGAACCGAATTTTATTAACATGCTTCATATGTTTTAATTACACACGAACATTCATCTGGGGTTTTTGCTGCATTTAACTCTGCTATTTTTCAAGCTGCTACGCAGTTAGCTCTGCTTGACAAAATAAAATTTACTAAATCTCCTATTTTCAAATTTATTGCATCAGCAGATTTCTTCTCCAAAATTTATTATTTTCCAACAAACACGGTGGCAGTTTTGGCAGTAGCAGGAATCGAACCCGGGCATACCGAGTGCAATTCCCGCGTGCTAACCACTGGGCTACCGCGCCCTCCGCGACAATCTCCATAACTTTCTTTTTATTCACACAATTTAGACTGGAACTCAGTGGCGGAGGCATCCACAGGGACCGTAACCTCCTTCCCATACCACCAACCTCTCGGAAGGACTTACGGATCCACATGTTTAACGTGATTGTACTTCGCGTGAACATGGCGGTAGTTTTAGCAGTGGTGGGAATTGAACCCGGGCCTACTGAGTACAATTCCCGCGCACTAACCACTGGGGTACCACGCCCTCAACCCCGTGGAGTTAACAAAATATGGTTTAATTTAATGATATTAAAACTAATAATGAAATTTTAAGGCACTGCGACAATCTCCATAACTTTCTAATTGTCCCTAGGCCAAAAACCGTACAAACTATAATTCAATCATTTAAATTTTATAATGACCATATGCTACGCTCTTAATTCCATCATTTAAAATATCACGTAATATTCTAACCTGATGCACAATCTCCATGGAAACGGCGTGACGTCCCCCGGCAGTGCGTGCAGGGGAAGTGGGAAGTCGGAACTTCCCGAGAATTCGTCAAGAAATTTAAAATCATTACTTCTTTAAAATCAGGATCTGGCTGCTATTTATAATTATTTCTTGACCAGATTGGGCTTGTAAGAAAGCCTGATGTTTGAGTTTTCTAAAAATGTAAATTATTAGTCGAAATTCTCGATACTTTTTTGGATGCGAGGATTTAAAAACAAAAGTTCGTTTTTTGGAGCAAAAAGTGACTTTTGTTTTAAAATCTTTAAAAAATATTAGAAATTGATATATTTTTACTCGTAATTGACTTCTCTTTCCGGTCGTATGATTTGTTTTTTTCTATGACGTCTCGATGGTGGAGAAAAAAAGGGGAAAAACGGTCGAAATCGCATAAAACATTAAATAACAACAACAAAAAAATTTTTAATTTTAAAAATCTGTTTTTACGTGTCACCTTCCCATCCCTCTGGGTCTCCGATTGCCTAATTTCGTAGCTCTCCGACATGCGGTCGCTGAACCTATAAGACAGACACACATTGCCTTTTATTACTTAAGATGAAGTAACACATTATCCTAAGAGTCATTTAAGTCAATAAAAGCATTTCTGTAAAAATTATGCAATTTAAATTCTTATACGGTAATAGACCAGTAATGAGACCAGTTGCAGTGTACCTGCAGACGAAAATAAAAAATATACGCACATTGAATCTAAAATAATAAAGGCATATAACACCTAAAAAATAACAGATTTGTAGAGAGTATCTGAATAAGCTGAAATGAAGTATGTCAGTGATAAAATGCTCAGCAGACGATAAATATTTAACATTTAATTTTTCTTCTAAAATGGCAACTGATGATAAACATTAAATTTTATACTTTGCCAGAGTTGAAAAACTGTTGTTTTGTTTATGTTGTTCCTGTTGTTCTAAAGTTTCTGATGCTGTGTTTGCTTGTAGCAAATGTGAAGTGATAAACAAAAAATGTTCAATAACAGGCAGTACACTGAAATGGTATTACTTTACAGGGAATTTCATAGGAATAAGCGAGAGGCTGCAAGGCAGTATGCTATGAAATTCCCATCTCATAGTACTATTTTAAGAGCTGTAAAGCACTTAAGAGAAATAGGTAGCATAATAATGAAATAATAAAAACAAAATAACAAAAAATTATTTTGTGTATAATGCCTATTTCTCAGCACAAAAAATGCTCCAACTTTAAGCAGCTGTAAGTTGGTGAATTTTGGTCGCAAAAGGATGATTTTTATTTTATTTTGCACGAAATTGCATGAGGATGATTTTCTTAAATATAACTGGTAGAAGGGGGGGGGGGGGGGGGTGTATAAAAATTTATATTTCGTATTTCTTTTAGAAATACATTTATTGATTTAAACTGTTTCTAAGATGATAGATTTTAAAATTTAAAACATTTTTGCAATTGGAAGTATATCTCTGTGACTAACGGTTGAGGAAATAGCCATTGGGCACCGATAGCACTGGACACTCTGTATATATACAGTAGTCCCTCGTTAATCCATTATCCGAATAATCCGTCACTCTGGATAAACCATCACTTTTCATAGGCCCGATCAATATGCGTTGAAACCAATGTTATCGAACTTCGGTTTATTCGTCGCTGATTTTTGAGCAACTCCGGATAAACCGTCACTTTCGCCACCAGGAGACTGCTTTTTTAAAATTTATTTTGAGCTATTTTTTTACATTTTAAGCCATTTTAAGCTATTTTTAAGACTTTTTATTTAAAGCTAAACCTATTTTAGCCATTTTTAACGGCATTTTGGAGTTTAACCATTGGGGGGGGGGGGGGGGGGGGGGCGTTTCGAGATTCGACGGGCTTCCCCACCCATTATCGGTTAGTTATCTCTTTCTCTTTGTGTTCCCTCACCCCTAATTTTTGTTCCAGGGTTGAATGCATTTCTTTGGCCACAGGTGGTCACATTCCAAAAGTACAATGAGTAAACAGAAGACGATTCACTTTATTCTGATAACATTATCAGTTCACTGCATCTTCCAAATCATTAAATAGATTTGTTAGCTTCATTTTACGTAATGCTACATTCTCTTTCCGTATTTATAAGTTACATGTTCATTTTTGACACAGTTAAAGCTGCATCTACGTACGTAGTCTTTTTCACTAGTTAGAGTAATTTCACTTTTTGTGAAAAATGTCTGGAAAAAAAAAAACATTAACCATAGCAGAAAAGAGGAAACTGATTGAAGAATTTAAGTCTCCAAAAAAATCTAAATCTACATTTGCTAAAGAGTGTGGCATACCATGGACAACTCTGAATGACATCTTGTCTTCAGATCATGCAACAACATTTTCACAGGTAACGAATGATAAGTGGAAACGGATGTAAATATCCGTTTTTACTTCAGTTGAAGCTGCCTTGTTGTGCTGGTTTAAGCAGTCGCGATCTCAAAATATTCCTATTTCAGGCATTTTGCTTAAAGAAAAAGCACTTTAAATTGCTAAAGAATTAGGAGAAAATGAATTTCAAGCAAGCAATGGGTGGATGGAATGTTTTAAAGCAAGACATAGTCTATCTTTCCGAAAAGTGTGTGGAGAAGTTGCATCTGATGATTTTACTATCACCGACGCATGGAAAAATTCTACACTAATCGACTTATTAAAAAAATATGTGGAATCTGATATTTTTAATTTAGACTGTATTTTTAATTTAGTGTGGCTTGTTCTACCGGCTTTTGCTTGACAAAACTTTTGCATTTGCGAATGAAAAATGCACTGGTGGAAAAAAAAGCAAAGAGCGGGTGACTGTTCTATTGGGAGCTAATATGGATGGTAGTGAGAAATTAAAACCACCTGTCATAAGACGGTCAAAGAAGCCAAGGTGCTTCAAAAATGTAAAATCACTACCAGTTTCATATGAAGCAAACAAAAGTCATGGATGACCACTTTAATATGGGGAAAGATCACCAGACAATATGATGATCAATTTTTTCGACAAAAAAGAAAAGTCGCTTTAGTAATTGACAACTGCACAGCACATAGCGCTATGGGCAAATTAAAAGCAATCTAACTTGTTTTTCTTCCACCAAATGTAACATCAGTACTGCAACCTATGGATCAAGGCATTATCCAAAATTTTAAGTGTCATTTCCGGTGACTGATGGTAAAGGATTTAATTTCAGCAATAGATAAAAAAAGGCGCTTGAAATTTCTGTTCTAGATGTCATATTCTACTTTTATAGAAGCTGGAATACTGTGACTTCAACCACCATTGCAAATTGCTATAAACATGCTGGATTCATAGCTGGGGCTACAAATGAAGATGACAATGCACCTTTAGAAAATCTTATAGATGATTTAAATGCTCGTGGATATGAAACTCCTAGGGGAGAAACTTATGCTTCTGTTGATAATGATCATGAAACGTCAGCTTCAATATCAATTGCCGATATTGTATCAGAAGTATTGAATGCAAATGTAGAGGATGGAGATAGTGATGCCAGTTATGACGAAAATGAAGAAACAATCGAACTAACACACATAACTAAAAACGATGCCTTCGAAGCCATAAACACTTTACGACAATATTTTGTTTCAGTTAACGGAATAAGCGATATCGCTGAACTGCAATTGCCCTAGTACACATCAAAAAGAACTTTTCAAGCTCAGTAGAACTGGCATCAGGAGGGCTGTTGGGCTCCTTACTGGGCACTGTACCCTCAAGAGACACTTTAACATTATGGGTATCACAAAAGATTCGCTTTGCAGAGGCTGCAATTACAGTGAAGAAACTGCTGCTCACATTCTCTGTGAATGTGAGGCTTACTCTGCTCACAGATTCGAGCACATTGGTCGTCATGTGATTGAACCCTGGGAGCTGAATGACATACCTGTCAAGTGCCTGCTTATTTTTGCATCGGCTACTGGTCTCTTTTCTTAGAGATCTTTCTTTTTTTGGGGTAGTACAATAGACCTCTGGTCGATGTACTGGGCTCTTCTGGAGCCACCCACCTTCATTTCATTCATTTAAGCGATATCGACTTTAAAAAACTGAATGAACTAGAAAAAACTGTAACATTTTCGAATGCCTGTGGAGTACAACGTCATATCGATGATTATTTTAAATGAAATATGTACTATGTATACTGACCATATGTGTATGCAAATACGGCAGGAAATTAAGAGGTGAGTTGTTTTACGTATAATAAATATACAAAATGATGATAGTTTTGCATACATTATTTAAATATTGTGTGAATTAGATTATACACGTATACACGTATAAAGATAATTATTTTGTTTTAAATTAGAATTTAAAATGCTTCTTTTGTACATACATATCTATAATTTTCAAGATTTTACGGTCCATATGCTTAACTCCGCTTTATCCATCACTCCGCTTAATCCATCAGTTTTTCTTGGTCCCGCAAGGTGACGGTTTAACGAGGTTTTACTGTATATATATATATATATATAAAGTAGCATTACAAAGCATTCACAGCCATTAGAAGCTTTTAACATGTGGAAATATCATATCTTAAAAGTCATTAAAAATACTAT
Source organism: Amaurobius ferox (assembly GCA_951213105.1). NCBI lineage: Eukaryota > Metazoa > Arthropoda > Arachnida > Araneae > Amaurobiidae > Amaurobius > Amaurobius ferox. The sequence goes on along the minus strand of OX578145.1, from coordinate 2,594,072 downwards.
CAATAGCATAGAAATTTCCAAATCATAATATAATATTGGTAAATTAAAAACCTCTATTAAAAATTTACAAAAATCTTTTGTTATCACTTATGTAGATAAAGCCTCCAATAATTATGGAGATTATTGGTAAACAATTTTTAATCGACTGTCGAATAATGAAATCTTCAAAATAGACTCACATTCACTTAATAGTATCAAAAAATTATTAATATTTATTGTAATTTACAAATAAACTCAAAATTTTATACATTTCCATATATAGTTTTAATACTTAAATTTAATAAGAATCTCATTAAATTTAGAACCGTCAGTAGTGGACATAATACTTATTCTACATCTGCTAGTAAAGCATTACTCAATTGCTTGAAAGAACTAAATGACAGCCTTTGATATTCTCAATCTTATTATCTTATTCTAGATAACAGTCAAGAATTAATTCATAAATTGCATTTAATTGACAAAACTGTTGACTTCCAACCCCCCCCCCCCCTTTGATTTTAAAGATCTCTTTAATAACATTAATATTCAAGATCTTTACAATATCATCTTATCTCTTTATATAGCATTTGTTGCCAAACAGGCCGATCATATCAAAATCAAAAACTTTCCTAAACTTCTCCATTTTGTTTTATCTAAAAGTAATATTTTTCAAGGAAATCAATTAAATTTACAAGTATCAGGTGTCACACAAGGTGATTGTAGTAGTAGTATATTGGTGAAGTTATACCTTTATAAATATGAATGTACATTTACATCAACTGACAATTACATTGATATGTAGATGATTTGATCTGTGTTGTTAAAACAGATTCAATTGATCATCGATATATCAACATTGATTTCTATCCGGATAATCAAGAATTGTTGAATAATGAACCTTCTGTTACTGATAAGGTTAAGTTTCTGGATTTAAATCTATGCATTGAATCAACTAATAGTATTATTTATAATTTATATGATAAAGTAATTTTAATTTTAATATCAATAAATTATTACTTTTTATTTCTTGTAATTCAGTTCAAATTTTTTTTAACATCATTAAAAATTGTTTCGAATTTCTAGATTATTAGATAAAAAGTTTCATTAATTACATATAAAAAACTTTATTCAAACTAGTAAATCATACTTTTATCCATTATATTTGGTTAATGGGACAGGGTATTGTTTAGCAACGAGTTTTGGTTCTGTTTATCGAATGACAGTTACCATATGAGAGTCTGGAGGTGACGTGGAAACAGATCCAATCCTGCTGTGAAAGTTGAATGCCATATTGCGTGGTAACGCAGCATCATGGTTTGGGGTGACCCCAGCTTCAATAGTCTGTTACCTCTGGTTCGTATCAGAGGCATAATGATGGCACGATGATATGTAGATGAGGTGCTGCGGCCGGTTGCCCCTACATTCAGCGGTTGCAAAATATTGTTTTTCAGCAAGATAACGCATGACCATACACGTCAGTCAACAGCACACAAGCCTTGCAAATATCCAGGTGCTTCCTTGGCCTCTGCTGGCTCCAGATCTCTCACCTATCGAACATGTATGGGCCATGATTGGCCGTCATTTGACTGCCATGCCCCTGCATTAAACAGAGGACGACTGAAGGATGGTTGAAGGCATATCATGGAACAGATGCAATGACTGTGCAGAAAACATCTGCACACTCATTCCATCTGTTTCTCAAAGGTTTGTTGCTTGTATCGCCGCAAGAGGTGGCCCTACTGCTTACTGATCACCCTGTTCATGCCTTTACTGTATTGCATTATCCTTCTGGAATTAACATCACTTATTTACATATGCCATATCTGTCTGCGTGTTTTTTATCATCACACTCTATTTGCTCTTTCATGGTGTTAAATTTTCTGTGTCAGGCAGTGTATATTACCCGACACGTTAGGATAAGCTGTCTCAAAAGTTATTAGCCACAGTGGCTAGTAAGTGATTAATGGTTATTCATCAAATTTGAAATTTAATCGCCAGCTGGTGAGTGGTGATAATTTAAAAGATATACTTACAGCATGATCCTGCTCCACTCCTCGGCCACCCTGGTAGTGCAGCTGGCCCAGACCAACCTAGAAATTAAATAACAAGAAAGATCAATCATGCATAAAGCATTGATTATGAATCACTTTCCAACTGCAATGAGATTTTATTCAAACATCTCTAAAATTCGATACATTCAGCGGTGATATTTTTTAAATTATCACAATACTACATTAATTTAATATATTTGAAAACTTAAAACTTCATAAAAAAAAAATAACTTCATTCAAATGACGGTATTGAAATATAAATTGTCTGGTTTAAACATCTCTAAAATGTGATACATTACTCGGTAATATTTTTAAAATTATCATAATACTACAAAAATTTATTATATTTGAAAACTTCATCGAAAACAAATGAACTTTATTCAAATGACGTCATCGAAATATAAATCGCCTGGCTCTCTCTATAAAAGCAGCATTTCATTCATCACAATACTACAATAATTTATTTTATTTAAAAACTTAAAACCATGGAGGTACAAGTAATTTAACTCTATGCTTAAAACTTCATCGAAAAAATCATCTTCTTCTCTGTGTAAAATCAATGAATGTTTCATTCATATCAGCTATATTGCAGACTTCATGAGTTAAATAATTTTGAGTTAAAGAAATGCAGCAATTCTTATACAATTCATTCTACATCAGTTGGTATTTACATTCTCAATAAGAAAAATTAGGCTTCGTTGCAGAAATAATCAAAGTTTGATGATCATTTAAACTCAAATATATTGTAATTGAGTTGTTTTAGTATGTAGATGCACAGAATTTAAGCAAAAATAAAGCGATTTTAGGATGGATACAACACTAAATATGAATTACAAAGAACTTTTAAAAATCACGATTTTGACACAAGATGGATGCCATATTTTATTTCGAAGTGGGTCACGTGATCTCTTTATATAAAGAGATCAAGTGACCATTATATGAAGGGTGTAATTATTATTTTAATTTTTATTTAAAAAACTACTGAATATATTTTGCTGAAATTGTTTTTATATATTTTATGGGATAATTTGAATATTTCCTAAAACTTTCGAAGCAATTTGTGAATTTTAAATTCGCTTAAGAAATGTTTGAAAAATTAGGTCCCATAGGGTTCAATCCAAAACTAATTGGGTGATATTATTCATTTATATTCCCATAGGTTCCACAGACCGTCTGAACAACATACTAAAATTTCATTTTGATAAAGTGAGTTTTATGGCAGTTATCGTGCTAACAGACAGACAGATAGAAAAAGTGATTTTTACGGCAGTTATCGTACTAACAGACAGATAGATAGACAGACAGACAGACAGATAGAATGAACAAAGTTTTAAATACTTTTCAACTACGTTGTAAAGTGTTAAAAAAGAATTAGGGTGGCATATCATGTCAGTGTTTGAATTTAGCGGTGGTCTGCTGGTCTGGAACCACTGAATTTGCAACCAGACTAGTATGAATATCTAACCATTGCAATATTGCAATATCATTGTTCATCTAAACTAAAATAATTTTGGATGAAAAATTTTGCGGATTATTTTTTCTTTGGAGAAGCGCAATATAATTCAGTAGGTTTCCCAATAGCATATGCGGATGCACAAACAAGAATTCAAATCATGTACGGGAATTTGTCCCAGCTAATTTAGACTTATAAAATTATTTTGTAATTGCTTAGATATTCATAACAGAATTTGCATTGTGATAAATTAAAAAAAATTAATTTGTATACAAGAAAGAGTTTTGTAATGTGGTTCACAGCAAACAAACTTGCCACTGGGAGCATGTTGCAAACAACGGGGCAATGGCGGACTAGGAAACTATGCTTTTCTGAGATGAAGTGCTGATATTGCGATGCTACATATTGCTGATCCACTTTGATCAACATATGTACAATATTACCTAAAATTTTCGAAGCAATTTGTGAACTTTAAATCCGCTTAAAAAATGTTTGAAAAATTAGGTCCCATAGGGCTCAATGTATTTCATTTTTTCGACCCGGGTTCCATCCAAAACTAATTGGGTGATATTATTCATTTATATTCCCATAGGTTCTACAGACTGTCTGAACAACATACTAAAATTTCATTTTGATTAAGTCATTTTTACGGCAGTTATCGTGCTGACAGACAGACAGACAGACAGAATGAACAAAGTCATAAACACTTTTCAACTTTGTTGTAAAGTGTTAAAAAATCATAAGAACCTGCATCCTTAACTGCGATGCAGCTCAATAGAAAAATGGTAACATCAGAAAAACATCACTCTACCAAACAGAGCGTAGTTATAACTGGCTATTAACAGGTTGAAGCACAAGAATACATGATCTAGTTAATACAAATGACACATCAGATACTAAACATCTGACCTAACAGTTTCAAATTCACCGAGCTCTTTACCGCTGTTTACTGCGACCATACAACCAACCAACCTAATTGACATTCCCGATACTGGATATTTATACTCTCTTGTCAAGTTTCACGATGCTTCCAGAGTATGCTAATTTCCAGTAATAAGGAAAATTAGGATATTCCGATCAGTTACAGTGCAATCTGCAGGGTCTCAAATGAAAACAATTCTGAAACAAAACAAATTATCCAGACTCTAAACAGTTAATTAGAAGCAATCTATAATTTAACTTTTAACTGTATTCTCTACGATGATATGTGGTTTGTTTACTTAATATTGTCTAACACTCGGCCCTGCAGACTGTGTCATCAAAACACACAGAAATGTATTCAACTTTTAAAAATTTTATAATGCAAGCTAATTGTTCAAAAATATTGTATATCATGGTTAATTTTAAGTGTATAAACATAGGTTACAAACAATGTTAAATCTGATGCATAAGCACATCCATGAAACACTTACATGACTAAAATTAAAAATATATATATACAAAAAGGTCTCTATGCGTGTAGCAGGAGATTCATATAAATTCCATTTTGTTTCCTCACCACACAGTTGAAATCAACAGTAACTAATCTACTTGTTGAGGTATGTCAAAAGTTTGTATTTAGTATATAGAAATTTTAAAACTTTGAACATCGCCACACAGTTCAAATCAACAGTAACTAATCTACTTGTTGAGGTATTTCAAAAGTTTATATTTAGTATATTGAAATTTTTAAACTTGATACATATTCACATAGTTGTATTTTATTCAATTTTGGATACAATTTTAAACAATCTATATTTATTTCAATTTACTCTTTAAAATTTTCTTGAATTTTTGCCTTTAAAAAGTCTCTTCACAAAATTTAAAAAACACTTCTTTAGTAATAAGTTTAGTAAAACCGTTAGCTCTATTATTTTTACTGTAATTAAATCTAATCTTAAATAATCCCTTTTCAACTAAATTTCTAAGAAAATGGTATTTGACATCTATATGTTTTGTTCTATGATTCTCTATGGGTGAATTAGAAAAGTTAATTGCAGCTTGATTATCACAGTATACAATACTTCTATTCAATTTAATTCCAAGCTTTTTACATTCTTCCAAGATATTTTGCATCCATACCATTTCTTTTGCAGATTCAGTCAATTAAATATACTCTGTCTCCATGGTAGATAGACTAACACATTTATGTTTAAAAGTCTTCCATGAAATTGGCACATTATCTATCAAAAAGATCATGTCCCCTAATGACATTCTAGCATCGCGGTTGACTGCAAAATCTGAATTAGAAAAACAATTAAGATTTATAATTTTAATATCTGATAAATTTAATTTAAAATCTTTAGTTTGATCTACATACCCTAACAATTTAAGTAAAACATCCCAGTGTTTAATTCCTGGGTTTTCTTGAAATTGGAAAAGAATATTTACAGCATAGAAATGTCTGGTCTAGTTCTACTTGCAAGAAAAGAAAGCATTCCTAACAGATTTCTATAAGGAAAGATTTTCATCTGTTTAGCCTCAAAGTGATTAGATGGACTGTCTGATTTACTAACAACTCCTTTTGCTATTGGTGAATTAGAGATAGGGCATTTAAAATTTGAAAATTTATCACATATTTTCTTGATATCTTGATTTTGATGAATGAGATATTCATTTTGATTTTCCTCAAACTCAATACCTAATATTTCTATTTTTCCTAACAGTGTGATGTCAAATTGAGATTTCGGTAGTGAAACAACATACTGTAGGTCTTTTCGATGTTTAGTAAACACAATTATGTCATCAACATATACAATGAGTGAAACATTGTCATTAAATACATAAGCACAATTACACCATTTAAATTTAACAAAACTCATTTCTCTGAGCACATTGTTGAGTTCTAGATATCATTCTCAATCACTTTGATGTAGTCCATAAATAGCTTTCCTTAATAAATATACATAATTTCTTTTACTATCATCAACAAAGCTTGGAGGTTGATTCATATATATTTTATTATTTAATTTTGCATATAAATATGCACATTTAATGTCAAGTTGCAAATGTAACCATCCTAACATACAAACAAATACAGAGAAAAACAGTCTGACAATAGTAAAATTTATAACCGGCCTAAAAACTTCTTTATAAGTTTGTCCCTTTTTTTTATTAAACCCTTGGGCAACCAGTCTTGCCAATTTCACCTTTTCTATCCCTTTTGAGAGTATATACCTAACAGCAGCCGATTACTTTGTTGGAAATAGGTGTAGGCACTAAGTCCCAGATACCTTTTTCCTTCATGACACCTAATTCGTCTGCCATTGTTATATTCCACTCTCTGGATTGGGGTGAATTAAGAGTTTCCCTGAAGTTTATGGGAATCCTAACTTTCACGATATTTGCTTCTGGTTGGTTACCCGATGTGCCTTGATCTCCTTTAAAATTAAATAAATTTTCTTCAAATTTTAATTTATTTTTATAACAAAAGGTTAGGGATCAAACATCATTTAGGGATCTAAGACTAGGTGTTTTTCCCTGATAATAATAGTAGACATCTACTCTAGATCCTGTTGTTCTTGGAACTACTTTTCTGACTCAAGGAGCACGCGAACATGAAACCACATGGTGATCAAGAGAAGATTCCCGTTTCCTCACTGCTTTTATCAGTGTCTCCATCGTCCTCTGTTGCTTTACCTGCTTCCATACCCATATCCTCCTCATCAGTTGAGTCTAAGTATTCCAATCTTTGAGGTTTAAATGTTCCATTTTCAAATTTAACTTTGTTTTTGTTTTCAACTTCTTTGGGTCCCCACCTTCATCTGCTTTATTATTTTTATTAAATTTAACATTATTGGTCTTGATTATTTTGTAATCATCTAATAGCCAAATTCTACATCCTCTAGTTTTAAGTGCATACCCTACCATTATCCACCCTAATGACACTGTCCCTAATAATATGCCCCCTAATGACACTGTCATCGCTGTTAGCTGCAAAATCAGAATCAGAAAAGCTCTTAAGATTTACATTTTTAATATTTGATAAATTTAATTTAAAACCTTTAGTTTGATCTACATATCCTAGCAATTTAAGTAAAACACAATGTTTAATTCCTATGTTTTTTTTTAAATTGTGAAAGAATAGTTACAGCATAGCAAATGTCTGGTCTAGTCCTACTTGAAAGAAATGAAAGGTATCCTAACAGATTTCTGTAAGCCAAGTTCTTCATTTGTTCAACTTCATAGTACATATTAGATGGACAGTCTGATTTACTTAGCACAACACCTTTCGCAATTGGTAAACTATAGATAGGATATTTAAATTTTGAACATTTATCACATATTTCTTTATATATTGAGTTTGATGAATGAAATATTTATTTTGGTTTTCTTCAAATTCTATACATAACAACATTTTTATTTTACCTAAAGCTTTGATGTCAAATTTAGATTTCAGTGGTGAAACTACGTATTGAAGGTCTTTTTGATGTTTAGCAAACACAATTATGTTATCAACATATACAATTAACAGAACATTGTTATTAAATACATAGGTGCAGTTCCACCATTTCAACTTAACAAAATTCAATTTCCTGAGCAAGTTATCTAATTCAAGATACCATTCCTGGCCACTTTGATGTAAAAAAATAGCTTTTCTCAGAAGACAAACATAATTATTTCTACTATTGTTGATAAAGCCAGGTGGTTAATACATATAAATTTTCAGACAATTGTGCATATAAATGTGCACATTTAACATCAAGTTGCAAATGTAACCATTTTAACATACAAATACAGTGAAAAACATTCTGACAATAGTAAAATTTATGACTGGACTAAAAACTTGCCCAATTTCTTCATTAAACCTTTGGGCAATCAGTCTTGCTTTATATCTGCAAATTTCACCCTTTTCATCTCTTTTCAGTCTATATACCTAACGGCAGCCGATTACTTTGTCAGAAACAGGTGCAGGCATTAGATCCCAGATACCTCTTTCCTTCATAACACCTAATTGCGGTATTCCACTCTCTGGATTGGGGTGAATTAACAGCTTCCCTAAAGTTTTTGGGGATCCTGATTTCCATATTATTTGCTTCTGGTTGGTTACCTAAAGTACCTTCATCCACTTTAAAATTAAATAGTTTTTTTGTTCAAATTTTGTTATATTTCCCTCACAAAATTGAACATCATTTATGGATCTAAGCCTAAGGGTTTTCCTTTAATAATAATAATAGTACCCATTTATTCTTGATCCAGTTTTCCTAGGAACTACTTTCCTGACTCAAGGAGCACTCAAATAGGGTAACCAGGTGATGATCAACAGAAGACTCCATTTCCTCACTGCTTTTATCAGTATCTTCATCTTCTTTTGTTGCTCCATCTGCCTCCCTACCTATGTCCACCTCGCCAGTAGAGTCCAAAATTTCCAACTTTTGGGGTTTAAAAGTTGCACTTTCAAATTTAATTTTACTTTTGTTATATATTTCTTTGGGTGCCAGAGTGTCTTCCTCTGCTTTGCTATACTCGTTAAACCTAACATTACTTGCTTTTATGATTTTACCCTCATCTAATAACTAAATTTGGTACCCTCTTGTTTTAAGGGCATAACTTACCATTATCCCTTCCTGAGCTCTCATGTCTAGCTTGCCCCTTAGCTGTTTTGGTTTCCCAACAAAAGCTTGGCTTTCAAAGATCTTTAAGTGAGCTACTGAGGGTTTTTTACCATTATACAATTCAAGAGGTGTTTTGTTTTTAAATTTGTGGCAGATTCTATTTTCTACATAAGTGAAACAGAGAAGGACTTCTGCCCAAAAATCATCAACCAAATGACTATCATTTAACATTGCTTTAACGCAATCTAGAGCAGTTAAGTTGAAATGTTCAGATACACCATTTTGTTCAAGTGTGTAACTATTTGTTCTTTCAGCTTTAATTTCTTGGCTTTCTAACATTTTGTTAAATTCATTATGGCAAAATTTCATTCCATTATCAGTATGGACACTAACAATTTTATGATTTAAAAACCTTTCTGCTTTATTCTGAAATTGTTTAAACTTGTCAAAGACTTCTGATTTTTGTTTCATGGGGAAAAAACAGTTACTTTCCTAGAGTAACTATCTGTTATGTTTAAAAAATAATTAGCCCCACCATGTGATGGCTTTGGCATTGGACCACATCCATCCATATGGATTAGTTCCAAAGGTCTCTGTGATCTTATTCTATCTATTGACTTAAAAGACAAAAGTTTAGACTTTGCAAGTTTACAACATTTACAATCCAACATTTACAATCCTATCATTTGTACAGTACGCGACCTCTTATCCGACATTCCAATATTAGGACTCTCCCAAAACCGGAATGCGGCAAAATAATGCCATATTCTGCACCAACTATCAATTTTTTGCCAAAAATTGCGCCAAAATAGCGGTTTTTTGTATAAAATCCCACTAAATGATTTTCTGCCTTAATTAGCAATATTAATATTATAAATTAATGCGTTGAAATCTACATTTTCTTACTTCAACTGTTTGCGATACTGACATAAACAAAGGTCTGGCTGAATCCACAACTTACCACACCGGAAATGTTGCTAAAAATATTTCTGGAAGAGGAAAACTACGAGTATCATGGAGGTAAAAGTGAACTCTACCTCCATGGTGGATATATTTGTTCCATGTCAGATAAACATACTTTCGACGAATGACAAAACAGTTTGTTTGTGAAACGATATAAAAAACTTATATTTTTAGAAATTTTTTTTTTTTTAGAATGGGTGCACGTTTGTTTGATGCCTCCGTAGTGGTAAAGTGACATCATAACGTTTTTCACTGCAAAGTGACTGGGGCTCTTGGAAAAAGCTATGGAATCTAAAGAAATTTGCAGAGATTTTTAATTTTTCTTCTTGTGTACTAGTAAGTTTATAATTTTCAATTTATAGATTTCATTTTCACATATTTTTGAACTATAATATATAACTATACTTATAATATAACTATACTTATAAGTTAACTTTTGGCATTTCCAGTTAACCGTTTTGTTAACTGTAACGCACTGATTATGAATAAATTATAACCATGTTAAAACAACTTGCTTTGATTTTTTTCACGGTGGTCTGCTATGATAATGCCGAAGGGGTGACACAGGTGTTAAACAAGTGTTTCCGATTAACAACATATTGCTTAATTGTTTTCCTAGGATACAGGGGTTTAAAATCTGAATAATCAACTTTTTTCAGAATTTTTTTTTTCTTTCAAAAATTTTCTTCAACACTAATACATGTAATTTGCATTTTAGTTAACCAAGTATATTTTTCATATAGATTGTATAAAGGCTTTATTTAATACATTTATGTTTTTAAAATGAATTATAATTTTCTATAATGATATTTGAGACCATTCCAGTAAGTTTTAGAAAAAGTGTTCCGAATTACGGAAAAACCCCTTATCCAGAATGCCTGAAGTCCCAAGCATTCCGGATAATAGATCCTGTACTGTAGTTGGTAAACCATTCACAGCAGACATTTTACAAGTATGGTACAAATATTCAAAATTTATATGACAAAATCTTTTATGTCAGAGTCTAGTATTTCCCCTTACCTCAGTAGGGGATTTAATTTGTATTTTACTTTTAAAAATATCAAACTTATAAGGCTTAGCATTATTTTAAAAAACTTTAGCACTACTAGAACTTACATTATTATTATTAAAAATCTTACTGGCATTAACGTTTTTAAAATTACTGTTACATACAGAATTACTTTTAAAAACTTTGTCATTTGTTTTACCTTTGTTATATGATTTTCAGACCTTTACTTTTAAAAACATTAGAATAATTAACTTTAAAATTATTTGCATGGTTTACAGTTTTACTTTTAAAAATATTTGAACCTCTAATTTTAAAATTATTATCATGATTTACAGTTTTACGTTTAAAAGTATTAAATTTAACTATTTATCACCCTTATATCATTCATATTGCAGTTACTACTTCTAAAAATCCTTTTAGATATTTCATGAGGTTTAGAACTTTTGACTTTAACATTTGATTCTCAATGTTGCTACACTTGATTCCATGTTCATACTGAGGTCCGAGGAAATACAGACCCTCATTTCTTTTGGCATAGAACCATTCATTTCCTTCTGATGTATAAAACCAAAGTGTACTATTTGTACCTACAAAACTACATTTGTTTTCTTCCAGTACTGATGCGGCAATTAAGTTATGCCTGAGTTTAGGTGAATACATTATATTTGTTAGAAATAATTTGATTTTTATTTCCATTGAAATTAACATACATTTTTACAGTACCGACACCTTCAATTGGGATTTCGTAATCTCCAGTAGCTAAGGACATTGATGTCTCTTCTAATCTTTTAATTTTTAAAAATAGATCAATATTGTTATAAAAATGTCTAGTTGCTGCTGGCTCTACTATCCAGTTGAATTTGTCGATAGATTCGACATTGTTATTTTCAAGTGAACAATTATTTTCAATTATTTCACAATACTGCCATGGTACTTTTTACAATTACGTTTTAAATGACCAAACTTTTTACATATATAACAAGGTCCTAGCTTTTTATCATTTGATTTCAAATTTTTAGAATTTCAAATATTTGGTACTTTATACAAATTTGCGGCAAGAGAGTCCTTAACATTAAAGGCAGAAACAGTACTCACATTTCGGTCTTGACTTCTCTGTTGTTGCATGAGTCGGTTTTCCTCAGCTAGGAGTTCGGTCCCTATTTTCTCCAGTTTGAACTCTTCATCTGGAAGTCAACAGAGTATCTGGATGATCCTCCAGAAGTTGTTCGCAAGATGGTGAATTGTCTGAAATGACAAATATACTTCCGCTAACGGGTGTCTGGCATTTTTAAGTTTTTGCACTCTTCTTTATATTCGCGCAATGAAAATACTGATGGATTCATCCAGATGGGGTCTTTCATAAAAAAAAATCACCCAATAGTCTTATGAGGTTTCCACGAAATTTTGGCTTGAAATGTTCTCGTATTATTTCCCACACAATCTTGGGATCATCGGTGCCTGAGATGAGTTCACGATACTGCTCATCTATTCCACAGAATAGCATGGCCACGGCTTTATCTTTTTCTTGATCATGATTCAATTTCTACTTTCGAGTTATCGTTTCTCCAAACTTTAATTCCATGCCAGCTACATAGCTGCAATAACTTTCACTCGTAAGAGAGTACTTCATATTCATACTGCATGAAGCGTAGTTGTTACAGTTGAGTTTTTCCATCTCAGCCATGGTTGCTACTTCTCAATTCAGCTCGAATTTAACGTAAACAATATGGCGACTTCGTTGTGCTTCGCAGTTAGGGCTAAGTTTTATGGGCCCCTTCTCAATGCTCCATTGACTTCTATTTGGGCTAAATTCCAAATGTTCCTGGGTGTATATTACTTCTTTGACTAGGCTACATAATCCATTGATGGCTGGCCCCATAATCCGTTGTTGAAAATACGAAAATTTTAGTTCTAATTTCTAAATGTGAAATCTTTGAACATCATAGTATTAGCAGAGTAGCAGGTGCACAGGAGTGAATAGAGTCACACAACAAAGTGAGTAAAATTAATAATAAATTTATTACTCACAAACACAAAATAGAAAAAAATCATAAGGGCCTGCATCCTTAACTGCGATGCAGCTCAATAGAAAAATAGTAACATCAGAAAAACATCGCTCTACCAAACAGAGCGTAGCCATAACCGGCTATTAACAGGATGAAGCACAAGAATACATACTCTAGTCAATACAAATGACATGTCAGATACTATCTGACCTAAAAGTTTCGAATTCACCGAGCTCTTTATACCTGTTTACTGCGATCTTACAACCAACCAACCTAATTGACATTCCCGATACCGGGTATTTATACTTATCAAGTTTCATGATGCTTTCGGAGTATGCTAATTTCCAGTAATAAGGAAAATTAACATATTTCAATCAGTCACGGTACAATCTGCAGGATCTCAAATGAAAACAGTTCTGAAACAAAACAAACAATCCAGACTCTAAACAGTTAACTGGAAGCAATCTATAATTTAATTTTTAACCATATTTCTATGATGATACATGGTTTGTTTACTTAATATTGTACAACAGTTTTTCATTCCTTATTACGGTAGTGTACGTGGCGAATTTCTGCAGTCATTGGTAGGGAATGCGCATCAGCTCGATGACTCCCAGAAAGGGTAGCCCACCAACATCTTGAGTGGTGTGAAAACAGTCTCACAAAAATTGCTGGATTGGAAAATTGCAAGCAAGCAGTCTCCCAATTTTGTCTCGGGGACAACATCGCAGGCCCAGCAATGCCATTTTGTTTTGAATGAAGGTGCTTTGAGTTTGAGAAGAAGGCCACTGTCCGCTCTTATACAGGGATTTCTGTTTCATTTCTATCAGAATTCCCAGTGAGTAGGGGGTTTCCTTTCGCAGAAGGATCTCACCTTCCTTTTTGCTACTACCAGCTGATGTGGTTCTTCTAGCTCCAGAGTTATCAGGAAAGGTCCCGGGATCTTCTCTTGCTTGAAGACTCTGAATTTCCCAGCAAGCTGTGGTATCTGTTATGCTAAGTATTGTACTTCCACCTTTAGGCCTGAGAATGATGCCAGAGAGAGCCTTACTGGGTTGCCTGCTAATGGGAGATACCAGTACTATGCCCTGAGAATGCTGATGCCTAGAGAGAGAGCCTTACTGGGTTACCTTCTAATGGGAGATGCCAGCATCATGTTCCGAGAATGCTGATGCCAGAGAGAGAGAGTCTTACTAGTGGATATAAACGAGTATGTGGAAATTCATTTTAGCAATTTTTATCCTCGCAGAATACATGGATTTGTCCTAGTGTGAAGAAGCAAAAGAATTTCAAGATTCAAATTTTCAAGAAGTAAAAGTCTAATCACTTTTTATTGTGTCAGGCATCCATTACAATTTTTACAGCACTTGGTAATACATTCGGTAAAGCATACATATTTACAAATTATGAGCTAACAAGCTTGAAGAAGTTTTGTTGCATACTGGGCCATTTTAAAGCAGTTGCAGACTTGAGGGTAATAAAATAGCAACATTACCCAAAAACTTAGGTGTGCACTCATTGAAGCCACCAGAACTGGTAACATACTTGGCAAAAAAGGTTCCTTCAAAGAATTAGTCCCAAGTAAAAAGATTTGTTGATCTGTTACCAAAATTCTCTGTCCGTGACTTAAACATCTGCCTTTGGTAAAGAAACAGTTTGACCTATAACAAAATCAAACTTAACATGGTTGTACTGACCGCTAGGCAAAAACTACCGGAATCAAACATAGAACTGAATGTCGAGTTGAATTGACTGATTCGATCTGAAATCTCAACCGAGATCTGTACTGTGACCCGAAATGCAATATATGTATTGCGATCCTAAATGCAATTTGAACTGCTTTAAGATGAGCCCAGTATATATACCTGAAGATGGGATCCTTCCGGAACGCATTTGTAACTGAAAATGCGCCCGGATATACAAATTACTTGCATACGCGTCGAGCAGATGATTCACATGCTGGAAAAACATTGCAATTCACTTGCGAGAACGAAGTGAGTCATTTAAAAATAATTTATTAGTTGAACAATGTTCAGAGGAATCGTGAATTGAGTTCATTTATTCATATTTTTCCAGTAATCAGTCCCGTCAAGCAAATCCTTAAGTCTCAGAGCATACGCAAATAGACAAAAATTTACTCTAAGGACCATGGCATGTTAATAAATGCCAAGGCCCCCATATCCTACTAAAAACATAATGAAAGAAATTAAATTTAAGCAATCACATCATAACACACTTATAACATTAAATTTGAGTATAATTATACATGACATTGAAAATGTGTAAAACTTACATTATATCAAAGTTAAGAAAAGCACACTTGTCCATAATTTTCAAATCTGAGTATAAGCATTTACAAAAAATTAAAGTTTAAAAAGGATTAAAATGTACTAAAGTATCAGCACAGAAATCGAAAATTTTAAAACTTAAAAACTGAGTATAACTATTAAGTTTTAAATGACATTCAAATTTAAGTATAATCATAGAAAAACCTTAAGTTCACTTCAAATCTATATATACTAATTGCCAAGTGTCTGTCTGCCTCACTTTTGTAGGCATTTCTCGAATAGATAGAGACTTGTAATTTGATACACAGGTCGATCGTTCGATTAAACCCTCTGGAAAAATTATATTTTCCAAAAATGTTCTGTAGAGAAGAAGGTGTTCCACACCAAAACGCTCGAAAAGTGAAATGATAGAAAAGCATGCTTTGCGATGAGATAGAGACTTTAAATTTTGTATATGGTTAAATTGTTCGAAAGGAAGAAAATGTGTAATTTCAAATTTACAATATTTTCTACCTACGGGGGTGTCGCTCACCAAAATGTTCAATTTAGCTTGAAATTTGATATATGGGCTAACCACTTGATGAATATACCCAAGACAAATATATTTTTTCAAAAATGTTCGTTTAAGGGGGTGCTCCAGACATAAACATTCGAAAGGTGAATTGATAAAAAACATGCTTCGGGATGAGATTGAGTTTCCAAATTTGGTGTACGGGTAGATGAATGAATGAATGAAGGAAATGAAGGTGGGTGGCTCCAGAAGAGCCTCGCACATCGACCAGAGGTCTATTGTACTACCCCAAAAAGTGAAGGTCCCTAAGAAAAGAGACCAGTAGCCGATGTGAAAATAAGCAGGCACTTGACAGGAATGTCGTTCAGCTCCCAGGGTTCAATCACATGACGACCAATGTGTTCGAATCTGTGAGCAGAGTAAGCCTCACATTCACATAGAATGTGAGCTGCAGTTTCTTCGCTGTGATTGCAACCTCTGCAAAGCGAATCCTTGGTGACACCCATAATATTAAGGTGTCTCTTGAGGGTGCAGTGCCCAGTAAGGAGCCCAACAACTCTCCTGATGCCAGTTCTACTGAGCCTGAAAAGTTCCTTTTGACGTGTACTAGGGCAATTGCAGTTGAGAATTTTCGCTTGCCTTTGTCCTTTAGTGTCACGCCAGTTCTTACATTGAAGCTTCCTGAAGATGTTATAGACAATTCTTCTAACAAGCTCATTGGGAATACCCAAGGCCGGCTCAGGGCCCACAAAAGGAGTACTTGAGCCTTTCCTAGCAAGCTTGTCTGCCAATTCATTGCCAGGAATGCCCGAATGACCAGGCACGCAGTACAGAATGACATTATTATTACTAGCAATTTTACAGAGTGCATTATAACATTCCCAGACAAGGGAAGACGTCACAGTGAACTTCCCCAGAGCCATAAGAGCAGCCTGACTGTCAGAACAAATGAAAATCTGGCTATTCTCATACTTTCTGTCATAGCAAATTCTACAACACATAAGGATGGCAAATACTTCAGCCTGAAAGACAGTAGCAAAATTGCCAAGCGGATAAGAAAGCTCAGTGCCATCATCAGGGCAACAAACACCAGTACCAGTACTTGTGCTAATCTTCGAGCCATCTGTGTACCATACAAAACAGTTCAGTTTATTGTAGGTTGGAGTCCTCTTCCAATCATCCTGCGAGGGGACAAGAATTTCATAAGGCTTGTCAAACGTAAATTTGACATGGATGCCATCAGGTGGCATACAGAAATAAGGATGACTAGCAACATTACTGTTAAGTTCACCCCAAGATAAATACCTTGAGTAATCTTTCCAGTATTTCAGATATTTGAGTCTGTTCATGCAGATAAGTGCCTCTGCTTCAATACGCATATAGAGCGGATGCAAACCAAGTAAAAGTTCAAGAGTTGCAGTAGGAGTGGTTTTCATGCATCCGGAGATTGCAATGCACACCATCCTTTGAAGCTTAACTAAATCAAGTTTAGCAGTTTCACTTCTAATTCTGGACCACCAAACAATGGATCCATAAGAAATGATAGGACAGACTATCATCGAGTAAATCCAATGGATAGCTCTGGGATTTAAGCCCCAGGTTTTCCCAATAGCATTCCTACAAGACCAGAAGATTCTTCTGGCTTTAGTTGTGCAGTAGTCCAAGTGTCTCTTCCAATTGAGTTCCTTGTCAAAGTAAATTCCCAAGAATTTAACCTCCTTGGAGCAAATAAGCTTCTGCCCAAAGAAGCAAATATTCTCAAGATTAAGTATGCGTTTCCTTGTAAACGCAACTAAAGCAGTCTTCTGCGGATTAACCGTAAGGCCTGCATTTTTGCACCATGTCTCAACTCTCCTGAGAGCAGTAGACATCATGTCAGAGACAGTGTTGTCAAATTTACCCCTGGCAATGATGACAACATCGTCAGCATATCCAACGCAAGAGACGCCAGAGATATTGATGCTTTCCAAAAGAGAGTCCACAACTAAACACCAGAGAATTGGTGAAAGCACAGCTCCTTGTGGACAGCCCGAAAGTGCATGTGCACAGTCATACTATCACCAAGTAAAGATGCACAGATATACCTGTTAGATAACAGGTTCTTGATCCAATAAGAGATCGTGGTATCAACACCTTTTCCGTCAAGAGCAACAAGAATGGTGTCGATGGGTACCTTATCAAAGGTACCTTCAATGTCGAGAAAGGTGACAAGAGCAACTTCCTTGGCATTGAAATTTCTCTCCAAAATAAAGGAGAGACTGTAAAGAGCAGTATCCGTAGATTTGCCCGGTTGATAGGCATGTTGAGAATTTTACAAGGGCTTAGAGGCCAGAATCACTTCCCTTAAATACCTATCAATAAGCTTTTCAATAGTCTTTAAAAGAAAAGACATAAGGCTAATAGGCCTAAAAGATTTGGCCTCATAATAATTGTCCTTTCCAATTTTTGGAATGAAGATTACCTTAGTATGCCTCCACGCATTTGGTATATCACTTAAGGCAATACAGGCTCTGTAGATACTGCAGAGAATGGGAGCAAGCACCTCAATTCCCTCCGTACGGGTAGATAGTTTGGACAAAAGAAAGTGTACAATTTCAGTTTTCCATTATTTTCTACTTTAAGTGGTGTCGCACAACAAAATGTTCGATTTTTGGAATAAAGGAGAAATGCCCCTTTTAAAACATGAGAGGCTTGATATTTGGTATATGGGCGAATCATCTAATAGTAAACCAAAGAAGAATGAAGTTTTTCAAAAATGTATAATTAAGTGAATGGATACTCCACACAAAAACATTCGAAAGGTGAAATGATAGAAAAAGTATGCTTCAAGATGAGATAGAAACTTCAAATTTGGTGTACGGGTAAATAGTTGGAAATGAGGAAAGTGTGCAATTTCAATTTTCCAACATTTGCTATTGTAGGGGGTGCTCAAGTATTCGATTTGGTGAACTAATGGAAAAACATCTCCTTTACAGTGTAATAAAAGCTTAAAATTTAGTATATAGGCTAATCATTTGATAAAAAAAACAAAGACGAATACGGTTTTTTAAAATGTTCACTTAAGGGGGTGCTACACAAAAAAATGTTCGAAAGGTGAAGTGATAAAAAAAACATGCTTTGCGATCAAGGTTTATAGATATTACAGGTTGGTCCATTCGCTAGTCTCACGGTATTGGCTGGAGGAAACATGGAATGATGACTTCAAAGTTGCTGGAAACTGGGCGCTTTGCTATGCGAATCAATGGTATCTAGTTAGATAAAGTTTTCAAATCCGAACTTATTTGGAGCTGTTTCCGAATTGTTCTACTGTTATTACTGTTTGTTTTATTCTGAACATTAGAGACATTAGAGAACAATAAACACAAATACCATTTAATTAGCTTATAATTAAATAACAGGGTTTTATTAAAATATCCATTTTACATGTATTAAAACACATAAATATAAATGAAGAAATTTTACAAACATGTGAGGTTATTCAAATATTTAACTTAGTATATAATTATGCAAATATTTAGTTCAGTTTACATTTATATATATATTTAGCCCAATTTACATTTATATAAATATTTGGCTCAATTTATATTTATACAGATGTTTAGCTTAATTTATGTTTATATAAATATTTAGTTTAATTTACATTTATATGAATATTTAGCACATTTACATTTAAACAAATTTGAATCATAATTTATGTTTTTAAAAGCAATTTAGCCAGTTTATTTATTCAAATTTTAGATCAACATTTAAAAATAAAATAATAGTAATTTTTAAATCTATTAAATATTTAATTTAAAGATATAGTTCACTATTTGAGAGCATTTAAAATACGTTTATGGAACATAAATTTTTTCTATAAAATATTAATCAATTAAAAATGTTAAGTACTCAATACAATTGCATAATATAGATTAAAAAGGTAAAGTGGGAATTAGTTATCACGAATTAAGAGCCAAAGAATTTTTTTTATTTTATGTATTTATTACTTTTTTTTAAAATAAAAATTCAAGTAAATATGTTTTTGTTGAAATACTGCTTTTTAAAAATTGAGTATTTTTTTTGCTGAACTTTTTTATTATTAGCATGTTTTAATAACTTTTTATTGAGATACGTAATGTGAATAAAGATTCTCAATCTTGAATATAAAATAAGTTTTATCGCTTACTTCTGGGAAGTTCACTTTCATACTGCAGAATAATTCGTGAATTACTTTGGGTTGCCTATTTAGTTCATTTCTGTGAACATTGTAAAACACTATTTCTAATTTTTTGACTGTTTCTAGCCAAGTATTCGAGGGCACTGTAAGTCCCCCCCTATTGAAGCAGGTAAACCAAGATTTTTCCGCAACTTCATTGTTTTTATTTTTGGATAAGGGTTCTTTTTGGACAAATATCCAACAATATACTCTATAACGGGGGTCGGCAACTGGCAGACCTCGGTCCAGGTCCGGACCGCGGAAGGTCAAAAATTGGACCGCCAAAAAATTTTTGACAGTAAAATAAATTAATGAGATTATTTAAAAAATATTTTTCTATATTATAGAAAAATCTTTTAGAATCAAACTTATAGAATGTATAAGTTTGAGGGCCACCCTTATTACTTTTATTTAATGAAATAATTTTTATTTAATCAGAGCGTAACTCGAGCGAAAGCCTAACGGCACTTTATGAAACTTATCTTTCGAGCGGGTCTACTCGGCAGCGGCGACCTTGGCGTGGAAGCGTCTCCCCTTTGCGGTGCGGTCCTTTGTTGTGCGCCAGAATACACTTTGACACCGAAGCGGTCGTCGAATCACTTCGTCAGTCAGTAGTTGTTGCTATCTCGTACGTTTCGTTATTATCGAGGCTTATAACGTTTCTTTTTCATCAATATGGATCCTAAAAAGCGTAAAGTTGATAGTGAAAGTAGGAAGTTTTTGACTGAGTGAACTTAACGTTTTACGCTGCCTGATAGGCCTAGAGCTGTTCCAAGCATGGGGCAGTTTACCTCATATGGAGCAGTTTACCTCATATGGAGCAGTTTACCTCATATGCAACAGAACTGTCGCTCTTGCTAAAAGTGGCAATTTAAAGCGACACTACGAAACAACTTATCAGCAGTTCCATAAAAATTTTCTTCTGGTAGGTGAAGCTCGTCAAGAAAAACTCCAGGCATATCTAGCTTCTTACAAAAAAAAAAAAGCACGGTCTTACTAGTTCGCTCTATGAGCGAGCAAGAAAAGTCTGCAAAAGCAGTGCTGCGTGTGTGTTGGACGCTTAATAAACACCAGAAGCTATTTTCAGACGCTGAGATAGTAAAAAAATGTATGTTGGAAGTGGCCGCGGCACTTTTTGGAGAGAAAAAGGATGTTGTTGCCGCAATTCAAGGTATTCCATTGTCGTCAAGAAGCAATACAAGAAGGACCGAAATTTTGGCTGCTGACAATAAAAGTGGTTTGCTCGAACTTCTGCAGAAGGCGCCTTGCTACGCCAAAGCACTTGATGAATCATGCGACATTGTTGATGAGGAACAAATGTCCATTTTCGTGCGATTTTTGGATATTGAAAGTAAATCATTTAGGGAAGAATTGCTAGCAATATTGCCGTTTAAAGGCAAGACTCGCGAAGAAGATTTATTCAAGACTTTTATATATATATATATAATATATAACTTCATGACAAAATCAAACATTAGTTATGATAAAATGGTGTCTCTTTCAACTGACGGGGCCCCAGCGATGATCGGCAAAGGAAAGGGACTAGTAATGGGAATCAAGGATAAGAATGCTGGGCTACTATCTTATCAGTGCATAATTCAGCAGGCAGCCCTTTGTGGAAAACTTAGTGTCACTCTGAAAGAAGTAATGGACAGCTTGATCAGATTGATTAATTTTATGAGGTTTTATTCTGCTCTTCAGCACAGACAGTTCAAAGAATTTCTATCTGAGTGTGATTCGGCGCATTCTGACTTAGAGCAATACAACAATGTTCGTTGGCTAAGTAAAGGTCAAGCGATTGAATGTTTTTGGGAAATAAAAGAAGAAGTAACGTCCTTCTTAGAAAACTTGGATACACAAAAAGCAAGAAACCATTTGGAGTTCCTAGCAAACGAACGCAATATGCTAGCTGTGGCTTTCCTGAAAGACATCCTTAAACATTTAAATGCGCTCAATACCGAGCTACAAGGAAATGGGAAATTAATATGTGATCTAATACAAAGTGTGTCTTCTTTCCGTCGCAAGCTGGATATCTTTGAAAAAACATTGCAAGTCAAGAATTTATTCACTTTCCAACAATTTTTGAATATAAAAATAATTCTGAATTAGACATTGCAGTATTTTTAAAATTTATGTCAGAACTTAAGAAGGAATTTGCAACAAGATTCCAAGACTTTGCAGAGATATGGAAGTTGTCGTGATTCTTAAAATCGCCTTTTGAAGTTTCTCCAGTGGCAGAATGGACAGATGTGGCTGCGAAGTTGTTCCGCCTTTCAAAGCCTTTACTCCAAATGGAGACAATAGACTTGCAGGAAGACATTTCCTTGCAAACGTATAAAACTGCATCCGCCGAAGAATTTGGAGTAAACATGTCCCAGAAAAATATGGAAATTGCAAAAAATTAGCCATTTACCTGCCTACTCTATTTAGCTCCACATATGTTTGTGAAACT
Source organism: Amaurobius ferox (assembly GCA_951213105.1). Taxonomy (NCBI): domain Eukaryota; kingdom Metazoa; phylum Arthropoda; class Arachnida; order Araneae; family Amaurobiidae; genus Amaurobius; species Amaurobius ferox. The sequence continues at coordinate 2,571,631 of OX578145.1, read as the reverse complement.
TCATTTTTAAAAATGAATTTTTTGAAGAACGAATATCGCTCAAGCTTAACGGCTGTTCACCTTGAAGAAATTCTTCGCATAAGCTGCTCCCCGCGTGAACTTAACTTTAAAAAACTGGCTCAAGTCCGCAAATGTTATTTTTCCTATTGATTTTTGAATACAAATATGCCTATCTACTGTATTTCATATTATTTTGTGAGTGAAAATTAAAATAAAAAACTTGTAAGGAATATGAGTTTTTTTTTTCTGGACCTCGATAAAAATATTAAAAAGTATCCGGACTCCACCTAAAATTACTTGCCGACCCCTGCTCTATAACATTCTCTTCAATATTTTTCTCTGAAGAACATTGTTCATGAACAAATGAATAATTTGGATTAAGGCCACTGCATTCTCCAATAGCTAATTTTTCAATTAAATTATTTTCTGAATTTATTGCAGTTGAAACTTCTGCTGTGGTATTGTTTTTTTTTTTCTTGAAGGAATAATCCTTTTAAACAAGGAGTAATGAGAATATGTGTTTTTTTACATTACTGTGTTTAGAAGGCAGTACAAGTTGATCACTTAGAAGCCGAAAACGAAATTGGAATTTGAACTGACTGGGTCCAGGATGATCATAAGTGTGGTCCACATCTCTTACGATAGAAAAAAACCTCTCTAAGCAATCTTTATTTAATCTAGAAGTGATTATGTGGAAGACATGCCAATTCCAGTTAAATATGTATACAACTTTTGCAAATATGTAATGGAAATTATATATCCTTTTTGAAATGGCATTCAAGATTTTTTGCCAACAACTCTCATATTTTGCATTGTCACTTTCATGGAATTTAAGGCATCATTTTGAACTTGGATGTCAAATCCACAAGGTTTCCATAAAGGGATTTTGTCTTTAGGATGGTGTAAATTAAAGACATCAAATGTGTTATTTGTTAATTCAAAGAATTCAGCAATTTCTGATTCAGATGGAAACAAAAATTTTATTGCTCTTGCCACATGATGTGAAAGAAGTTGTGTTGCCAATGGAACTTTCATTCTTTCCACCTATTTAAGAAAAACATGTTTCTCTGATAATTTTGGGCATAACTTTAGTTCTTCATAATCTTTCTTTAAAAGCTCCAACAAAATTGATTTATCCACTATAGCGCCTGATGGTAGTTTTAATCCCCTGTCAATTAAATGATTCCAATCCTGAGAAATTTTAGTAAATGTGGAGGATCTGCAAACACATATACATTAATCTTGGGATCTGCAGGGCTAACAAACCATATCTGATTAATTGTTATCCCCCAACTCCCTCCAAAGAGCTTGATTTCCAACACCCATATCAGAAGCCAAACCAATAACTTCAAAAACCTGCTTTTTCTAATTCTAATATAATTTCAAATATCAAATTTTTAATCATTCGACAATTGAAATTATAAAATACAGGCTGCTTCCACGGCAAAGTTATACCTTGTGCCATTACTACTTACACAGATTTGTAAGGGCCTAAAATACAATTTTCGGCGTGATCATATTCTATTATGCTATCGATACTCATCTCATCCATAACAATAATGCATTGTCTTTCGAAACAAGTTAAAGTTTTAGAGGATTCTGTCATAAGTTGCAAAATTTCAGTCAAAAATCCAGGTGAAAATATTAAATGCGAAATCCACCTTTTCAAAGTACTTATTCCAGGTAGCGGTACTTTCATATCATCTCTTACAAAGGAATATACCCTCTTCGACAATCCTCTTAAAGCCAAACCTTTTATAATATCTTCGGAAGACCATTGAACACGATTCTTATTTATTAGAGCTCTTATTTGACTTTTGGAAAACACAGTAGAAAGCAATTGTTTTGTTTTATTTTCTACTTCATCTTTGAATAATTTATGACATCTTGCTGAATTAGCATTGACTGACATGAATTTTCTCATCATTCTAATAATTTTTATTGGCTTTGTTTTGCCAATATATATTTTTCTTTTAAATCATGATTCTCGTTTTGTAAACGAATTATAATTTCATTGAGATTAATATTTTTATCGGATGTTTCAGAAGGCAATCCATCTTTCGTTCCGACTGCATTTTCACTACTTCGTTGATTAAATCCAAGTTCTTCATTACTTAATTTTCTAATCTTATTAGGATGGTCAAGATTAGAAAGAATCTGCTTTATTTTCCTTTTTTCATATCTACTAGCCTTCTCTTCAATTTGCTTCATTTCCTCAGTTGAGAGCACAGAGTTTAAAGGAATATTTAAATGAGGAACTGTGCCGCATTTTAAACGACGGTTTGACACAACTCCCATTAATTCATATTTTAAATTCCTTTCATAGTCTTCTTTAGAGAAATGGCTAGAACAAATCCGTGCTGTGTCAGCAGAAAATGAGTCTTTTCTTTTGCACAAGTGAATCCATGCAGCGCGTAAGACTTTTGATTTTGGAATCATATGAAACCAAACATCGCAAGTTTTCTCATCGTTATGACAATTAGAATTGCACAACTTGGCATCACACTTCACAAATACAACATTTTTACCAAAAATACAAGAAAAAGAAGCTCGAAAATGATTTACAATTATTAACACTCCCGAAAGATCTAAGTGAAAGAAAGCAGGGAAACAGAGTTCAGCCATTTTGACGTCACAACCTTCCCTTCCAGTGGACTGATCCAGTCTCCCTGGATGGGCCAACCTGTCGTATTCTATAAACCTTACTTTGCGATAGGATAGAGACTTCAAATCTGGTGTACAGGTAGATAGCTTGAAAGGAAGAAAGTGTGCAATTTCAGATTTCCAATATTTGCTACTTTAGGGGTGCCAGCACACCAATATTTTTGATTTTCTGAATAAATGAGGCACACTTCCTTTTAAATGTGATAGAAACTTAATATTTGTTATATTGACCTAAATCTAATGGACAACCCAAGAAGAAAAGAGTTTTTCAAAAATGCTCATTTATGGGTGTGCTCCACAGAAAAACGTTCAAAAGGGGAAATAATAAAATAGCATGCTTCGGGATGAGATAGAGACTTTAAATTAGTGTACGGGTGGGTAGATAGTTCGAAAGGAAGAAATGTGCAATTTAAGTTTACCAATATTTTCTTCTTTAGGGGGTTCTGCATACCAAATTATTCGATTTGCCGAATAAATGTGAAACATGAATTACTGAAAAATTTACATTATTCAGGGGTTGTTTATTGCAAGACCGTTGATTTTCAACTGGTATTCCGCTAGTATAAGCATAATTACATTACTCAAATTTAAATTTTAAGTGTAAACATTTGCTATGAAGATTAAAAGAAATGTATATTTAACTTTAATACATTAACTTTAAAAGCTTGAAATTTAGATATAAACATTAAATTTAAGTAAGAAAAATTTGAGTATAAACATTAAATGTAAGCGAATTTTTAAAATGTCGCCAAATGGATAAAAATGTTTGTAAATCTATAAAAGTATTCTGAAATTGATAAAATTGCACTAAATAAATGAAATTAATTGTGTTTTGTTAGGGGATAGTATTGTGATGATGTTTCATTAATTTGTCACCAAGTGGGACTGTCAGTTCTACAGTCCCATTTGGCGATAAATTTGGAGATTTTTTAAAATGTCACCAAATTGATAAAATGATGCTAAATTTATCAAAATGACATTGAACCAACCGATGAAAATTCAATATTTTGCATAATTAAGTACGATTATTTTCTAGATAATCTCTGTCGTTTTGTGAGAATTAAAAAATAGATTTTCTAAATTTGTTTACAAATTGGACCAGGATGTTTTATTCTTCACATCTGCCTTTGAAGATAATTTTGTATATCAAGTCCAGAGATACTTATACATTTTTTTGAAGAATCAAATTAAATACTTTAATAGAATATTTTGAATAACAAAGTCATTTAGAATACTGTAAAAATTTACACATAATTGTGCATGTTAAATTTCTTTATACGAGGCATGTTTTTTATGTAAGTACCGTTTTGCGATTCCGCCGCCGCAGCGCTACGGTCGGCGTTCTGCGCATGCGCGCTGGTTACCTACATCTCTTGTCTACGCACTGACGCCATTACAGTCTGATTCTTCATTGTATACGTTGTTTACTGAGTGTTTAAGATGCCTCCGACAATCGTGAGTCCCGCCGATTGTGAAGTACGGGCTGTTATACGATTTCTTAGTGCTAAAGGCGTAAAACCGATCGATATTCATCGTGAGATCTGTGAAGTTTACGGACAAAACATTATGAGTGATGGAATGGTAAGGAAATGGGTGAGAGCATTTAAAGATGGCCGCACAAATGTGCACGATGAAGAACGGAGTGGGCGTCCTTCGGTCTTTAATGAAGATTTGGTGCAGAAAGTGGAAGAAAAGGTGAGAGAAAACAGACGCTTTACAATTTCATCAATGTGCGACTGGTTTCCTCAATATTCCCGTAGTGTTTTGTATCACATTGTGACCGAGAACTTGAATTACCGGAAATTGTGTTCACGTTGGGTTCCAAAAATGTTGACGGATTTGCACAAAACCCAACGTTTAGGCAGTGCATTGACTTTCCTTGAGCGGTACCACAATGAAGGTGAAGATTTTTTAGACCAAATTGTTACTGGTGACGAAACATGGGTGGCCTACGTCACACCAGAATCAAAACAACAATCCATGGAATGGCGACATTCATCATCACCCAAAAGAGTGAAGTTTAAGCAAACAATTTCTGCCCGGAAAATCATGTGCACAGTTTTTTGGGACAAAAAAGAAGTATTGCTAGTGGAGTTTCTGCCTCGTAATGAGACAATCAATGCAGCGTCTTATTGTGAGACATTGAACAATCTGCGTCGTGCAATCCAGAACAAAAGATGTGGCAAGTTGAGTAAGGGTATCGTTTTGCTGCATGACAATGCCCGTCCACATGTGGCTAATCGGACCAAAGATTTCATCAAATCTTTTAAATGGGAAACTCTAGATCATCCTCCATACAGCCCTGATCTGGCGCCCAGCGACTACCATTTGTTCCTGCACTTGAAGAAACACCTGGGTGGTCAGCATCTTCAAGACGATAACAAAGTCAAAACAGTTGTGATACAGTGGTTAACAAGTCAGGCGGCAGAATTTTATGAGGAGGGTATTCAAAAACTGGTGCCACGTTATGACAAGTGCCTCAATATTCACGGAAATTATGTAGAAAAGTAGATTAAGGTACAGGCTTTCATGTAGAAATAAAATTATTGCGATATCTTTGCACGTCTTTTTTTAATTCCAAAACGGTACTTACTTAAAAAACATGCCTCGTATTATATTTTCCATAAGAACAGGTATGCAGCTAGTAAACAATAATATTTGTTCAATATTAACATTAGCATTTAAAAATGATTAGAATATATTATCATTGAAGATTGTTTGGCCCATATCTTATAATATATATCTTATAATATCATAAATTCTTCGTTATGTTAAGAAAGATCTTAAAATACACATTGGGCTGAGAAAAAAAAAAAAACTCACCAGAAAAAAATATTCGATTTTAGCATCTTTTGCTGCAATTGATTTAGCAACACAAAATCATTCTATAGTAATCTAAGCAAAAAAGAAATATTTTACAAAAAACCCTGTTAATTAATAATTACAAAATTCATTTCTTGATACATTTTATATGATACAGATTTGGTAAATCTTTACATCTGAAGAGCAAAATATGTCTATTAAAGGGTTAAACCAGGGATTCCCAACCTTTTTTGTTAGGAGGAACCATTAAAATATTTACTAAAATATCATGGGACCCCTACTTGGCTGACACGTACTAGGTTCCACAGTGGTGAATTACAAAATAGCCGTGTAAAGCTGTAGAGTTCATGAATAATAACTAACTCATACTTTTGAATAAAATATTTCAAATGTATTTATTATTATTTTTTTCTATTTATTAAATATTGTTAATAGAAAAGACAAACAGTTTTGTTTTATATCTGGTTTACTGGTTACAAACAAACATCATGCACATATATTGTTATGTTTTTGTTTTAATAATTGATTTTCATAAAATTGTTAATACAAAACAAATTACATTTAATTGTTTTATGAAACATGCACATTTTCATATGATGTAATTAAGCAAAATATATCTTAATTTAATTGGTTTGACATTATCCCTTATTGTTTGATGTTTCTTTTAAATCTTTTATCTGGAAGCCATATAAGTATTTGACAAGAGCGTTGGCAATATTCATTACTGCAAACCATTGAGCTGCTAACTGAAGAGTTTTAGTTCCTTGGAGCATAATGTAATGTACTGTAAAGTGTTGTTGTTGAGACCCAGACAGTCCGACCTACCAGAAAGGTGTAAGGTAACTGTTTGGACGGCCGGGAAGTGCCACCCAATTTAGACCGGAACCCAGTGGAGGAGGCATCCACAGGGACCGTACCCCCCCTTCCCCTACCACCAACTTCTCGGAAGGACTTACGGACCCACATGTTTAACGTGATCGTACTCCGTATCAACACGGTGGCAGTTTTGGCAGCGGCTGGAATCGAACCCGGGCCTACCGAGTGCAACTCCAGCGCGCTAACCAATGGGCTACCGCGCCCGGTACTGTAAAGTGTTAAAAACGTGAAATTTATGAAAAATATACTGCATTCGTACAAACTAGTGGATCGTGAGTAGATACATTTCGTCATGTAGAGGTAAGATATCGTCTGATGCAGGCTTAAATTTGAAAAGTCCGACAAATTGTTTTGATAATTGGCAAAAATATCTTGGCAATTTTGTATGGAAGGCGAGTCTGGAGGAACAAGTGTGTCACACGGTAAATGGAAAAATATAGACTTTGACAAGGTGACAGAAACCCCTCGCAGAATTTCCCGGAATATACGGAGCAGTGGAAATTAAATAAATAGAATGACATAGAAAAAGCTCAAATAGCGTTTCAAAATGGTTTTGACTCGGTAAAGATTATAATCACAAGCGAAAATGAAAAAACTTCAAAAATGAATCCTGTGGCACTAAAAAGGGAATTGGACGAATATCTGGGAACGAGGAAAGTAGTCTGTGTCGAGGCTACGAGGAATGGAAACTTGGGAATAATTGTCAATTCCTGTGATAGTGCGGTAAGCCTACTAAAGAAAACACAAATATGTGGACGAGTGGTGACAGCGCATATAGTAGATGATTCAATAAGCAACAAGGTAATCATCTGGAATGTAGAAACCAATCTATCGTTAAAGGAAATAGCGGACAAGCTAGATATCCAAGGCATAGCATGGTGTTTTTAGATAATATCATATATAAATTTTAGATAATATCAAATTCAACTGTATAACATTTAGAAAGAAAAACGATAAACTATTTTTTGCAGCAAGAAAAAATGATTTTTCACTTTTCTCACTGAAACGTACGATTGGAGTGATTCACCCCAGAATGAACGTTTCGTAAAACAAAATAATTGATAAACACATGTTTCACATCTGATGGAGGGGGGGGGGGGGGTATGTACCGTAAATTCTACAATGGTCCACCGATGTCCAATGTCTCAAGATGTCTTTTGAGATCTGTCCTCGTCTAGTTTTCTAATTACTTTCAATACGGACACCTGTTTCAGCATGGAAGTGAAAGAAGTTCTTTATTTATGTGTGTGGGTGATTAGGGGATATGATTTCTAGATTTGGGGCGTAGGAGAATAATTATCAAAGGAGAGATCGTAGGAGAATAATTATCATTTTAAAATATATATTTTCAGTATATGTAAAATTTTACTGATGATCGATGCTGTTTTACTGAAAACTCCTGAAAACTCTTTTTTCTACTGATGACAGAGGTTGGCATCTCTGTGTATATCATATATTCACATCCTTCAGAATTAATGTAGTCGCATGTTAATCTTTGTGACACATAAGAAATCCCCTTCATATTCTCAACTTCATTCTTCTTGTTGAAACCCTTTTTAACGGCTTTTAACAAATATAAGAATAATCTTACTCTTCCATTATAATTAACTCTCATAACAATTGGCTAATTATATAAAATATTTCTTTAAAATTAACCAAAACAAGAAAATAAGCAAGTATAGATTAATCAAAATAACTGAAGTACTTTAGTGTTTATCAGTCAAAACACATGAGGGGAGCCAAAGTTCTGTGATTAACGATTTAGTTAATATTTTCTTTTTACCTTAAAAATTATTTCCCTGTTTTTATATAAAACTTTTATTGCAAAATGAATTCATAAATAATTACTTCATTTCGCCACGAATCTTACAGATTGTAATTTTTTAGCATCCTTGTTCCTTTCTGTTACTGTATTGATATTTTTATGAAATATATTCACTGTTGTAAATATAGAGAGTATATATATTGTACAATAATTGGAGAATGGAGAAGGATGGTTGTGGTCTCTCAGCAATGCACAGCAGTTAAAAATGAATTGTGCAATTGCAATCTTTGGGTGAAAAATTATTTTGTGAATAAATATAAGTTTGTAGGGAAAGCCATGAACTGGCCACATCAAATTTTTTGTGAAACAAATACTTCTTCAAAGTTAGATTTATATTGGTTATGACATGCATAGACTGAAATTAAACTGGATAGAAAGAGATTGCGATTGGAGGTTTCAAAACATTGAATTTGATAAATATTTATATATTTCAATCTCATTACAACAGTGTTATGATTGTATTATTATTGTATTATTATTGTATTGATATTTCAGAAAAATATCAATACAATATATACCAGAAAGGAAGAAGGATGCTAACAAATCACAATCTGTAAGATTCATGGCGAAATGTTCATTTTGCAATAAAAGTTTTATATATAAACCGGGAAATAATTTTTAAGGTAAAAAGAAGATATTAACCAAATCATTAATCACAGAACTCTGGCTCCCCTCATGTGTTTTGATTTGACTGATACAACGTAAACACTAAAGTACTTAAGTTGTTTTGATCAATCGATAAAAACATCCAAATGAGGAACATAAGGGAATTCCAGTTCTAATAACTATATTCGCTTTAGAGCAAAAATTCTTAAAGAGTTCAATTTATCAGACTTTTTTACCTTAAAATGACACCAAACAAAGAATAATTGAGAAAAGTGTGAATTTTGGAGAGAATAATAAACTTACTGTAATTTATCGAGCAAAAGGGGGAGAGCGCTACTTAATAATCTACCGGTCTCTTCATCAAAATTTTTTTTTTCAGGAAGAAAGGTCAAGAGTTTTGCTTCTTTCTTTACTCCATTTGATTTGGCTAATGAAATGAAGTTTCGAGACAAAAATAAAACTCAAGAAAAAAGATAAAAACGAATATTTTGATTACATCCCTCACAATGTTGATTGAAAACTGTTTCTATAATCTATTTCGGGAAAATTCAAAGATTATTATGTATTAGTTTTTAACAAATTTAAGGGCTCTCATGCACTTGAAAATGAACTTTCTTTTCCAGCACTTTTCAAGGATTTTCACAAACGTATGAACCATGGTTATCTATGACTAAACTAACCATATATTTTTTGCTTGCATTTCACCATTGACAGGCAGTAAAAAAGGGAGAATGTCACCCAGAGGACAAAAAGAGAAAGTCCACGAAAAGTGTACTACTAAGAAAAGTATAGTGTCTCAGTCCTATGGTGTAAGACTGAGTTAGTTAAATAGCGTTAATTGGACAATTAAAAAGTAATATATTAACCCTTTGCAGATGGTAAACACATCCGCGCATTGACTGTGAAACTGTGTTCAAGGATAATACTCACACATTAGCGTCAGGGAGAAAGTTACCCTAAAGGACGACTGACACCAATGTGATTTTCATGTGGAATGTTTTCGTGTGAATTTATTTGAATACTAGATGTCCATTCTAATATTTACAATGTATTTTGCTAATACTTGATCTTGGTATAGGGGAAAAGAAGCACCACTTCATCTAGAGCGGTAGAACTTGGTTTTGTAATATAAGCAAACACATCATTCCTCGCAGACTCTGCTATGCTATAATTGAGTATGGGTTCTCATTTTGATTTTAGTTTAATGATTGCATTGGTGAATTATTGGAATGTAAGAGAGTATTTTTTTCAAGTTTGGGTATTAGAAGAATATGCGGTAGTGAATTTATTAGGTTATTTCGAATAAAAGAATGGCTGGTTCAAGACGATTTTAAGTATAGAAAAATATACTCGCATGGTAATGATCGAACAGGATAGTTATGAAAGTAATGCAGATAGTGAAGATTTGTGGACTTTTGGTATTTCTGATGAACGCAGACAGTTTTTATGAATGCAAAGATTGCAATGTTGATCTGTGCATGAATCTATGTTTTGAAATACATTATACGTGAAAGGCATATTAATTAGTAACAAAGCTATTTTTTTTCTTAAAAATTGTGCATAATCTCTATTAGCTGTATAAAGTATTGAGTGTAATCATTTGGATATTTTTCCTGCGTAACAAATAATTTTAATCAAGTTAATTAATCATTTGTAATCATTTGAATTCTGAATATTTAAATAAAAGATAATTTGCATGTAATGTATACATTTAATGGAAAATAAGTATTTCCTTTATTCTTGAAAAAAGTAAAATTCTGTGTTAAATGGATGATTTTTAGTGAATTTTTTTTTCTGGAGTTAAGCTTGTTGCAAAAAATGAGCCGTCTTTTAGGAATAGTTTGGAAGCGAAACGCTCAGTACTTTGGGTCACAACAGTTCTGGAAAGCCACCGTCCGCAAAGGGTTAAAGACAGATTCTTACAGAAAATGGCAACATTATCACATAAAAAGATTAGAGGTTGTAAAAAGCATACTTGTGCTTGAACATCTCCTTTATCTGCTAAAAACTGATAGTACTGGATGAGATCATCGTCTAAAACACCCGTGGCAGATCCTAAATTTTCCACTTCATCATAGAGTCGGATGCGTTGGATAAGAGAGCCACCGCTTGTTGACAGCTCTTCTTCCACTAGAAATGAAAAATAAAAATTTATACTTCATGACAAAAATAAAAAAAGGTATTATCACAAGAAACATATTTCATCCAGCACTTTTAGAAAAATATGAAAATGTTGTTTAGGATTTTAAAACAGTTTTACACATCAGATTCAAATACAGGGTGGCCATAATTAAAGTAGAGGTGTTTAGAGTCCGATAGTGAGAAAACTGTTGGGCTAAACTCAACCAAATTTGCAGTAAATACTATTTAGACAACGGGGTTTTGATTTTTAAGAGAGAAAAAATATAGTTTGGAATTTTTGCCACCACTGGCCAGTGACACTCTAAGGTCCATTTTTGGAGTAAAATAGGCATAAAAAGTATAGAAAGTTCCGTCAATGCTGAGAGGTATCAAACAATGCTGCTGAACTCTGTTATTCCGCAACTTCAACAGCGTGGATGTCTTGAATCTAATATTTATGCAGGATGGAGCACACCCCTCATACTGGATTGCGTGTACAGGAAGTCCTACTACAGTATTTTACCAACAACTGAATAATTAGTCGAGCGTTTCCTATGAAGTGGTCAGCCTGCTCACCTGATCTGACCCTTTGTGACTTTTGGTTGTGGGGTTATGTAAAGTGCTTCATATATCAAGGGAATGTGGATAATTTAGCCACTTTGAAGGACCGAATAACATTGCACGTCAAACAAGTCAATGGAGATATGCTGCATTCTGCAATAAAGAATGCTGTTCGGAGAACGCACTTTTTGGAACATATGCAAGGAAAACATATTGAATCACACATGTAAATGATGCCAATATAAAAATTAATATCAAATGTATGTAAATGTAAGATGCAAATGTAAATATAAAATGTACTAAATACGTTAAAATGTAAATGTCCTATTCAAAATGCATGTAAAATGTTAATTTTCTGTACTTCCTATGCCTATTTTATTCCAAAAATGGACTTTTCAACACAACTTTGGCCCACGGTGGCAAAAATCTGAACTATTTGTTTTCTTTTAAAAATCAAAACCGCATGGTCTAAATAGTATTTCCTGCAAATTTGGTTGAGTTTGGCCCAACAGTTTTCTCACTATTGGGCTCTAAACACCTTTACTTTAATTATGGCCACCCTGTATATGTCATAAAAGCATAAAATTAAATTTCATTAAATAGTACTTATAAATGTCAAGCCACCATAAGATACAATACTAAATTAATATCACATTTTAAATAATAACATACTGTAGAAATACGTTGATACACCCTTTTGTCATATAAATTTTTTGATTCCCCTGTTAAAAATGTGTATTTTGAATTTATTGTCATGTAAAAGTCTTATTTTATTTTTACATGACAATAAATTCAAACAAAAACATAATTGTTCCAGTTTTATTCAGATTTTCGGCTTGGTTGCTTTTGTTTTTTCATCTTTGTGGTGCCGACGAGTGCGATCTTTAAGTGATGTAATATTGGGTAATGCTTTTCTCATCATACTGTGGAGTGAACTTTGGACTAATTAGCATCCGAGTTTAGTGTAACGTGTTGCCTTGAGTGGGCACTTGAGCAGAACACTGCATTTTGGAGTTGGAAGTGTGTGTCAGCATGCACTCTGATAAAATTGTTATTGGAATGTTATGATTTTAAATTATAAATTCATGTTTTCCTGATTTTGGTACTCGAATTTAAATATGCTCAAATCTAGTTTTCTGTAAAGGCACCTGTCCATGCACTAATATAGAGGCTTTAAGATTGAGGATGTTTGCCACTTCCTGCTGTTTAGCAAAGCACTTAGCATGCTGGAAGTGGACTCCTGGCTTGATGCTATATGCTTGTGAAAATTAGGCGGATCTTTATACTTCTGTTCGAATGCGAAATTCTTGGCTAAATCAGACCCAATGTCACTTTGCTGTCCATTTTGATTCTCCTCTGACCTGCTGAGATTTCTAATTGAGAAATATTTAAATATAATTATTCTAAAGATTGGATTAACACTCTCCAGTTCCTAATCGTTAAGGCAAGCTGGATGTCTATGAGTACCCAAATTTATAATTACTTGTTTAATCGAATTGTTGAAGCTAGAATATTTGATTGCTTAGTAATGTTAATTTTCCAAATTTATTATTCTATTTTTTTGGTGAAGAAGATTATTGATTTTCTTATTGCCATAATTCTATGGCACAGTTAATATCAGAATAATTCAAAAGAACTCAAAAGATGAAATTTAATAATGTCAATAAAACATATTGGGAAGCGTGTTTTAGTTGGAGATAATAGTGATCACATAGAATTTTAGATACCACACATAGAATGCATACCACGTTATGCATAATGTAAAGATTCAGCTTCAGATTTTTTAATAGTGGCCACTTGCCACTAAGAACAAATTTTTTAGTGGCCAAAAATTTTTTAACAATGACAGGTGTCTAAGATCAAATTTATATTGATATGTTATATACCTGGCTGTTGATGCATATTCATGGATTGAAAATACTTAAAATTATGTAGGTATATACTTTTATATTATGTTTTGTGGACAGACAGTAGGCTAAAGACACCCTATTTATAGAAAAGGTAATAACACAAAAGAAAGCAATAAATCCAAATTACGAAATTTGATTTAAATTCATTCAATGTATTTAATTTCAGTCTCTAGCCATAAAACAACAGTTATAAAATCTATGCTTTTAAAATGAAAGCTGAAGGCAAAAATCAGAAGATGGTTATTTACATTTTTTAAATATTAATAATTACAAATAAAGATTCGATAGGGCTGTCATGGGTGAGAAATACATAAAACATAACAGAATTCTTAAGTTATGAATTGATGAATAAGATGACTTATAAAAAATTTCTTTGACACAATAATCCTAAAAATATTAGAAAAAATTGATTTTTTTTTTCAAGAAATAATCAAGGATGCTAAGACATTAGTGTTTTTCAACAGAAATTTCCCTTGGTTTAAATTCAATTTGATTCTGTAAATAATTCAAAAATTTAATTTAATTTCTTCCTTTAAACTCAATGTATGAAGCTTAGAATGTACAAAAAGAATGTTATCTCTTCTAAACAAAACATAAAAACAAAAATATGATAATTCAGTCAGATACTCTAAGGTAGAATAATTAGAAGACGAAGATATATGGGAAAGGATTATTTTAGCAGGGCACCTCAACAGCAGCAGTTGAAAAAATGACAGAACAATTAAGAACAGTTGAAATAGTGATATTTCTTTTGGTAAAAAAACCAAAAGAGAAACACATTTTCTTACAATGAAATGAGTTTTGCTAACAGACTGACTTATTTAAATTTCAGTTGAATTTTTTAAATTTAAAACAAAATTATTTCATAATACATGATGCAAATTAATAATAGCATAAAAAAAAATCTATAATATATCATGGACAGTGATCTCAAGTATGTTGATTTATGAAATGCTCAAATACACAGACATAGAAGAGTGAATCACACTACAAAATGAATACTTTTGTGAATATTAATTAGTTAATGCAAATAAATTGCATAAGGGGAAAAACAATTTCATAATTAAACAAAATATATGGAGAATCAAGTATACAAATGCCGTTTTTCGCGATTCTGCTGCAAAATCGTCCTTTATTTTATTAATAATATGTTTGAAAAATAGTTTTTCTGTATAAAACACAAAATAATTACAAAAATTGTAGGCAATGCACACAGATTATAAAAGTGGAAAATATTTCCCAAATTAAACGAAATATACCGTGAATTGCATACAAATGCAGTTTTTCGCGATGCTGCTTCAAAATAGCCTTTTATTTCATAAATAATACGCTTGGAAAATAGTTTTACTCTTATAAAATGCGAAACAATTACAAATATTGTAGTCATTGCAAACAAGTTGCAAAAGTGGGAAATATTATTCAAATTAACAAGGTATGCCAAGAATCAAGTACAAATGCTGATTTTCCCAATGTTGCTGTAAAATAATTAGCCTTTCATTTTATTAATACGGTAGAATTTTTTTTTTTTGTATACAGAATGAAATTATATAAATTTTAGTGGGTACAAATAGATTGTAAAAGTGGCAAAAAGATAATCATTGGTTATTGCTCTGCAGACATAACGGGAATCACAGTATGCAAGCGCCAATTTCGTAAGAGAAACAGATTTTCAGATGTAAGGCAGTGAAAACTGATCAAATTTCACGGCATTTTTGGAACATATATGACCGATTTCATAACATTTACGGGATTTTTGTAACTTGTAGACATCCTATGAACTGGAGAAAGGATTTTCGCCCGAAGAAAATAATTCCTCTGGCAAAAAAAAAAGAAAAATGTGGGAGAAGTGCCCAGAATGAACAAATTTGCGAATCCGCAGAAGAATCTTGTAAAAATGAAAATTTTATTCGATCGAATTTATGACCCGTACACGCGGGGAGGGAGACACGTTTATAGTTTTCTCTAAAATATTTTGCTAATTAGGTACACGTAGTACCTTAGTATGACCAAATCACGATTGACTGCGATTCATGCGTAGCTACGGAATTGCAGTCCGCAACAACGAAGCTATCCGTGAGGCAATCTGCCGGATCTATCGGCCGCCGATGTCGTGGGACTGAAAGGATTTCTGAGAAATTTTGGTCACCAGAAATTACCTTCAGTGTGACTAATTTGCGATTAACAGCAATTCACAACAATGAAGTGATTGACCGCAATTCGCAGGGAAATCGGCCTGATCCAGCGCCATAAGACTGAAAGAATTTCGGTCACCAGAAATGGTGCCTTACTGTAATAATTTTGGTCACCATGACTGCAATTTTGGTCACCAATGGCGATCTGGCCACAGCGAATCTGCATCTCTAGCATCATGTTGACCAGATCCCATTCCCTGGCCGATTCCAGAAATAGGTCAGTCAGCAATAAATCGATATTAAAGGGAAAGGAGCAACACATAAAATAAACGATTTGTGGAAAAGTAGAGCAAATTAATTAAATAACAAAATATTTATTCAAATAGAAATTAACTAGATTATCAAGCAATTAACATATTATAAACATCACCTTGACTAAAGGTATTTAACATTTTCTCTTGTGGATGCAGATCATATTAAATATAAAATTGTACTTACAATAAGAAGATGTACCCGGCAACACATAAAAAATTCCAAGGAGAGGAGAGCTTACAAAGTTTAATGACCGAAAGCCTTCTTTATCACCAAGGATTTAGTATGACACTCCATTGCTTAATTATTCCAAAGGAACTGCAACACACAGAGATAAGGATCTCAGGAAGTTGAAACACCGGATCAATTCCAGCTCCAATAGCTATTAGCACATTCGACAGGCCCTGGGTAGCCAAAGGGATATAAACTGGCATTATCATACTAAATTCTTCGGTACTTTTTTGTTTTTTTCTCCAGGCATGCAGGAAGTTATTAATATTCATATGGTTCTAAGCGAGTTCTGCTGCTTGTCCATAACCATCACTTCATCAATGCCAAAATTCAATGATCCGATTTTTAATATATACATTTTTTATCAATCCATGCGAACTCTATCAACCATGGTAGAAAAACACCATGTCCTTTTGGTCATCTACACTCCAAAATAATTCAGAGTCAAATGCCACAAGAGTCATCCGAACAGTCCATACGTCACCCATCAATCAAGCCCTCATTAGCTAAATGACATCTGAATCAGTGACGTATCGTAATTAAAGCCGCAGCATACATCATTTTCTAGAGACGACTGGCATCAATCATCATCATGGAAGGTGAAGATTCAAACAAACTGACATTTCCCCATGTTAATCTACGAGAACAAAGTAAGAAACAAAAAATCTTTCGATAAAATGGCTCTGAAATGCCTGAGATGGTATCCCAAAAGTCAATATGACAATATTCATATAAATTACTTTGTATTTTGATTTTCCTTACACTTGTGTTTTTTATTTAATGTGTAATGCTCATGTTTCGTTATTTTCAATTATGTGGCTGGCCAACTAATTTTTTTAAATCAGCTGGGGAAACTCCTGGGTTTTATTTCATTTATTACAGATATTTAAATTACCCACCAGTTGCTTGTTGAAGTTACTTGATGA
Source organism: Amaurobius ferox (assembly GCA_951213105.1). Lineage (NCBI taxonomy): Eukaryota > Metazoa > Arthropoda > Arachnida > Araneae > Amaurobiidae > Amaurobius > Amaurobius ferox. The sequence goes on along the minus strand of OX578145.1, from coordinate 2,554,644 downwards.
TGATGATCACAGAATCTTCTGGTAAGCTTTTATTTCTATTATATACTCATTGTATTAATAGCTGCCATTGCCAATATATCAATTATCACAAATTAATGCTTCTAAGTTCAATTGTCACAATTTAATGTTTTTATCTTCGGGTACCTTTTAACACCTCAAATGTGACTGAAAATTGCTGAAAATGTATGGAGGGCACCTATTGCTAAAATAAACAAATAGAATTCCATCAAAGTAATTGAAAAACGCAGAGTATATATATAGGAGAGCTTACTCAGAATCTTCTTTCAAAATTTTTTCTTTTTGTGTTTAGAGGGAAAAATCTGTTTTATGGAATTTCAAATTGAGTAAAAAATGGGCACTTTCTCAGAGAAGACAGATTGATGGAATTCTAAGGTATATAAATTCTCATGGAAAAACATGCCATGTGAAATTTTGCTATGTGAAATTTTACCACCAGTTTTTCTCCAAAACTATCCAATCAACTGAAATCAAATTTTGTTAAGTTAACTACTTTATGAATGTGAAAATGAAGTTGCGATTTTTTTTAGTCTTTCAAAAATAGGAAAAAGCGAATGTGGGAAGATTTTTTCCTTCATGTGCAGCAACATTACCGTTTAGCCAAGAAAAAGTTATCTTGGGGGAGGGGGCAAGCAAGTTCATTTACGTAGAACAAAATTATATACTTTATTTTATTTATTTTTTTCGACCGAAGATTTTGAATTCTATCCTATTTTTGACATATAGTTCCAAACATAGAGTTTCAGTCTGATGTATTCCAGTAGTACACAGAATTCATAGATAAGCACTCTAAAATGTGATGGAAAATATAAGTGCTGCTTGCTGAAAATTTTCTGCTAAAAGAAAGGAGAATTCTGTGGATTTATACCTGCAAATGCGACGGAAAATTGCGGAGTGTGTAGGGGCAGGGGGAGTGTAACTTACTCGGAACTTTCTGTTAAAAGAAACAAAATATACAAAAGACTTACTTTAAAGAGCAATGGTTGATTTCCACTTTCAGTGCTTTTTGTTTTTCAATATATTTAATTACTTTCTAAAATCTTTTTTTTTAAATGCCTCAAAAATTTACGAATCATACAAGTCAATTTAAGAAAGAGTAACACTTTTTTTTCCCTATTAATTAAGTGCAATCTTCTTCAGAAAACGCGTCAGATTAGTCTTATCATATTCAATAAATTTATTTTAGGACAAAATTTTTCTTTTGATGTTTGGGGGAGGGGGGGGGGGGGGGGAGATTACAAGGAATTTTTTGCAGAATTTCAAATTGAGACAAAAAACAGGTGGGCTTTCAGAGAAAGTGGATCAACAAACACTCATGGAACCACCGTAAAAATTCCAAACAAGTGTTAGCTTACATATATCTTGCTAATAGTACACATCATTATACAACATCTTGCTAATAGTTTCGGCTTATCTTGCGAATACCTGGTTTTAGGGTGCCCCGCAGACATTCCTTTGATAAGTCATGGCCTGGGTTCAGGGTAGCTAAATTTGAAGGCAATTTTGTGCCTCAAGTTTCATTCTATTTTTTTTCCTGGGGTATGCATAGGTGCTCTGTGTGATGCACAAGTTTTCACTCGCCAAGATTGACGGCTCTTGGAAGCGAAAATCTCATTGGTGGAGCATTCTATCCCTGGGATCTGGAGAAGACAGTCAGAAGATTTTGGGTGTCGTGGGCCAGGGGCTCTTGCTGCTGGAAGAACGTAAACAAACGATCATGATTCATTATTCTCCTGAGCGAAGTTTAAAAACACCAATTTATTTTTGACTTACCTTTTTCTTGGGAATGACTCATGGCGTTCTTTCAGCAGAAGTCTTCATGCAAATCTGGATATCCGATGAGTACACAAACTCATTTGCATATTTGAGTGACAGACCTCGGAAATTATTCTGGAAGGTACTGATCCTGGCATATGTAGGAAGTTCAGTTTGGAAGAATCAGTAGAGGAACAGAATTGGTGGAGGTAAAGAATCAGTAGATTGATAGATGATCGATGGATGTAGAGATGGTAAGATAGTAAGAATGTATGGTAATTACGAATGTGTTCACTATTGATCTGTTATTGATCATGTTAGTCACGATGTTAAAGATTTTCATTTTATCTGGTGCTTTACAATTTTAATTGTTGATGTGTCATTCAGTAATGAGTAATAAGTCATTGTAGTCATCTCCAAAAATGTGCTAAGTTTCAATCATGTTCCAGTATGTGACCTTTGAAGTGGTGGATATTGAAAGACATACAGTAGAAGATAATGTCTACTAATGTTTTTCCAAACTGAACTTCTTAGCTAGTCTTTTCTAACTTCAAAAATCTGTACATATGTTAACAGCTGCATACTTGTTACCGCAGCTAGCCTGTACTAATAGGCAATACTCTGATGTTTTTAATAAAACGCTGATTTGGTTTTCATGAATGGACACTGTCTTTTTTCCACTCACACTTTGCTACAAGTAAGAAAGTTTAACATTATCTACATTTACACTAAGAGGATATGATGTTAAAAATTACAGGACTTGTTAGGGCGTCAGAGACCTGCGGTGATGTGTAAATGTTTTTAATAACCAGTGCTCCTGTGGGTCTCGCAGCACAAGTTTAAGTGCTTTCGCCCATCTGAAAGTTTCAAGTTTTTCTAAAAATCAACTACAACTACTACAATCAACTTTCTGGCTCTTGACCACCCGATTTATATTCGTGCCTCTCTGTCATCAGCTTTAAAAGTGCAAAATCAAGAGGGATCAAAACAGTGCCTGATTGCTAAGGAATGTTTCCTTTTCAGAGAGTCTGGTGTCTCTTTCCTGTCATCGTTAAGGTGTATATCCACACAGAAAATCATCGTTCCTTCACTGTGAACCATGAAAAACAGTGCCTACTGCCATATCGTTTTCGGGCTCCATGAGAAAGACATTGAGCATAAATTAATTAAGTGTTGTGTAGTTTTTCTGGTTATTATGTGACTTGCACCTAATGTGTGGTGCTGCTTAATTTAGTATTGTGTTACTATCTGCAAATTGCTGCGGTGATCTACAAATTTTAATCACATGTTTCAATATCTTTTTTCACCAACTCACACATCTACAGTTTTTCTGGTTATTATGTGACTTGCACCTAATGTGTGGTGCTGCCATCTTTATTCACCTACGAAAAGCATCAGAGCCCAAATGAGAATTTCTCCATAAATGATAAAAGTTTTGGCTGAGAATTTGATTGACACATTAATCTTGACAATTATTATGAATTTTTTTTTTAACACTTACATTTATATTTACAATCTTAGAATATATTACATATGTAAGTTTTCATGTACTGTTTTTTTCTCCTTTTGGTGGACAGCTTTTCGGGCAGACCAGGCTTCAAACCAGAGTGGAATCTGAACCTGGGTTTTAATGGAGCTTTGGATTATTGCAATGTGTACTAAAAGTAACTGTTCTACCTTAAAATTTATTTAAGTACTAACGATTTGGAAGATATTTCGAAGCTCTTAAGTTTATAGAGTTTGTTAATAATAAAAGTTTAGTTTAGAAGAAATTTGGTTGTGTTTCTTTTGCCTTGGCTGTGCTAATATTATTTTAGGTACTTAAAGGTAAGTGGAATTCTGGAATTTAATAAGTTGTTGATGTGTATTTTAAAAGGTAAACATTGAAGTAATGAGCACAAGCCAACCATTTAGGAAAAGAGTAAGAAAATTTATCATGTAATCAGCTTATAGGAAATCTTAGTTTAATATAAATACTCAATCATAAATAAAGTAAGGATGTCAAAAATGGCATCACATATAAGGATGTCAGAAATGGCACCACAAAACCATAAGTGCAAAAGAAACCTTTTCAAACTGAAACTTCAGTCCCAGACATGAACTGTTAGCTTTAATTTCTGTTAGGTATATTTTTTGGATATTATTTTGTACAAAAAGTTTAATATATGGCCATATATTATCAATGTATTTATTTCTTTTATAATGTATTTAACTTTTGCATTTATTTATGTCCCCAAATTTTATATATGCAAATTTTATCTGCCTCACTAACAAGAATGCGATTGGCTGTGATGCCATACCAATCCCATTATGCCCTACTGCAAACCAGGCAGCAGCAGTTGTTTTCCTCTTAACTTACTTAAAAATGTAGTGCTTTCTGTGGTGTGTTTTCGAGAAAGTAGTTTTTGTGGTGTGTTTTGAAAGTTGTACGTTTTCTTAAGGCTTAGCTATGTTTTATCCATTGTAAGCATGCTTTTTTTTTTCTCTCTTCTTCTCCAATAAAGCTCATTGGTGACAAAAATGAATGAGGAATTTGCAGACGTGGGGAAAATGCTCAATTTTATATTTTCCTGGTAATTTTAGGCTTACGATTTTCAAATATGTCACATTAAATGTCAAAATGATTTTGAATAAATTAAAAATTAAAGTTTAAATAAGCAAAAAATGGCGCGATGTCATGTGATCATGAAACGCTACGTGATTGGCTCTGACATCACTGTGCATGCAGTATCAGTGTTTACGTTTTAAAAACAACGCTAGATCAATTCGCTTTTTCTCATTCATAGTTTAGAAATCATTTTTTGAGCCGTAAATTTTATAATCTTTTGTAATTTTACCGTATATTTTAATTGTATAACCCATCCATTTCATTTTTGTTTAAGATGTTGATTTTTCCGGGATTTGTCAAAGGACAATCCGATAATCTTCCTAAAATTGACGCTATATGTATATTTTTGTTTTTGGGAACGAATCCCAATTTTATTGGAGCAGAAATGTGAGGAGTTAAAACTAAGAGGTATGTATGATCTTCAATAATATTGACAAATAAATCTAAAACTAATTCAAATGCATGAATAATTCTTTTACATTTAAAACTTTATGTTTGATTGCACGTGGAAATAGTCGCATACTACAATGTCCTATTCTGCTTTTAAGCTGATAATTGACTTTTTGTAGTAGTTTATATTGTAGTTTGAAATTATGTAAAGACAAATAAAGCGTGCCTGAAATACTCAGGAAATTTAAATACAATACAAACTACAAAAAACCAAATTTGAATGACATAGTCTGATTTGTGAGGTTCTATTGCCAATAATTCTCCATATCTTCCTTTAACTGAAATATAGAGAGGAATCAAAAAATAGTTCTAAAAAAAAACAGTTACATTTATAGTTTGATTTAATGTCTCCAATTACAAAGTTAAAAGGATTTATCGAAACTTAAAAAAAATTTCATAGAATATTCTGTAATATGTCAAATTATATTATTTTGATATAATTGGAAGAATAAAAACATTATAAGAGATAGTTTATTTAATTTCTCATCTCCCCCCCCCCCCCTCCAAAAAAAGGAATATTTTATTTAGCAGATGAAGGGGGGGAGGCACTGAGATTTTTTTCTGTGTTCTGTATATGGGGACAAAAGTTGATGGAACCATTACTGTATAAACACTGCATAAGTTGAAGATATAATGCATTTATACTGACAAATAATAGTTAAAGTAGTATATATATATCAGTAGTATATATATATATCAAATAAATATTGAAGATATATCTTTATTTCACAAATGAGGGTTGCACAACTTATGATCACAACTTATTTGTTACACAAGGAATGACAGCCATTTATTATTACAAATTACTATATAATGTTAACATTTCTATTTATACAATAGATATCATCAAAAAGAAATAATTATAAATTAATGTGTCATTGTTTATTTCAATAAATTGTTTGGCTTAATAACGGGTGGCGCCAAAAACGCTGGCGTCATTTTAAGATATTTATTACTGCCACCTCCCCCCCCCCTCGGGCAGATTCTAGCGCCACCCCTGTTTAATAAATTGTGAGATATTTTTAAGGTTTGATTCTATGTTTTTAAAACTTATTATTTTGAGATACAAGCTAGAGTATGTTTTATTGTTCAATCCCTAACTTGACCACAAAATTCTTTAATTTTAAATTACTATTTACGCACACACACACACACACAGGATTATTTACAGTTTATTATTGATCCAAGCAAGATCGTATCTACGATTTGATTTCGGGAGGGGGGGGGGGGTAAAGAGTTAAACCCACATTTCATATCTTGATGGATCTTTACCTTTTCAATGTTAACTTTTTCATTTTGGGGGGTTTGAAACTCCAAAAAAAACCCTTGATTACGGCCATAAATCCAAGTAAATAATATTTAAACAGAAGCAAATGTTTACTTACCGAAAAATGATCTTCACAACACCAAAGAGATGTTTTATTCGATAATTTTGGATTTTTCTGCTCGTCCCTTTTTATTGCTTTAGTTTAGTCCATGCTTTTCATTTAATTGGATCTTTTGGGACATTAAAAAACAGCTTATCAACTGAATTAACCGTTGTATTTGTGCAGCAAGGTACTAAACAGTACTTGTAGGTCGGTTTTAGAATCTCACATTATAAAAATATGATAAATAAAATATTTTGTCGGAGAATCAAGTGAGCACCTCTCGGAATCCACAGTAAACAGTGTATTGCGCTCTTTGTTTACATGCATAGTGACGTCACAAGAGCGGCCATTACAGAGACAGCGTTTTCGCGCCAGATTGCTAAGTGCGAGTTTAAACATTTTTATATTAACTATCTAAGTTCAAAAATTAAAAAAATATATATACTATCATTCATGATTTTTTCTCTACTACACGATAAAAATATAAAAAAAAAAAACGTGAAAATTCCTCATTATGTGTTTCTTAGGCCTAAATTTCATATTGGGCTTTCATGAACTAACAAGTCAACACATTGCGTAATCTGTCTGATTTCGCAAATTATTTCCATCACCAACTATAGCAGACCTAGTAATTATAAAATAAAGAAGAAAAAGCTGCTGAACATACTGTTTTTTGTAAACATTTGGTTGACCCACCGGAACGTGCTTGAAGCTATTGGCATTAATTTTGTATTGATAAAGTTTGTTAAAATCTTACAAAATTTTAAATGTTTTCGATTTTTTTTATTTTAATATTTTTTTTCTATTCCGATCATAAAATTGGCACAAATGAAGCTGAAGATGCAGTTTTTGTAACAGTTTGTACCAGGTAAGTGTAATTGGTGCAGTTTGGCGCAGGTGCACGGACCCTGCACATAGGAGTGTTCATCCACGCAACCAGTCATCATTCTTTTTGTTGTGCATAATCATTTCTGTGAAGAGCTGTACCTACTGCCATCTCATCAACGGACTGCGTGGGAAATCCTCTGCACCACCACACATTTAAATTAAATAGTGCTGTGATTTCCATCTACTTCCCACCATGTATTGTGTTAAAATCATCAAATAGTGTTTACTGTTATTTTTTAAAAAGTTTTATATAGTGGTTAGTTTAAAAGTTTGACAAAATGCTAATGCACCAATTGTTCATTACTACCATTCATTAACTTATGAAATGTTTTATTTTCATCTGTCCTCACACCTCATTGTAGCTTTCAAGTTGGGTGCTCTGTTCCTAATTAGTGGTGCTGCCACCTGGGGCACTTTCATGAAGTGATGTTCATACACCAGTGAATTAGCAGGCTTTTACTGAAATCAAAAGTTTATACAAAAATTAGTGCTTGATTTTAAATTTTTTATGATCCTTCTAATTATTACATCTCATAAATATTTAAATGTTAATCATCCATTTAAAATTTAAGGTTGTCTTCTGAATATCAAGTTATTACTCCTTTTAATAAAAATCAAGAAACATTTATATATCTTTTCTTTTTTTGGTGGTAGTTATGGACAAGTTCAGGTTGTCCCAAACTCAGGTCTTCAGACCTGAGAATGATTCGAACCTGGAAAAATAATAAATCTGTTGTTTTAAATAAAAGTTTCATTAGGCAATGTGTGTTTATTTCTGTTATTTTCTTTAATACTTTAGTTTTGACTGAAAAGTAGGTGTTTGTTTATTAGAGAATCTTAATTATGTAGAAAATTAAAAGGTGTAATTAATCACTGGCCAAATGCGATAATAATAGCAAGAATGGGGGGGGGGGGTCTTCCCCTCTTAGATACTAGTAAGAGTGTGATCTCTAAATAGATCAAGTGAACTAGTGTTAGCTAGCAAAGTGGCATGTTCGCAGATAGGTGGTTCGTAGTTCGTTCATGCTGGAACAGTGGTTCTTTTCTTTAAAAAATTCCTTAAATACTTCAGTGTATAATAACTAATTTTTTAAATTGAGATCCGATACTTTCCCATTCTGACTCAAATGATGCCTTGCAAAGTGATTTGTGTACGAGTAAAAAAAAGCTAGGCAAATAATTTTGGAAATGGCACAATTAGGCAAATTGTGTATAGTAAGATAATATTTCTTGAACCAATGTCACTGTAACAAATAAGAACTGAGATAGGATAGATTATATAAAGGTGTGCATCAATTTAAGACACAAACACAGGCTTAATACTCTTTTGCAGGAACCTATTTCCAGGAGTTTTAAGGAGTTTTCCAGGAGGGTTTGCGCATTTTTCCAGGAGTTTTATTTTTTTTTTCCAACAAAGCAAAAACAAAACTACGATTCTGAATATGATTTGTTCTATCATCAGATCTTTTGCATTTGTGCTTACAAACATACTACCAGCTATATCACTATCTAAAGAATAGTCTAGATATTTAATCATTATTTGAAGAAATCACAAAAATTACATTGCAACACACATGTACAAAAAAATAAAAAATATAGTAAGAATATACTTCATAATTTATTAAATATCACTAATGTATAAATACCGGGTGGTCAGAATTAAAACACCCCTACTCTGAGTTCTCTATAGATTGAACTACTCAGTATAAAGGCTCCAAAATTGCTGAACATACTATTCAAGACATGGGGAAAGAGATTACGCGAAAAAAAAATTAGTTCCAGAAACACCGATAGGTGGCGCTGTTCAACAGAAAATATGCTGAAAAGACACAAAATACACATTTGTATAGTCCGACTACCGTGAGTTGGCAGATGACCTTGGATGAGTCCACTTCGCTTAAGGGAAGAAGGCTGGCAAACAGACGATTTGAGCATTACAGGGAAAGGACTGCTGAACACAGAAACCTGTTTGGCGACTTCATATTTCGCCAAGAATTTGGAATTTAGAATTGTTGGAATGCATTTAGAATCGTTGCGTTGGACTAGCATTGTGCTTGCGACTAAAAGTCTGTCTAACCTCTGTTCCAACTTCTAACATCAGTTTATTTAGTTAATCAGAATCTGATATTTGTGAACCTTGCTTCTGTCGACAAAATGTCTGTAAAAGGAAAAGTAATTCATTCCAAGGAAAGAAATGTGGTCCATAAAGCCCTCAATTGTTTTGAGGCCGAAGCAACTTCAGGAAAGTTATGCATCCCCCCATCCAACAGGCCCAGAAAAGAACAGCCACTGCAACTGGTGTGTCAATGAGAACAATTGCATCAAGAAAGAATCAAGTAAATCACCGATCTTAGTGTCGCCACGTAAAAGAAAGAGACCTGAGAAATATCGAAATGCAGTTTCAAGTGTGGATGACAACACAAATTGGGAAATTGACAATTTAGTGGAAAAAAACATAGAGGAAATAAGTTTTGCGGTAGGCGTCGATTCCTCTTCAGAACATGACTCAGAGTCAACTGAAAGTGCAGAATCAGATTTCGAGAATGGCGACAGTGATACAATTTATTAAATATTTTATATATAAAATAATATAAAATAAATAAATAAATATATATATAAAATAAATATTTTATGTATTTTTTAAATGTTTTAATAATTTCTCAAATTTTGTATCTCGGAGGGGGTGGGTTAGATTTCTTAGATGACATGACCATGCAGAGCTAAGCTCTAATGCAGAACTGTCCAAATAGTGGCACACAAACAAGGATAATGTTTAGATAACATATTTAAAATTAATTAAATTACAAAAATTTATTTCAAAATGAACAAATATTAATTCTTTATGAAATATGTAACTGTATAAAATGTGATGCATAGATATTATTAAAATGATTTTCAACGGCAGCAAAAGTATTTGGATTGAAAATTTTTCTCTGTGTTTGATAGAAATTAAACGCGTTATATAAAGAGTAAAATATATAATGATAAAAATATAGAGATGTGCGTATGTCACATTGTGCATTCCTCACTAAATAAAAGAGGTTAAGTTACAAGAAAAGTATTACAACACGAACTCTTCAATTTTAATAAAACATTTACAACTATTATTGTAATAAATAATTTTAATCATTGTGAAGAAAACAATTCCACCATATCCCAACACTTACACTGACTGTACTTATACATATAAAGCTCTTTATCGTACTGCACAAATTATAAATTAATTCGCACTAAAGGCGCCAATTCTGGAAACCCGTTCTTCTTAAGACGTTTCTACCTGTCATTGAATTTAACTAATGGACTCATCCAAAATCACGTGACCCAAATGCCTTCTCGCTGGAGTCGTACTATAACACATTTTATTCGAACGTACCAAACATTCATATCACAAGGACCTTATCGATGCAGGGAATGCTGCTCAATATGGTTCCCTTCTTCAAGATGTAAAATCTGCAGTCTGTGGACAGTTTGTTCAACTGCGGATCGTAATTTGTCAATTCAGATGCTTCTCACATGCAGAGTGATACTGTCTTTCAAATCTGCCAAGGTTACCAGACGTCCTCGATAAACAAGACTTTTTAAGTATCCCTACAGCCAAAAAATCACAGGGATTAAGATCTGGAGAACGAGATGGCCAGGTTGTCGGAAACGCACGACTAATTACTCTACCATTAGTAAAATGTTGCCGAAGAAACTGCTGTACACAGAGTCCAATGTGTGGAGGTGCTCCATCTTGCATAAAGGTAATTGAATCAAGACATTGGTGCTGTTGCAGTTGGGGTACAACAAAATTTTCAAGCATGTTTTTGTACCTTTTCTGTTGTCCAGTGCCACCTATCAGTGTTTCTGGAACCAATTTTTTTTTCCGCGTAATCCCTTTCCCCATGTCTTGAATAGTAGGTTCAACAATTTTGGAGCCTTTACACTGAGTAGTTCGATGTATAGAGAGCTCAGAGTAGGGGTGTTTTAATTCTGACCACCCGGTATTTATGTAAACAAAATTAAATTATTTTGTACTGAAAAAATCAACAATTTTTTAGCTCTAAGCATCTGGCATCTAATACACATTTAATATCCTGTAGCAATATTTGTTTATCCTGCGCACTGCGTCGGCAGGCATTTGATTTGGCAATGAATGTTATTTGACAGGATTTTTCTGCCCTATCTGCATAATCTATAGATGATTTGGTAAGTTCAGCCATGTCATTTTCTGTACAAATTTTCTTTCTTTTTAGCTCTTCAATCTGTTCAAGTAATTTTCTCTTTTTATCAGTCGAGACAGGCTGTACTTGTTTTTGTTTTTGCTCATCTAAATATAACAAATACTTCTGACGAGCTCCTGCTCCAGACAATAGAAGATCTTTTGTAATCACAATATTTTCAAGCCCACCTATATTTCGAATGTGGTCTTCAATGATCCGCTTAGCAACAAGAGACTCTTTTTTTAAATTTTCAACCATTACATTTTTGTTTATGGGAAAACCTCTCTCTACAGTGGCTTGTCTGTGAGAAAGAAGTAACAACTTTTTTATCACTGTCCACAAATTAGAATACTTTTGAAAGGTGCTCGAAATACTTTTTGAAAGGTGGTTGAAAAAAAATGTATCAACATTATCAGTTAATGGATTAAAAGAGAGACAACAGTGTTTAAATCGCTTTCCTATATCCATAATACTGAAATCCTCAACAAAACTCTTATATTCTTTAATTATAGTATCACAATTAGTATCTTTTATCTTACCACAATCTGTGAGGGCTATAAGGATATTATTGATTTCTGTCATATTTATTTTTTTATCGTCAATTAAAGTACGAGGATCTAAACATGACATGTTCCTTACAAGATTGTACTTTAAAAGACACCTCTCTAATAACTTTTTAACCATTTTGATCAAAAAGGCACTAACGCTAATATAAAATTCCATTAACTGTTTCTCAACATTAGCAGATTTCTTTTTAACAACGTCTTTTATAATTTTTTTGGCAATGAATTCAACATCAATTTTGCTTGCATCTTTATGCAAAGATGAATCCTCCACATCAATATTTAGAAGCTTTATCATAGAAGCTGGAACTTGTTCTTCTTTCATAAATTTTAGCATTAAATTTTTTATCAAATTATATAGGTCATATGTCATAAGAGGCAACATTGGTTTATCAGTTTAATATGAAGTCATAAAAGGTTCTATTTCTTTCGCAATAAAAATAAGAAAATTACATTTTATAATAAATAACTTATCGTTAACACTAGTTTGAATTGTTTCAAAACTTTTGTTTCTGGAATTAGTGAAATTCTTATTAATTACTTTGGACACATAAATTTTAACTTGAGGAAGAATTTCTAATAATCTGTTAAATACACTTGAATTTTCTACCCATCAATTCTTGCAATATTTTATGGGGAATTTCGGATTTTCACTAATTGAAGCAAAATCCTCTCGTCGAGCTGAAGGCTTAAAAAGGCTAAAAGCTGCTTAAAAAGGCAATATAGTGCACTTGCCATTTGTTCAATTTCAGGAAATACAGTGCATCCTAAACTAAAAGAATTGTGCATAATATGTATACCACAACTACCTATATTTAATAAGTTAGAACTACCTTCTTGTTTTAAATGCTCATACATTAAATCAAACACTTTCCAATTAACATTTGGTCCGTCCATTGATAATTGCAGTAAATTGCATGACTCCAGCTCTGCACACTTTTCATTAATATTTTCAAAAAGTGTGTCTGCTGTTGCATGACCCAAAAAATCTGAAGAATAATATCGTGATGCCATGTGATTATGATCCCAAAATCGAACATGGCAATCTAATTGCTTAGTTTGCATATAATTATTCATACTTTCATCAAATAAAAGAACAAATCCACTTTCATTTTTCACTTTTTGTTTCAGACATGTAGCAAAATATGGTGCAATCCCAAATACAGACAAGTATGCGCATTTCTTTTCTCCACAAGTGAACTTCTGGGCGATCTCACTATCCAGAAACATGCGTCGAAATACGACATTTGTATTTTCACAAGATTTATATGAATAACGGCTGCTTTGAACCTTAAGTGTCCATAATGTTTCAGCTTTTAAGTGATCACTGGTGGTGAGAGAATTATCTAAAGTTTCTGAAGCCTTCAAAACACGTGGAGCAATACTTTGGATTTGCTCATCTGGATCATTTGCAATTCTAGAGGTACTAGAATTGGGTGATGAAAAATAGTCTTTCAAAGAAAATTTTTTTCGATTTTTCAATCAAAACTTTGAAACTCTGATGTTTCTTTCCTTTTATATAGCACTTCAATGCTGCTTCACCCATGTTAGAAACATCGATTTTTTTCTTGCACAAACAGCATTCGGCTTTATCCCGCGATGAAGTTTTCAGTAACCATTCTCTGTAGTCATCCATTTCCAACCAATTATCATTGAATACACACTTTCCTCCAGGCATTTTCTCTGTAGTCATCCATTTCCAACCAATTATCATTGAATACACACTTTCCTCCGGGCATTTTTGAGGGAAAATATAAGTATAAAAAACAAAGGCTTTGTGTCAGCTTCAACAAAATATCTAAACCAAGGTAGTATTAGTGATGGGATTCATTCGAATGAAATAATCGAACATCTCGATAGTTTCAAATCAGTCGATAGTCTCGATAGTTGCAAAACTATTCGAATGCTTTTTGGCCAATCACAGCGAAGAGCTTTTAGCAATACGATAGTTTTAAAAGTATTCGAATGAATTTACACGATTGTACTATTTTTTGTAGTAATGCATGCTATCGGCCGTGGCGATAGTTTTAAAAGTATTCGAATGATTTTGGACGATTGTACTATTTATTGTAGTAATGCTATCGGCTAGGCTATCGGCAATGGCGATAGTATTCGTTCGGAACTAGTTACTGTTTTTCATCGTAGTGTTTTAAAAGTATTCGAATGAATTTAGACGATTGTAATTGTAATATAGTAATGATATCGGCCATGGCAATAGGATTCATTCGGATTAAGCGGTAGTTTTACTAATTTCTATTCAAATGATGGTAGTTATTACTCATTAGATGGTTTTGGAATATAGTTCGATTGACGATGGATAGTTTTATTTGCAGAATTATTAAAGCTATACAAGCACTTTTTGTATTTCAAAATAAAATCATGTTTGGTGAAATGAAATCACTGAAATTGTTTTGTTATTTTGAAGAAGTTTTTTGAACAAGTGAAACAATCCTTTTAGGAGGAAATAGCGAATGATTTTTAAAACTGACAATTAAATTGATTTAAAGCAAACATTTTGATTTTGATTACGTCAAAAGTAATTTTGGCGTTTTTGTTAAGGAAATATTAGCGTTTCTGTGAAACATTAATATTTAATTTTAATACATAGTGTAGTTAATAATGTTTAATACATTTTTGTTTGAAGTAATAGATATTTATATAGAAAAATCGAATGAGCAAATAAGGAAGGGTAAATGTTTTACTTGTATTATTTAGTATTAATTTAATTTTATCTTAAAGTCATCTTTTTAAAGAAATAATAAAGTTGTTAAGATACTGGTATTTGTAATTCAATATGATATTGTTCGTCTAGTATAGGGAGTATTCTAGTATAGAATAATTTTTTTATATAAAAGGTTTCCACAATGAAATAAGTACTTGTAATGTTGGCAGGGTGATAATAATAATCCTAAAATGTGTTAAATAAGAAAACTTGTGGCGATTAAGAGAAAAACCGTTTTACATTATGCAATTGTAGTAGTGGTGGTGTACTGTGTAAAGAGAAGCCGTTAAATTTAGGTATATATCTTTCTTACATTAATTTGAATGTTATATTTATCACTTCATAAAAGCAACACTTTCTCTATACTATATTCTTTAGTATGAGCAAATAAAAATTTAGAAGAAATCCTGCTTTGTTTTTTATTATTAAAATATTTTATGGTACTTCTCTGCCATCAAGGAAGGGGGACAGATTTAATTGTACACCTATAATAACATTTTATTAAGTTATTACTTTCTCATACATAGTATTGAAAAAGTATTATTTTCACAAAAATAGTACCACAAATATTGGATTTTAACGAAACTTTATTTTCGACTTTGTTGTCATAAAATCTAGAACTAGATAGAATTTCTTAAAATTCAAGTGAAAACTTGACTTTCAAGAAAATTTTATATTTTTTTAACATGCCAGCACATGACAAAACATAATTATGTATATGAGCCTTAATGATCAGAAAACTTAAGAATTTAAATCATTGAAGTGAAAAATAGTGTCGATTCAATTTTTGTGTTTATGATGTCATTTTGACCTTCAGTGAAGCAAATTATACCCCCCGAGTTGGTAGATTGTCAATTTTGGTATTAATCAGAAGATTTTTTTTAAGTCCTTTAAAATGAAGGGTAACTTGTGATGGATATTATGTTTGGCAATTTACCCCCCCCCCCCCCCCCAAAAAAAAGGGAGGCTAATGATGTTATGAACACAAAAATTTCATTCCGCCTATTTTTTACTACAATGATTGAAACTGTTAGGTTTCTTGATCATTGAGCCATAAATAGCTTCTTATGCATACTTTTATTTTGTGATGATTTTTTTACCAGAAAAAATTTGAAAAATCTGTATTGTTGGTCTAAATGATCACAATTATAGCATATTATCCTTTATTTTAACGGGCTTGAAAAAGTTTTCAGATTGATGTCATGTTTGACAATGTTGACTTTCTGTCATCTTGAAACATTTTTAACACCATCTTGAAACATGTCAACAGTGTTTTTTCAACATCAATTAATGCTATTTCGCATTAAAAAAAATTGTATTGAAGAGTAAAAACTATGCCAACCATACCTTGTCATTAGATTGAATACCTTATCTAGTGACAGGCTAAATGTTTTAATTTGAACATGTGTGAACTAAAATGTTTATTGACTGACAATAGTATCCAACATACAATCGAGCTCGCTGATAACAATTTATTGATTATACCAAGGTTTTGTATATTTTAATCACTTTAGCTTCGTTATAAACAAGCTCTATTGTACTTATGAGGATAAATTGCATTAATTACATTTAAAACAAATAATACCGAAGGAAACATTTTTTTATTTAGATAATGAAAATTTAAGAATTTTTACAAAATGCTTGAGCTGTGTTTGCTGGATTCACAATAAGAGTGATATGGTATGGAAGTCACACTTATTAAGTTCTAAACAATTGAAAATGTTCATAAAAATATTTAGTTCAATTCGGTTACAAATATTGAACTATAATTGTATGGCAAAGTTTAAAGCAATGGAAAGTATTTTTATAATATAAATACGATTTGAAATAGCACTCTGATACGCCATACAAATCCGAATGAAACAGTAGGTAGACAAAGTAATTGAAACATAGATTTTAGTAACATGTATAAATGTATTACTCTATTTACATGTAATTTAAAATATTTATGTATCAAAATATAAAACAAGATAAAAAACTTGTATGCATACATGTGCTTAAAGTTAAATCTATCATTTATCTATCATAAGGGAGTATAAAATGTTCAGAATGTATCTCCCATCAGGGCTATCCATTTTTATTATATAATATTAAAATAATTATACGTATGACTTTGCCCAAGATTAATTTCATTTAACTTATTACTAGTGTTGCAGAGTCTGTATCAATTTCGAAGTTTAAGTAAATGAAAATGTATAAGCAGAGCAGATTTATTTTAACTACATATTTTTAGTAATTTTATTTTGTCTTAAAGTTATCTTTTTAAAGAAATAATAAAGTCATTATGACATTGGTATTTGTAGCTTGATGCGATAGTGTTCGTCTTGTATACATTATTCCCGGGTTCGATTCCCTTCGTATCGGGATCATTGTTTTCTTTTAATTGACACTTTTTATAGCGCCTTTCGTATAATATATTACATTTATGCAAATGACTGGAGTTCACCCAAACAAGAAATTATGCGTTTTTTCTTTTTTATTGGGATGAACAGTTTTTAGAATGTTAATTTTGAAAATTCTAAAAATAAGCGTTTTGTCTTGGGGTGTCTGTATTATTAAAACTGGCTCTAGAAATGTCTGTACATACCCTCAATATCATTTTTGAAAGAAAACATGAAATATTCATAAAAAGGGGAGATCAAATAAGGAGGAAGGCAATAACAGATGTTTGTATGGGCAGCCTGGTACTATATAGAGTAAATAAGGTAGATGAAGTGTGATAGAGGCAAAAAAGAATATTTAAATTGCAATTTTTATTTTACGAATAATAGAAAAAATTTATCAATAGGGAAAATTTTATTTGAGTTCTTACAAATGAAGAATCTTAATTGAAAAATGAATTCGTTTAAAGTGAGTACCTTATATCAGATTAAAACTAGGAAGTATACTCATTCTGTTAAAAACTTGAAGCAATATAAAATGTTAGTGTATAAAATTATTTTTCCCATCAATGTTTCCCAATTCCCATTTCTTAAAATTCACAGTTTTTCAATAACTCATTTATTAAATTTATTATTAATAGTAAAAGGATTATTGCATAAAACTTTTAAATTCTTGAAATAACCTTATGAATTAAGTCACATGGCGCCATCTATTAACGGAAATACAATGTTTTTATATTATTAAATACAGTTTTTAATTAATCCAACATTCTGTAGTTTGTAATGATCTGAGCTTTAAATTACGGTGAGCATTAATTTTATGAATAAATTATCTATTATTAAATCTATTAAATATGTTGTTAACATAAACAATAAAATACAGGAATATATTTTCAATCTCATTTTATTTGCAAATCTTGATGTCTCATATTTCTGGGATTTTAGCATATTTCTATTTGCATTATAAATATGCATTCCTTGCACTCGCACAAATACATTTTCAGAAAGTATAGATAAATAAAAAAATTAGATAAATGTTACAAATTGATTAATTTTATATTACAAATTTCTATTTAAAAATATTATCTAATCCAAATTTTTCGATAATAAACGACTTCTACGATTATTTATTACTTGTCCAGTTTTTGAAAAAACACGTTCGGATGGTATAGAAGTAGCAGTACGGTGCAAATATCGTATAAAAATAAAAAATAAATAAAACGAGAAAAACCAATAATTTACGCAGTTAAAAGAATGACTGAGAATAAATAATTAAAATTTGTTGTTTAGAAGATTTTATCATCCGACTTTAGCTCCACCCCCTTTGTCCCTGCCCGAAAATGACGTCATAGAAAACTATCGATAGTTCCGATAGTATTCGATAGTTTGTAAACTACTATTACTATTTATTCGATAGTTGAAATTGTTCGATAGCGCCCATCACTAGTTAGTATACCTATACAACTACAACGAAACGATTCTATGCTTTCCGTTACTTCAGTGGCGCCACCTATGACAAGAATGAAGAATTAAAAGACCGTGTTGCAAAGATGAGAGATTTCCAACACTAATTGGAAGTATCATTATTTTGGTGGTGCCACCTATTGATTGTATTGAGAAATAAGAGTGAAAACGTCAATTTTCCAGGAGTATTTTACGATTTCAAGGAGTTTAGAGCCAAAATGAAAAAAATAAGGAGTTTTCAAGGGCCCTTATATAAAAATCGGAAAATCCAGGAGTTTTCAAGGATTTCCAGGAGGCGTACGAACCCTGCAAACATCAACACCAACAAATTCAGGAAGGGAACTGTTGAAAGTTCAGGAAGGGAACTAAAACATATAAAATTCATTATATACATGTCAACTGTATGCAAAACAAAATTTTCAGCATACCTTTCTTAGCCACTTTCTTATAGTAAGTTAAAGATGATTCACAATTTGGTATCAAGCCTAAACCAGCCCAGTGGCGATAACCCTATAAGAAATGACATACATCAGAAAAGGGAACAGATAAGGAAGAAAATAAACATAAAGAAGGAAACTGTACAAACATTACATACCATTATCATCTGAGACCAAGTATCTCCACCCAGAGCTGAAAAAGTGTAGTAAACAACAGCCTAAAAAATAGACCTAAGTCATGCCAGATTTATACTAAACAAGAAATCATGCATAAAGCATTGATTATGAAACACTTTCCAACTTCAATGCAATTTTATACAAATATCTCTCAAATGCGATACATTTCTCAGTAATATTTTTAAAATTATCACAATACTACATTAATTTATTATATTTGAAAATTTCATCGAAGAAAATGAACTTCATTCAAATGATGGCATTGAGATATTAATTGCCTGGTTTAAACATCTCTAAAATGCGATACATTCCTCGGTAATATTTTTAAAATTATCATAACACTACAATAATTTATTATATTTGAAAACTTCATCGAAAACAAATGAACTTTACTCAAATGACGTCATCGAAATATAAATAGCCTCTATATAAAAGCAGCATTTCATTCATAATCATTTTTCCAATCGTTTAATTCATCACAATACTATAATAATTTATTTTATTTAAAAATTTAAAAAATTGTTATCTACCATATTTATTTTAAAATGTGAAACCTTTCTCATATATAAAATAATCAAACTCTTGGAAAGATATTTATTATATAATATATCTCTTTTTTTCTTTTTGGAGGATATAACGAGTGTCAGAATTTAATTGAATTTGTGTTTCTTCCTATATTAAATAATTTTTATTTAAAAAACTACCTAACATATTTTACTGAAATTTTTTTATATATTTTATGGGATAATTTGAATATTTCCTAAAATTTTCGAAGCCATTTGTGAATTTTAAATTCGCTTAAAAAATGTTTGAAACATTAGGTCCCATAGGATTCAATGTATTTTATTTTTTCAATCCGGGTTCAATAAAAAACTAATTGGGTGATATTATTCATTTATATTCCCATAGGTCCCACAGACCGTCTGAAAAACATACTAAAATTTCATTTTGATAAAGCCATTTTTACGGCAGTTATCGTGCTAACGGACAGACAGACAGACAGAATGAACAAAGTCATAAACACTTTCAACTATGTTGTAAAGTGTTAAAAAAAAGTGCAATTTGAAAAAGGTATCCTAATATAAGATTCAGAAACATAATTATGGAGTAACATGTATATACACTAAACCCTCTTGATAGTGACAACTGGATGTTCGGATAAAAAAGGGCTGTTTTGAAGGGTGGTCAATTGATAAAGCATACATTTGTACAAACAAAACCCATGTCATATTCAAGTTAGAGGTAAAAATAAATAAAGATTAATGTTAGATTATGAAATGCAAAAATGTATAATTAGAAAGTTTATAAAACTTCATATAAAATATAAAACACAAAATAATAGTGCCACCCAGTTTTGATAATGGTACACAGCCTTCTTCATCAGAACTATCAAGAGGCACAACTTACACTTAGCAGAGCAAAATCGGTATCTGCTGGTAGAATAGCTGCAAGAAATATGCTATTAGTTGTGCCTAAGCCCATATTGTAACATTAGTTATGTTTGTAATGGCAACACCCTTTCTTGTGTTATCAGAATGGAAATGATCTGGTGCTGTTTATGTTCGATGTTTATGTAGCTGTGCGTTTGTTTTGTATGTTTGTGTGAGATGTTACGTGATGTATTTCTTTTCGATTAAATATAGTTCTGTCTAATATAGTCATAATGTTTACGATTTACCATAACACCCACTATCTCTGCTAAAACTAACTTCACTATCTCAGTTGTTATGGATGCCCAGGTTGTTTATCTGCGAAACGGTAAGAAGACGTACTTTCGTTTTCGCAAATGCTGAGAAATTTTTTGTTCTAATGCAAATTGCATAAGTAGACACACTTAGAAGTTATTAAATATTATGGATTATAATCAAATTTTAAAATAAAGAAGAATGGCTGCCATGAATGAAGAACTCAGAATCCCTAAATTATCGAATGATAATTATCATTCCTGGGCTATTCATGACAGAGCAGTTTTGGTTCAGAAGGGATGTTGGAAAGCCATTGATCCTGGATTTGGATCCGAAATGATGACTGACAAAAAGAAAATGAATAATCGAGCATTAACTTTTCTGTTTCATGTTGTTGATGATGCATATTTAGATGATATTAAGAGGTGCACTACCATGAGAGAAGCATGGAATGCGCTTGAGGAAATTCATTCCAAATGCAGTTTGTTGTATATTCTACAATTAATGCAGGATTTCTTCAACATAAAAATGAAAAACAATAAAGAGATGAAAGATTATCATGGACGTTTAATGGATATTCATCGAAAATTAGCCAGCAATGGTTACGCTTTTAATGATAAAGAAGTTGCATGGGGGATGTTATTTGGTATTCCAAAGACGTATGAAGTCCTCATTCTCAATCTTGAACAAGATGAAGAAAGTCTAATGACTAAAAGGTGAAGGCAAGACTTTTGATAGAAGAGAAAAGAATAAATTGCCGCGATGAAGAAAGAGAAACTGTTGAAGAAACCGATTGCAAGTCTATATTTATACAAAAAAGGAGTGGAGCTAAACATAAACATTCAAATCAAATTAAAAATGAAAAAACTACTCTGGGGCATAAAGGTTTACCCAAAAGAGACTATAACTGAGAAGGAAGACGTGTAAAATGTTTTTGTTGCAATAAATTTGGCCATATTGCAAGAAACTGCCCTGAAGGATACAAATGTACAGTAAACAGCCTTGATATAAATGAACAAAATGGAAAATATGAAGTAAAGAAAGTTGTACATTCAGCATTATCTGCAAAGAATGGAGCAGTAGAAAATCCATTAGTTTGATATCTAGATGGCGGTGCTACAGACCACATGACGTCATACTGAGAAAATTTTTCAAGTTTCAGAAAAATAGATTTGAGCGTTAAAGTTGCCAACAAAGATGAAATTCGAGTTGAAGGTGTGGGGCATGTTGACATTGAGTTGTGTGAAGCAAATGGAGGATTACATGTACACATGGACAATGTTTTATATGTACCTGGTTTAGACGGAAACCTCTTATCAGTTGGTAGAATTAAAGAGCTTGGACTTAACATACAATTTGTAAATAATGAAGCCAGAGTTGTCAAGAAAAACAGACAGATTTTGCTGACGGCAAAACGCAGTGGCAGACTTTATGCAGTTGAAGAACACCATAAAGTCGCAAAGTTTGCAAACCTCATTGATAAATCCCTGTTGCATTGCCGACTTGGACACCTCCCTTATAATGTCATAAAACAATTAAGAAGTGGAGCACAGCATTGTAAATTGACTGAAGATCCCCAAGAAATGTGTTCTATCTGTATGATGGGAAAAATGAAGAAACAAAGTTTTCCAGAAGGTAATGCTACCAGAGCAAAAGAAGTATTGGAATTAGCTCATTCTTACGTAGTTGGAAAAATAGAACCAACATCAGTGGGAGGATGAAAGTACTTTGTTACTTTTATTGGTGACTACTCTCAATATACAGTTGTGTATCCAATGAAGGCAAAAAGCGATGTCCTTAGTAAATTTGATGAATATAGGCAGATGGTTGAAAACCTCCATTAGTGCAAGATAGGAACACTAAGAAGCAACAACAGTGGTGAGTATGATAGCAAAGAATTTAATGACTATCTACTAAAGCATTGAATATGAAGACAACTAATAGTTCCTGATACCCTACAGCAAAACGGCATCGCCTGCTAATCGAATCAGGAATTAAATGAACTCTATGGGCTGATGCAGTATGTATAACAAGTTACATTAGGAACAAGTGCCCCTCCAAATCTATTGACGGAAATGCTCCCGAAGCACTAAGGTGAGTGGAAAAGAAGCCTCACTTGATCATCTAAGAGTGTAAGGTTGCAAAGCATGGAGTGTGGTGAATCGCAGATACAGACACAGTAAATTAGACCCCAAATCTATAGAGTACATATTTGTGGGTTATCCAGATGGAGTTAAAGGCTATAAGTAGTGGGACATAAAGCAAAATACTTTCTTTGTCAGCCGGAATGTTATTTTTGAAGAAAATGTATTTCCCTGCAAGAAAAAACTGAAATCTGTTCAAGATGTAGAAAGCCAAAATATCAAAGATACTACTATAATTCACATTGAGAATGAAGAAAGTAATAATGCACAGAGTTGGAGTCTTGAAGCTGATGGTGAAGATTGGATTGATATAACTCCCCCGATGAGTATAATAATGAATGAAAATGTAAACTTGGACTCAACAAGTATGCAAGATGTAACATCAACTCTTGCAAACATCCCTATTAGTGTTCCATCCTCTAACAATACAATGACATTAGGTGGTCCATCAACATCAAGACGTTCAGAACGGTTGGCGACAAAGAAACCAAAACAAGTGACATGCCACATATGCAATTCTGTCAAATGGCAAGATTCTGTAAAAGATCCAATAAAGATAGAAGAAGCTCTATCGTCTCCAGAAGCAAATGAATGGGAAATGGCAATTCAAGAAGAGTTAGAAAACTTAAGACGAAATAGAAATAATACATATGAAATAGTACTACGACCTGAAGGAAGCAGAATAGTGAAAAGCAAATGAGTTTTCAAAAAGAAGTTTGACAAAAATGGCAAATTAGAAAGGTACAAAGCCAAACTAGTTGCCCGTGGTTTCACACAAGTAGAAGGAATTAATTTCAATGAGACCTTTGCAGCAGTTGTGAAGATAAAATTTATTAGGACTTTGCTTGCACTCGCAATGAAGTGTGGCTGGAAAGTTCATCAGCTGGACATCACAACAGCTTATCTGAATGGAATATTAAAGGAGACCATATACATGGAACTATCTACGATGTGCACAGATGCAGATGAAAAAGAATATGTCTGCTTGCTAAAGAAGAGTCTGTATGGTCTACATCAATCAGGAAGAGAGTGTAATGTTCGCTTGGACGAGTTCTTGAAATCAATCGGTCTAATAAGATCAAAAGCAGACCCATGTGTTTATTTCACTAAACAACATGACTGAATTATTGGAGTTTACGTTGACGATCTTATCATTCTTTCAAATGATGACGTAGCCAACCAATCATTAAAATAAATGGAGTTCTAAGATAAATAGGGTTTTCGAAGTAAAAGACATAGGGAAAGACATAGGGAAAGTTAACCACATATTATCTATGAAAGCTGAATATCATGACGATGGGACACTCACCCTAGACCAATCAGCATACGCAACTGAACTGTTGACGACCTTCGCTATGACTAATTGTAAGGGAGCATCTACACCTTTGGACCCTGGAATAAAATTCAGCCAATCATCAGATGATGAAGTAATGAACCCTGAAGAAGCATGCAGATATCGACAAGCTATTGGAGGACTTTTGTATTAAGCTGGTGGCACGAGGCCAGACTTAAGTTTTGCTACGACGTACACGAGCCAGTTCAATAATAGGTCAAGTAAAGAACATTGGGCCGGTGTCAAGCATATATTATGATATGTAAAGCAGACAAAAGACTACAGCCTAGTATTCAGAAAAACAGAAGGAAGTGTGACCATGTATTGTGATGCTGACTGGGCCATAGACAGAAGTGATAGACGATCCTTCAGTGGTTATGCTGTTCAGTTAGTGGGTACAACAATCTTTTGGTGTAGTAAAAAGCAATGGTGAACTGCGCTCTCAACAGTGGAAGCAGAAGACATAGCGATGTGCCACACTGCGAAGGAAGTTCTTTGGTTGCAAAATTTCCTATATGAAATCGGAGCTTGTGAGTTCATGCCATTGCCACAAACTATACATGTGGACAATCAGGGTGCTATTTCCTTAGTGAAAAATCAGGTGACTTCAGAGAGGAACAAGCCCATAGATCAACAACATTTTGTTCTTCGAAAGAAAGTTGAAGCAAACAAGCTGATTTTTGAGTACACCCCTACAGCAAACAATCTTTCAGATATGTTGACGAAGATATTAGGAAGTAAAAAGATGAACACTCACCTAAATGAAATGGGACTTTTCAGAATAAACAGAACTGTACAAGATGGGCTTATTCAAGGGGGAGTGAGATATGTCAGCAGGCAACGATCCAGCGTTGTTTATGTTCAATGTTTATGTAGCAGAGTGTTTGTTTTGTATGTTTGTGTGAAATGTTACGTGATGTATTTATTTTCGATTAAATATAGTTCTGTCTAATATAGTCGTAATGTTTACTATTTACCATAACACCCACTATCTCTGCTAAAACTAACAATAGCAAATGTGGCTGAAATTGGAAAGGGGTTCCCAATGGCACAAAGAGAAAATAGGATATAAAGGACACTGAAGAACGAAGAAGTAGCTATGAATAAATGACGCAAACCAAGGAAATATATGAACTGTTAAAAATTAAAGTACAAAATTCAGGATTGATTTACAATCATTCTGGATCGTTTCCAGCATTTTTTTTGCTTCCATGTTTCTGTTTGCACATGGGAAATTTGTAAATCACATTCCAATGGACTACAGTCATGTAAATTCTAAGGCTAATCAGTAGAGGGCATCTAAAATTTGTATATTCAATTACAGTGCTCCTCTACCAGCATTTAAGCTGTAATTTTGTGTAGCAAGATTAAGTAAATAGTTGCAGTAGTAGTTGTATAATCAATCAGCCGAGTCAGTGCCCCGGCAGCACAAATTGCAAGATGGGAGATGGACGTCGCAGATTTTTCAGCAGCTTGAATCCATTTTTAAGGGGAAGTGAGAAGTAAGGGGCTAATTAACAAATTCTGGCAGGGCAGACATCGGCAATCGCATCATCTGCTCCGACCTTGAACTAGTGCACGTGCCCATGGACCCACTGCTAGGGACATAGCCTTATCTTTGCATTTACTAAATTTGGAAAACAATTTCATGTCATTGCAAAAATGACGCATATAGCAGAGGTGTCAATTACCCAGCTGAGCCTATTGTCAGGATCATCAACTGCATTAGCTTCAACATTAATATTTGAAAATACTTCAATAATATTTGAACTAGTCAACTTTTTTAACTTTGGGCATTGTGCCTTTAAATGACCAGTTTTATTACAAAAAAAGCATGGTCCTATGACCTTAATTGATTTCTTAACTTTAGTGACATTTTTGCATTTAGCGTTAACATTAGAAAAGTACACAGATGAATTAAGACTTACATTGTTACGATCTTTCTTCAACTGCCTCATCCGGCCTTCTTCCTGGGACAACTCCTTCTGAATTTTATCAAGCTTAAAGTCCTTCTGACTCCATCCCAATGAAACTATAGGCATTGGACCACAAACATCCATGTGCAGTAATTGCAAAGGTTTTGTAGATCTAATCCTGCCTATTGGTTTGTACGAAACTCTCTTAGATTTTGCAAGTTTGCAATGAATACAATTTACTTTTGCATACTTCAACTTAGGGAGTCCGTTTGACGCGGAAACTTTACTTGTTTGGTGCAAGTAGTCTGAGTTAATATGACCATATCTTCTATGCCATAATTCAGTTTTATTCAGAATTTCAACTGTCGAACCACCAATTTTGATTGACTTTGATTTTAAATCAGTTTTGTTTTTCCTATTACTCAAGTTAGGCCTAATTTTGTTTTGACTTTGACTATCTATTGCAGGGGATTTTCTAACCTGTTTAGAACTTTTGTCCCTATCCTGATCTCTTTTACGGCCCTCAACATTACTACTTAAATTTTTAGTTGAGTACTGCGGTTTTAAAAAATACAGTCCTTCTTTACGTTTAGTGTAAAAGAAATTTTCTCCCTCAGGAGTTTTAAACCATAGTACACCTTTAGCTGCACTAAAAGAATAGCCCTCCTCTTCTAAAACAGATGCGGCCAACAAGTTTCGCCGTAATTTTGGTGAATACATAACATTATTTAGAACAATATTACTTGTATGATCTTTAAACTTAACATACATGTTCACCGATCCAATAGCCTCAACTGGGCTTTCAATATCAGATATATAGCATCAAAATCACAAGCATATAGCATCAAATCCTGTGCTAATGCTCGATTGTAGAAACACCAGGATTCCTTATGATGTGGGCATGTCTGCAGTGATGCAGCAATATCCTCTTTCATGGCTGCTACATTTGTTTTATTTCTTATTCTGGCATTTTGATTATATACATAATGTATAAGGAAAGTATTGTGACGGGTTGAATTCGAGTTTTCGACGGGAGAACACGTTTCAAGCATCTCTTATCACGAATCGAACATTTTTGAGGTGATGTCTGTGTGTGTCAGTGAGCCGGTGGAGACGATATCTCACGAACGAATGGAGTAATTCGAATGAAATTGGGTACAAAAATTACAATCCGTGAATACTGGCAGCCTGTTGTTTTTTATATGTTTTTTAGGAAACTGGATATTTGAACCTTTTAAACATATGACAAACTTTGTCAATGTAATCACCTTGATGTATATAAAATTTGTCTTCTATCTCCTTAAATTCCACACCCAAAAGTCTTTTGACTTTTCCTAATTCTTTGATATCAAATTCTTTACTCAAAAGTGAAACAGTATGGTCTATATCCTTTTGCTGTTTAGCAAACAAAATTATGTTGTCTACGTAAACCAGCATTAATACCTTATTTTGGTATATATAAGCACAGTTGCACCATTTAAATTTAAAAAAGTTTAATTTTTTCAAAGTGGTGTCAAGCTCTGTATACCACTCCCTTCTGCTTTGATGAAGGCCATATATTGCTTTCTTAAGCAAACATACATATTGAGGCTGGTTAGAATCGACATATCCATGTGGCTGTTTCATAAAAATTTTATCATTAACTTTTGAATAACGACATGCGGACTTAATGTTCAGTTGAAAATGCTTCCATTTAAGCATGCAAACGAATATGGAGAAGAAGGCTCTGATCAAACTAAATATAATCACAGGGCTAAACACTTCATCATATGAGTCCTCTTTTATCTGGGTATATCCTTGAGCTACTAGGCGAGCTTTGAATCTTTTGACATTTCCCCTTTCATCCTTCTTAATTGTATAAACCCATCTACTTCCGATTATTTTTAGTTGTGAGATGGGTGCAGGCACTAAGTCCCAGACACCCCTCTTCTGCATTGTAGCTATTTCATCATTCATGGCCTCGTGCCATTTATCGGACTGGGGAGATTCAATTGCCGATCTATAGCTTTTGGGTATCAAGATCTCGACATTGCTTGCTTCCGGTTTTCTTTTGATATCACTTACCCCTTTCCTCTTTCTAAAATTAAACATTTGCTGATCATAATGAATATTGGATTTCTCACAAAATTTTCTGACATCATTATGAGATCTCAGCCTTTTACAGTCACCTTTTACCGAGTAGTAAACGTTTGTCCTACTCCCATCAGGCCTAGGTACTGCTTTCCGTACCCAGCTAATATCTGAGCAGGGTGTCAGATCAGAATAAGCAGGAGAGTCCTCATCCTCACTAGACTTGCTAGTGCCATGGCTCTCACCTGCTTCTTCCTCTGACACTCCTCCCAAGCATTCTGATTCTGAGTCAATCGACTGAGTAACTTTCGATTTCCTCAAGGTGATCACTTTAGGGTAATTAGGGTCCAAGACACACCTTCCGCTGCCTCTTCTTCCTCAAATCTTACATTACTAGTCTCTTCAACTTTCTTTTTATTTGCTATATATATCCTATAGCCTTTGGTGCTCTCAGCATAACCAACCATGATTCCTACTTGGGCTCTCATGTCCAACTTGTTCCTAAGTTGTTTGGCTGTGCCAACATAGGCTTTGTACCCAAAAACTTTGAGGTGAGCAACGGCTGGCTTCCTACCATAATATACCTTGTGTGGAGTTTTGGTTTTAAACTTGTGACATATCCTGTTTTTTGTATGTGTAAAACACAAAATCACCTCTGTCCACATCTTGTCACCAACCTGACTTTGATCAAGCATAGCTTTTACACAATCTAGTGCTGTTAGATTAAATCTCTCAGAAACCCCGTTCTGTTCGGGTGTATATACATTTGACCTTTCTGATTTAATCCCCAATTTATTTAAGTATGCTTTGAATTGGTTGTGACAGAACTCCATACCATTGTCCGTACGGATACACAAAATCTTTCTGCCTCACTGCCTCTCTTTCTTAACTTGGAATTCCTTAAAGATTTTAAACACCTCTGATTTTTATTTCATGATATACACAAACACCTTCCGGCTGAAGTCATCAGTTATCATTAAAAAGTGTCTGTTTCCTCCCATTGAAGCTGTAGGTAAGGGACCACACACATCCATATGGAGTAATTGTAAAGGTTTAGTGGACCTTATCCTACCAATTAGCTTAAAAGAAATTCTCTTAGACTTTGCTAATTTACAATGTGTACAATTAATTTTTGCATATTTTAGTCTAGGGAGTCCATTAGCCGCGGAAACTTTACTAGTCTGATATAAATAATCAGTGTTAATGTGGCAATATCTCCTATGCCAGAGTTCAGTTTTATTTAAAACTTCTGAAACCGAACAACTTGGTTTATCATTAACTTTTCCCTTTGACCTTGACTTAACCTCAGAGTTATCTTTACTTTTATTTATACTAGGCAAAATTTTCATTTTGTTAATACTGTTCCTATTTAGGTTTTTTTTTATCTTTCTTAGATTCTTTATCCCTATCCTGATCCCTTCCTTTAGTTTTACGGTCTTCGATATTGTTATTTACAGTCTGAGTTTCGTATTGAGGTTTTAAAAAATATCAGTCTTTTTTTCTTTTAGCATAGAAGTATTTTTCCCCACTTTGCTAGTGTTAAACTACAATACCCCATTAGCCCCTTTAAATGTATACCCCCGTTCCTCAAGAACAGATGCAGCTAATAAGTTTCGCCTTAACTTAGGTGAAAATATAACATCAGAAAGAACAATATCACTTTTTACGTTCTTAAACTGAACAAACATTTTGACCGTACCGATAGCCTCAACTGGGCTCTCAATATCACCCACTGCTAGCGACATAGATGCACCTTTGCTTTCTTTAAATTTTGAGAACAGATTAATGTTATTGCAAAAGTGCCGCATAGCAGCGGTGTCAATTACCCAGCTGAGTCTATCGCTACTATCCTTCACAGTATTTGCGTCAATTCTAGCAGAAGAATACAATTCAATTATATTAGAGCTAGACTTAAGCGTAGGGCAATTTCTTTTTAAGTGACCTGCTTTTTTACAAAAATAACATAGTCCTATGACCTTTTTAACTGGTTTTCCAGTTTTAAACACACTGTTATTTTTACTTTTTACATTTGCATTACATTGAGATAAAAATACAGATGAATTCTGACTTACATGATTTCTGTCACTACGGAGTTACCGGATACGGCCTTCTTCCTCGGATAGCTCACGCTGGATCTTTTCTAAGGTAAAATCCTTGTCCTCCCACCGGTAAATTTGTTGAACCATCCCTTGAAAGTCGTCCGAGAGGTATCTGACGGCTTGGAATGCCACATAGACACTTTCCACCAGGGGCTTAACGTCCTTCAGCTTGGCGGCCGCTTTCTTTAAACGTGTGCAGTAGATATCCACTGGTTCATCTGGCTCCGGATGCAGGCTAAAGAACTCATCCAATAAGCGCACTAAATTAGCTTGAGTCGGCGCTTCGAAATGTGTCTTTAACTTGTCCCACGCATCTGCCGGATCGTCGTTAATGTCTATTAACTCTTGGTAGTCAGATGAAATGTTCTGGAACAGGATAGCTAACGTGCGGTCCCTTCTGCGCATGTACTCTTCATAGTCACGCCGTGACGTCTTTTCATCCACCGGTAACGCTGTTCGGTCTACAAATCTGAAACAGCCCTCTCCTTTCAGAGCGAATGAAATTTCATTTCTCCATGTGACGTAATTGTCTCTTGTCAATGCACTAATTTTATTTGCCTCCATGGCAAGGTGGTCTTTTGGAACTGAACTGAACAGTTTTTGTTTATGCTTTCATCGACATGCAAATGGCGCCGTCCGCGGCCCCCGTCGACAGGATTCTCTGCTTCTTTATGGAACATTAACACTTCTAAATTAGATTTTTAACGTTGTTATGGGAGAGTTACGGCCCATAACCTGTTGGTTATAATAATTAATAAATTTTTGTGATAGAAGAAAAACGATAAAAGACGATATGCTCATGCATATAACCTGTCAGGATGCACAGGATAAACCTTCTGGTTATAAAAATTGATGAGGTACGAAATTGAAAATCTTCGCTGGAATTTAAGCAGAGATAGCAGTGATAACATCGTCAAAATGGAAGTTGTAAAAAAATACAACTAACTGTAGAGGTGTTGAAAATAACAGTTCCAATTTGGTTCAAATCACTTTTATTTAAGAAGCGAATCCATTGCATTTGCTTACAATATATTTATTTCAATGTAAAACAAATCAAAGCATACTATATACAAAAACATGGCAAGATGGTCTTTTAGAACTGAACTGAACAGTTTTTGTTTATGCTTTCATCGACATGCAAATGGCGCCGTCCGCGGCCCCCGTCGACAGGATTCTCTGCTTCTTTATGGAACACTAACACTTCTAAATTACATTTTTAACGTTGTTATGGGGGAGCTAGGGCCCATAACCTGTTGGTCATACACATAACCTGTCAGGATGCACAGAATAAACCTTCTGGTTATAAAAATAATACAAGGTAAAAAATTGCAGTAGAACAACTTCGCTGGAATTTAAGCAGGGTTGCAGTGATAACAACGTCAAATGGTAGTTGTAAAAATACAACTAACTGTAGAGGTGTTGAAAAGAACAGTTCCAATTCAGTTCAAATAACTTTTATTAGGAAGTGAATCCATTGCATTTGCTTACAAGATTTTCATGGCAATGTAAAACAAAGCAAAGCATACTATATACAAAAACATGAGCTCTCAAACTCATTTGTAAGGTTTCAGAAAAAGTTCCACGCTCAGACACATTCCTGGTTTAAGCAATCTTTAAAATACATGAGTAAGTAGAACAAAACTTTTCAAACTTACGTAACTACGTGCATTTCCTGATGCCACCTATAGCTGGTCACACGCTTCGGCAAAAACTTTAAACTTCACGGATTAACACTGCATAAAGTCCACAACACGGAACAACATGGTCTCCTTAACTGAGAACCATAAAATCTTTAAGATCCACCATTACTTTGATCAAACATCCGCGTCAACGATAAACACTATCATTACATTCGACTACATCGAACAAGACTACATCGAACAAGATTTGTCTGCGATCCGATCCGATATGTCCATCGATCGATCCGTCCTCGATTAGGTCACGATCTAGTCGATTTGCTTAAACCAAAAATGTGTCCAGCATTTATATCCGATGATGGGTGCGTTCCGGAACACAACCATTGCCGGCAACGCCCTCTGGATATGCAAATCAGGATGCGTGAGCGGCGAGAAGGTGATTTGCATGATAAGCCCAGTCCTGTCCACATCGCGATTCGCTCACGAGAACGGGAAAAATCATTTAGAATAAAGACGTCACGCTCCCGCGAAACGAGAATCGCGATGTAAACAAAACCAAGTTTCCAACAAACTTTACCATCTTTAGTGGCAAATTATGCCCAGAAATATATTTTAATGCCAACGAGACCGGTCTTTTCTTTAATCTACTGCCAAATAAAACATACACATTTAAAGGGGAATCATGCCATGGTGGAAAAATGTCTAAAATGTGCTTGACTGTCTTATTATGTTGTAATGCTGATGGTAGCAAACTATTAACTCCACTAGTTATAGGCCATTCTCATAAACCATGTTGTTTAAAAAATGTTAAGAGTCTTCCAACGAGCTATGAAGCAAACAAGAAAGCCTGGATGACACAAACTATTTTTGAAAACTTTCTGCACGAATTAGATAAAAAAATGAGACTGCAAAGGCGAAAGATCATCCTGTTTACTGATCAATGTACAGCTAATTTGGATTTAAAACTGAAGAATGTGCATGTAGAGGTTTTTCCTCCAAACTGCACGAGTAAATTTCAGCCATGTGATTTAGGCATAATCCGCTCTTTTAAAGTGTGTTATAAGAAACAGTTGGTACGAAAGGCAGTGATTGAACTAGAATCTGGAAACATTGAAAATGCATGTAAACACAAAATCAAAGTATTGGAAGCATTACATTTCATTTCCTCTTCATGGAATAATATTACAAAGAGTTGCATACCTCATTGCTTTATGAATGGTGGATTTCCTACATCATACGAAGAAGTTTCTGTTCTAGCAGAGAATGATGATTTTTTGAAGGGCAATTATTTCAACGGACATGAAATTACTTTTGATGTTTACATTGAATGCGATGAAAATGTGATTACCACAGAGGTACAAACCATCTCTGAATTAATGGAATCTTTGTCAGACAACAGCGGTGATGGCAATACGGAAATTGCAGAACCTATGCCTTCTTTCAACGAAGCGTTAAATGGACTGAAATTAGTAAAAAACTTTTCTTGGGTTATGATTCGCAAGAATCACATTTATAAAGCCTGTCAGTAATTGAGAATGCTCTTTATGAACTTAAAACAAAAAACACTAAGCAAGCAAAAATCAGATTTTTTTGTAAATCAAGATAGCTGTAAGTGAAATTTTTGATTATATTAAATGCACATTTAAATTGTTTCATTATACATACTACAGTATTTATTTTTTTGCTTTTTTTCCCTACCCCGATTTTACGTTTTCCCATGTTGTACATTTTTTTTTGTTGGTCCGGTGAAAACGTAAAATCGGGGTTCCACTGTATATGTATATATATACAAAAAAAAATCCATGATAGAGTGGCCACTAAACTTAAACTGGCTCCCAGCCACTGGCTACTAAGGGAAAATTTGAATTTTCGGGTCTAGAAGGGTAGGGCCATTGACTATAAACATTTGAAAATAGTACCGAGTGACTTTTGATTTTCCCGCAGATGCACAGGATCTGATCAGGGATGAGGTTGCCAAAAAAAACAAAAAAGCTGAAAACAAAAATTTGAGAAATCATATGCTACAAACATTTTATAAGTGTTAAAATATTTGAGAATTTCGCATAACTAAAAAAATATATACTACATTGGAAAAATGATTTAATTCATATTAGATTTAGCATAATGCAAACTTGGCAATTGCGGTTAAAAACAGGGTTGTTTAAATACATGGGTAAATTTAATTTTAATGCATTCTTTCATATTAATTCTAAACTATGCTTCTGTTATCTATAATAAATCATGCTTTTATTTTGTCAATTTTGCAGAAATTAAATCATTACAATAATAGTTAGGATTTACAACAAATAAAAAAAAAAATAAATAAAAAAAAAAATTCATAATTGAAAAGACACAATTTCTTCGTTCTTAAAGTGCAGTATATTTTTAAATACATTTATAAAATTATCATGTATTGTTAAAGTGTGCATTGTCTAGTGTTTACATACAAAATTTGGTGGCAGTATCTTATGTTTTAAAGAAAATGTTTCTGTTATTCAAAAATATATTTTCATAAAAATGTGGCAGAAAAAGAATTAAATATTTTAATGAGTTTACTTCAAAGAAAATTAAAAAATACTTCCACTGGTTGTATCTTTAAAAATAATATACTGTTATGAAAGGGGTAAAAGTAAAACAAAGATTTTAACTCAATAAAAACAAAACAAAAAATTACTTTTGTCATTTTAACTTCACTAGGGGTTCCTATTAAAGCAGAGACAGAAAGAATATTACACAATAACGATTGCTGTGTGAAGTTTTTTCCTGGCATGAAGTAAGATACTACTTCACTGTCCCTCTGTTTCCTCCTTTGAGTCCAGTGACAACATATATATTAATGACATGAACGATATACACATCTCGGTGATTACGGAGACAAAAATTTACAACTTGCTTTTGATTCCCCTTCTGTGAGAGATTTTATGCTTCCACTTCCGGATTAAACAGACGAGCGTTGTCTGCCATCCGTTGTTTAAAAGCTGCGTGGTGGGGGGTAAAGTATAAGGTAGAGCTTGTCACATGAGAATGTTCGTGTTCTCATGTGACAAGCTCCATTTATTTTTTAGCGTCTAAAACAATGGAGAGCAGACAATGCTCATCTATCGTTGGCCGAAGCTCAATTACAATAACAGTTCTGGTTATAACCTTCGAGGAGTAATCTAAGTAGAGAAAGTCTGAGCAACCTTAACGAAGGACTGAAACCTATCGGTAAGCGATGCTGTAGAAATTTGTGAAGCTTATTGATATGTTAAAATTTAAAGAAACACAAAGTAGCAGATGTTGCATCGTAGGAGTTAAACATCACAAGAATGGTGTGAAGATACTCACAGCATGACAAGGTTTATTAAAAATAATGAAACATCATTTATTTATCACAAACTGAAGCACATAATGAACATAACGAACTTGTATCATTAACTTTGATACTGCTCATAGGAAAACCAGATAGAGGAGAATTCAACATTGTCTAAACCGACAATACACTGATACTCTAACATCAGTCATAGAGCCTAAGTCTCATATCATGACTGCTGGAAAAAAGGAATCATTCGATAGCGAGTCACTAATTTTCCCGGAAGTAGTTCAAAAATACAACTTACCCTTTTTTTTAACTTACCTCCGGTTACGGAAATGACTCATAAAGTTCTTCCAGTAAGTATACATATATATATGTATACTTCCAGTAAGTATACATTTTATATATACATATACTTCCAGTAATACATATATATATATATATATATATTATATATATTATATATATTATATATATAAAGCATATGCATATACATATACGTATTTTGGGCATAGCAACGGGAGTATTAAAAATATAAACGACGGATGTATAAAGTAAAATAACGTACCTCCCACCTGCTCACTCGTTCATAAAAAACCTGGACACATGGAACATATCTTTTCTAGTGAAAAACATTACATAGTCCTAATTTAAGTAAAATTGTAGGGGCTAGTTAAACTAAAAGTTATGCCCAGGGAGTTGACTAAAAAATATGCATATTCTGGCGATATGTACTGATGGTTCAGACACTAGCCACCCGTAAAATCAAAATCGGTGGATTAGGAGGCGAGATAGAAAATTGGGGGGGGGGGGGGGGGGGGGGGGTAACCAAAGTAAGAGTTACGCTCGGAGATTTGCCATATTAAAGTTGCATATCCAGGTGACGTGTACAAATGGTAGAGAAACTCACTACAGCGATAAGCCGAACCAAAATCGCTCAATTAGAAGCAGATATATAAAATTCTGGGGACTAGTTAAACTAAAAGTTATACCCAGGGGTTGACACAAAAATATGTGTATCCAATTGAAATGTACAAATGTTGCTCAGACTATATAGTCACCAGCAGAATCAAAATCGCTCAATTAGAAATTGAAATGTAAAATTATGGGGACTAGTTAAACTAAAAGTTAAGCCCAAGGGTTGACGCAAAAAACGTATGTATATTATATCCATCAAATATGTATATCAAGTTAATATGTACATGTGGGTCAGAGACTATAGCCACCATCTGAATCAAAATCGCTTTATTAGAAGTCGAGATGGATAAGTGTGTGTGTGTGTGTGTGTGGGGGGGGGGGGGTGCTATTTGAAGTAAAAATTATGCTCAAGGATTTATCACTATAAAGATGCAGATCCAGGTGACATGTGTTAATGGTGCAGAGACTATAGCCATCAGTAAAATCAAAATCGCTCAATTAAGAGGTGAGATGGGAAATTGGAGGGGGGGGGGGCGTAACTGAAGTAAAAGTTAATTTCAGGGATTTCTCACAGAGATGCATATCCAGGTGACATGTACAAATGGTGCAGAGGCTATAGCCACTAGCAGAACCAAAATCTCTCAGAGAGGAAACGAGATGTAAAATTGAAGGAGCTAAGCTAAAAGTTACGTCCAGGGGCTTGGCACCAAATATATATTCAGGTGACACGTACAAATGGTGCAGAGACTATAACCATGATTAGAATCAAACTTGCTGAATTAGAAGGCGAGATAAGAAATTTGGGGGCTACTTCAATTTAAATATAAGCCTAGGGCCAATATTATAAGTCTAGAGCCAATTTGGGGGCTACAAATATAGTCGCCAGCGGTCGGGCCAAAATTTCCAGAAAAACGACGTCAGATAAAAGGATCATGTTGAAAATTTAATTTTTAAGTTTTTTAACAAATACTTAGAATTTCTTTAATTTTTAGGCATTTTTTAATGTTAAATAGCTGAAAAAGTGAGACAGCTGGGTAAGTCAACTCAAACTAAATGTCCGAAACAACACATTTATGAAAGTGTCACTAAAAATAGCCTATATGTCACAGTGTGCCAAAAATTGGAAACTCGTGACGTTTAAAGAATTATTTTGAAGTCAAACATATTGAAATTCGTCACCAATAGATCAACCAGAGCATAGAAATAAATCCCTTCCGGAAGAACAGAACAACAGACAAACTACATCAGAAATGACGAAATGCGAAACAACTTCAATAATTAAGACAGCTGGGTGGGACAAATGATCCCTCAAACTGAGTGTCCTAAACAAAGACAATTTATTCACGATGGCCAGAAACCCCTAAAATATCATAACCCTCCCCCCTTCCCATCACCACTCACGTACACTTAATTCTCTCATTTGTTTAAATGTTTATTTAAACTTCCAAATTTATAACAAAGACGAGAATGAGAACAAACACATTCTTAAATGTAGAAAATTGAAGCCAAATTAGCGAAACTGAGCCAATTTGAGAAGTCCCTCTTCATGTTTTTCTACTCTTCTGTTTCTTTTTGGCTGGGGCGCGCTCAGTCCCGCGACACAATCTACTAGTAAATCTGCAATGTCTGGTTTTTTTTTCATGCCAAATTTCTAATATTGCTCCTATACCATTCTTTCACTCAGGAGATGCCGATGGTAGGGACGCGGCTTTAAAAACATCCCTGTATTTTCCCCCATGTGTTGAAAATTCTAATATAGCTTTCGTGAGTCGACTTTCTCCGAAGAAAGGTGTAGTGCTGCCATCTAGTGGCATATTCATAACTTATTTTTAATAATTCTCGATTTAATTGAATCAAAAATTCAGATTTTTTCAATAGAAATTGTAATAAATCTGTATAACTAAAAAAATGATTTGGGGTGTTTACTCAATGGTGTCGTGCGTACTCGCGGCCCCCCCAATGGCCGCCACTGCTATGTTATAAACTGTGTTTTTAGACTGTGCTTAAAGAATGTTTTATCTAGTCAAATCAACCGATGACACTTAAGATTCCCGAAAGTGTGACCTTCAGAAGGTGGAAAAAGAACGGCATAGTAGCTGAATCAAGTGTGTCCAAACAATCCAATGTGGACTTCCTATGTGTGCTTAAACTTCAAATTATGTATATATGTTCTAGCTGTTATGTTCAAACAGCAACTGCCTTGATGTACTCTTGGCAAGATACCTACGTATTTCAATAAAATGTAATCTTTGTTTTTGAAACCTGACTTAATCTTTCATTTCACCATTAGGCTAGCTCTGCTAATAATAAATTACTCTCTGCTAAAAATTTATTCAACATGGTTATGGGCCTCCAGTTTACAAGATGGATTGACCAAGTGAAGAAAGGTTAACAGTCAAGTTGATGGGGGCTGCCTAAGTCCACCTGTTAAGTAATATAAAAGAATTGAGTTGGAGTATTTTGTATAAGCAAAAATTTAATAGGAAGCATGGATACGTCAAGAATGCCACTACTGGAAAGGGACAATTACGCAACTTGGTGCAACGGAATAGCATTTGCACTCAAGGCAGAAGGCTGCTATGGCTTTATAGATAGAAGTGCCAAATCACTAGATAATTCATCAACGAGACGTGATCCCGATGAATTTATTCGAGGGAGAGACAAAGCACTATCACTCTATTATAGCTTGTCAACTGAATACCAGGAGCTCATCAATATCACCGATGACCCCGCTGATGCCTGGGACAAGTTAAAGAAACATTTCGAAGTTCCAATGAGAGCTAATTTGGTTCGTCTATTTGATGAATTTTTTGACATCCGTAGGGATGAAAATGAGCCAGTGGACATTTTCCGTGCAAGTTTAAAGAAGCGGTCAAAAACTAAAAGGCGTAAAACACCCTATAGAGGAAATTTATGTTGTGTTTCAGTAGATCCGGCATCTCCCTGAAGTGTTCCATGGTATTGTACAGATAATCTATAAATGGCCAGACATGGATTTCACCTTGGACAAGATTCAGACGGAACTATCTGCAGAAGAGGGTCGTTTACGACAGCAGAGTCGAGACCACAATGCAAGTGCTAATTCTGCAGTCAATATATCCTGTAAATCTAAATCTGTGTCTAAAAGTAAAATTCAATCTAAAAATTGCAAAAAGATGGGTCATTTGAGAAAAGATTGCACTAAAATGAAAACTAAAAATTTATCGAATATCATTGAATTATATGACAAGTCCCATATTGAAACAAATCTGGTTGGAGATCATGTCGATAGACTCAAATGGGTAGTAGACACTGCAGCTACTCACCATTTCTGCAATAATAAATCATTATTTCTAAATTCTAAAGTAATGAAAGCCAGGACTATGTCATTAGCTCAGAGTTTCCCCCAGGCACTTTTGGAAGGGCACAGCGCCCTGCCTGCCCTTTTTTAACCAGAATAGCGCCCTCCTTGCCCTTTGTACGAGAGGTGCGCCCTCCCTGCCCTTTTGTTAGCAGATCAGATCCCCTGCTTAGCCTTTTGTTAAGAGAGCAATGTTTGTCCTCAAACGATCGATCCGTTTGTCCTCGACCTCAGATAAGTCCCAGAGCCCTTTCTCTGCGTTCATTACCATAAATTTTGATCGTGTCTACTCCCCCCCCCCTGCCGCTCCCTCCTCCTTCAAAGAAAGAAAAAGGGTGATCTAGTGCCAATAAAAAGAGGATTGACAGCCCCATACCACTTCTTTCCTCCACTGGAAGAATAAAAAGGCAAAACGGAAAGGGGAATAATAAGCATGTATATTCCTTCTTCCATCTGATGAAAACTTTCAAAACAGTTTTCTTTTTCAACTTAAATTTTTCTTAAATTATTTCATGTTTGATATGCATTTTAGTTATAAAGTTCTGTAAATGTAAACCCTGTAAGCATATTTGCTCTAAAACAAATATTTAAAAATATAGATTTCAGGACAAGGGTTCTTTGCGCCATTTGTGGGAAGATGTTTACGCTGATTCCGCCGATTCAGTCTAAACCGGAGGATGATAGAAAGAGTGGGGGAGAAAAAGATTAGTGGGGTGATTTTAGCCGTCTTGATGAAATATGAGACAGCTTATTTTCTTTATAT
This sequence comes from Amaurobius ferox, assembly GCA_951213105.1. Taxonomy (NCBI): domain Eukaryota; kingdom Metazoa; phylum Arthropoda; class Arachnida; order Araneae; family Amaurobiidae; genus Amaurobius; species Amaurobius ferox. Next base: position 2,514,409 of record OX578145.1, on the reverse strand, counting down.
TGTTTATTAATTGCCTTTAGCTACCAGCCTAGTCGCGTTTTGGAAATTCTCTTAATACACTTTCTTGCTGTAGACTGCATATCTCCCCTATGCACGAAAGTCACCGCTACTCCCATTTGAAGTTCGTATAATAGCTATCGACTGTGTATTTGTCTACGGCCGCCCTTAGAGAGGATCACACACCACTCAAGTGGTGGGACCCGGACTCCCCAACAATTCTTGAGGGAGGAGAAGGCATGAAAAATGCACAACAGAGGAAAATGAAATATGAAAGGGAACCCAGGCATTTGTATGGGCGGCCCTGATCTGACCACTATGCGTTATATACAATATAAGGAAAATTCCGCGCAATGCAGTAATACGTGGACTGCGTGGACATATATTTACAACATTAAGCGCCTTCTTTTAACCGTATACAATGCATGTAATCCGCGTACAATGCATGCAATAACGATATATACCTTGTGCAGACGCGTGCAAATTGTGTGACATTGTGTTATGAACACGGGCACTATGCGGGCTTATGGATTAACAGATTAGTCCCCTTTGCACGACATCCTCATAGCAGATTTGAAACACAAAATAGCCCCCTTCATATTAGCGGACTTGTCTTTGACCCGCTCCACGGACACATGCAATAATAATAATAATCAAGCTCATTTAATAACGATACGCCCGCTTTAGGGACGTATGCAGTAGTTGCGTTCGCGTACACGCCCGTTACGCGAGTTTACGGCTAAAGACACGGATGCTGCGCAGACACATGAACATACGTTGCTCGCACTATTAATAACTCTGCTGCATGGAATAATGATTAACTTAGAAGCTAAACATTTGCCAATCCATAGTTCAAAACTTTATATGGTGATTTTATGGAGGTTTCTGGAATTTTATTTAGTTATTTAAATAAAGTTTTTTTTTTGTAATCAATATATAACAACAAACAATTAAGAAATATTTTCAACATTTAAATATATCTTAGCCCTTAAAATCATCAAACCTCATTGACTAATGAGAAAATACTAAAAATCAAAATTTAATAAACTCTAAATTTATATAAATTCAATAATTGTAATTGCTAATAAACCCAATTGCTCAAGACTATAATTGCATTTGATGTAAAAATAGCATTTATTCAATGATAAATTTGTTTGTTCTCAACAAAAGAAACATTTTCATACCTTAGTTACAGTATCTAGAACTAATAGTGTGCCGACCGCCTATGCTGGGAGATGTTCCTGAAAATGCTGGGAGATGTTCCTGAAAAGCCGCCTCCGCCAGATGGCGTTGGTCTCGAATAAGCGGTCTAAAGCGGAGGAGTTAACATTAAAACTAATGGGAATTTAATGCAAATGAAATGACCGATATCTTTGAAAATAATTGATGAATTTGTGTGAAATTTGGAGTAATTATTGCAAGTGGTATACACAAAAAGTCATTTGATTTTCAGAGAGATTGAGCTAGGGATATATTCGTATTTTTAAAATTTTATTTAACTTGATCTGGTGTTTGTTCAAACCTTTGAGGTCCAAAATAATCAGGTTCATTTATCACAGTACCGTGAAATTCGTTCCGGCGTTTCCTCTTGTGGTACATTTCAATTCTTTCGATTTTGAAGCTTATCGGGCTAGCCCATCCTGGGTCCGCCATAGGACTTTACCTGGTTTTAGAAAATAACTTGAAAATCACAGAACGTTGGAAATCTAAATTTAATATATCGTTTTCTTTTGGGGTGTATTTTAATTCTTTCAATTTTGAACCGTACCGGGTTAGCCCGTCTTAGGCCTGCCTTAGAAACTCACCCGTTTTCGCAGTATAACTCAAGAGCAGGTGTATCTAAAACTTCAAAGTTTAGAATATCCTTGCCATTTGCTATATATTTTAACTCTTTGGATAAAAAATCTTATCGGGCTAGCCTGTCCTGAGTCCAACAAAATGAATATATCGTTTTTTGAGAATAACTAAAAATTCGGAGCATCTAGAATGTATAAATTTGATATGTCATTGTGCTTTGGGGTATATTACATTTCATCGCATTTCGAACCGTATCGGATTAGCCCGTCATGGGCCCGTCATAGAAATTTACTCGCTTTTAAAAAATAACTCGATCAATCGGAGTAGCTAAAAAATATAAATTTAGTATATCATTTCCGTTTGGATGGATTTTAATTTAGATTTTGAACCTTGTCGGGCTAGCCCGTCTTGGATCCGCTGAAGAATGCATTCGTTTTTGAGGAAATAACTCGAGAACCGAAGTAGCTAAAAATTCCAAATTTAACATGTCGTTGGCTTTTGGGGTATATCTAAGTTTCTTCGCATATGAACTTTATCGGGGTAGTCCATCCTGGACCTGACATAGGAATGGACCTGTTTTTTAGAATACCTGGAAAATCGGGGAAACTAGAAAATATAAATTTAGTAAATCCTTATCTTTTGGGGATTCTTTTAATTCCTTTGTTTTTGAACTGTATCGGGCCAACCTGTTTTGGGCCCGCCCTAGAAATTTACTTTTTTGGTGGAATAACTCTAAAGCCGGAGTATCAAAAAGTTTCAAGTTTTGAATGTCGTTGTCATTTGGGGCATGTCTAAGCTCATTGGATTTAAAACCTGATCAGGCTAGCCCGTCCCTGTCCCAACAAAAAGAATGTACTCATTTTTTAAAAATAACTCCAAAACTGTAGCAGCTAGAATATCTAAATTTAGTATATCATTGTTTTTTAGGGTATATTTTATTTCTTTGGATTTTGAACCTTATCAGACTCGCCCATCTTGATCCCGACATAATGATAATGTACTCATTTTTCGAGAATAACTCGTAAATCGGAGCAGCTAAAAAATCTAAATTTAGTATATCAATTTCTTTTGGGGTTTATCATAATTTATAATTTGAACCTCATCGGGCTAGCCCGTCTTGAGTCCGTCTTAGGAATGCGATCGTGTTTGATGAATAACTCGAGAACCGGAGTAGCTAAGAATTCCAAGTTTAGCATGTTATTGTCTTTTGTGATATATTTCATTTCTTCGATTTTAAACTTCATTCTGCTAGCTCGTGCTGGGCCTGCCATAGGAATATACTCATTTTTCTAGAATAACCCGAAAACTGGAGAAGATAGAAAATCCAAATTTAGTATATTAATTCCTTTTCGGGTAGAATTTAATATTTTTGGCGTATATATAATTATAATTAGTGGCTTAGGCATGGGAGATAGGATGTGTGGTAAAAAACCTCATTTACCGAACAATTATATTAGTTTTCAAACTTGACCATATTTAAAAAAAAAAATGAATTTTGTACTATAAGCTCCATTCGATCATCGACCCCCTTTTTTCCTAGATACATAGTTACATCCATATGCAAATGAGCTAAGAAGTGCGAAATTTGTCCACGGATGTTGGGTCGGTGCACTGGGAGTATGAGTGAAAGTTGCGGTTCTGTGTGATTTGACGAAGGTTTTATGCCTTCGAAACTGGTCAATATTAGTATTTTGAGTTGTATTCTGCTTTTTACAAAGATAATTTTATTTCTTTAGCAGAAATTTGGACCGCACGTATTGATTTTGTTTACTTGAAATTGAAAATTTCAATAATTTTTAAAAGCATTATATGAATAACTTGAACGAATGCTTTAAAAGCAAACTTTTGTTTTGCATTTTGATACATATTACCATGTAAACCAAAAAAGAAAATGTATTAGAATGTCTAGCAGATATTTTGTTTTATCTCATATATTCGGCTACTAGGAAAAATGCCTGTCGGTGGCCTTGTGAATTTGGAAGAAAAACATGAACCACCATTGCCGCTTGAACATTAGAACAAGGTGGGGGCTGCTTACAAGTGCTGTCTCTTTGTTGGAAATAATCAATACATCGCGATTCACGTTCCTGTGAACGGGCGTTTATGCAAATTTAATATGAACGACTCTTCCCGTTCACCGGCGTGAACCGTGACGTTTTTCAACATGAGGTTTCATGCAAATCAGTTCTCAATGCGTATGCATCTGATTTGCATATCCGGGGGCGTTTCCGGAACTGTCCATTCTCGGATATATAGGGCAGAGGTTTCTTGAAGCAAACGAGAAGGTCGGAGTCGATCGAGATCAGACGTCTGAAGAAGTCAGACGAGATAGACACTGATGGTCTGATGCAGGCAGACAGAAATGTTTTTTTGACAGAAGCACTGCGGAATATCGTTTGACGACGGTGAATAGTCGAAACGGATGCAGATGTGGTCAGTTTGGACCAGCATGTATTGAACGTTAAATTTACTTACAAACGTTCGGAAGCCGCTTTAAAGATTTTCCTGATGTTCTATCCTTTGGTTTCCCTTTGCCAAGTGATGGTGGCTGAAATACACGCAAGTGATAGAGGTAGTATAGTAACTTACTACCAAATGCTTCAAGAAATCTCTGTCTAGTCATTTACAACTAAAAAATTTTTTGTACATAGTATATTTTTGATGTTTTACGGCATGGAAAATTACCAGGTACGTGTAATATGCCGAGTTGTGTTTTTCACCAAATAAAGTGAACGAAGTTTTTCTTTAAAACTGGACTTGTGTACTTTCATGACCCAGCCAACACTTATTGACTCTGACAGTGCGTGCTTTGCTATCTTCAAATTTTTAACGTTTCCAACAGAAACGGTTACGGGGCCAGTTCAACGCCCAATAGAGTCATAAGTGCAAGTATCTTTAAAGAAATCGTTCCAGTGTTCAGATGGGGGCCGCACACGGCACCATTTTGAAGTTCGTGTGAACAACGAAACGCAACAGTGTAAACGTAAACAGTGTACAAGAACTTTTGCTTCTGCTTCTTCAAAACTACGAGTGGCCATGGAGGCAAGTAGAACGGAGTTGCTGACGCGGGACAACTACGTCACCTGGCGTACCGACATCTCATTCGTCCTCAAGGGAGAAGGATGTTTCGGACACGTAGATGGAAGTGCTAAGCCTATCGAGGAAGATGCAAGTCGCCGCGACTATGATGATTTTTATCGCCGGAAAGACCGAGCATTAGCCATCATTTATCAAAGTTTATCCTCGGAATACAAGGAGTTGATAAACGTCACCGACGAACCTAGTCAAGTATGGAATACCTTGAAAGAACATTTTCAAGCGCCTTCCAGAGCCAACCTGGTTAGATTACTAGATGAGTTCTTCGACGTTCGGCCGGAGCCAGACGAGCCTGTTGATATTTTTTGCTCAAGACTGCGGAAGGCCGTGACGAGGCTTAAAGACGCGAAACACCCCATTGAAGACCTGTATGTAGCATTCCAGTCGATTCGGTACCTTCCGGAAGAATTCCGAGGTATCGTTCAAATTATATATCGATGGAATGACTCGGACTTCAAGCTCAGCAAAATACAAGCAGAGCTAGCAGCGGAGGAGAGCCGGCTGAGGCAGCAAGCAAGTGACTTTTCCAAAACTGTGAGTTCAAATTCTGCATATTTTACTTCTAAGAAATTTGTAAATAGAGTAAATGTGTCTAAACTTAAATTTCCAAATGTATCTCATAATGTGTCTAATGTAAATACTTCTAGTCATAATGTAAATATTTCTAAAAGTAAAATTAAGTGTTTTAAGTGTAATAAACTAGGTCATACTAAATCTAATTGCAGTAGAAATAATGGATCTAGTATTGTGGAATTTCTTGGGTCTCCACAGATTGAGGCTAATACTGTAATCGATCCTAGCGATAGACTCAGCTGGGTAGTAGACACTGCTGCTACGCGACATTTCTGTAATAACATTAAGTTATTTTCAAAATTTAATGAGTGCAAAGGCACTTCAATGTCGCTAGCAGTAGGGGATGTCGAAAGTCCAGTTGAGGCTATCGGGACGGTGGAAATGTATGTCCAATTTAAGGATAAGCAAAGTATTATCAAATTGGAAAATGTTATGTATTCTCCTAAACTTAGGAGAAATTTATTAGCTGCATCTGTTCTTGAGGAACAAAATTTTAGTTTTAATGGAGCTAATGGGGTTCTATGGTTTTTTACACCTAAAGGGGAGAAATTCTTTTATGCAAAAAGAAAGGATGGGTTGTATTTCTTAAAACCTAAGTATAGTACCCAGGAACAACATAACGTAGAAAACCGTCAATCTAAAGATAGGGATCAACATGGAGACAAGAAACACAAAAAGGATAAGAAATCCAAGGATAGGGATCCTAGTGCTTCCAGAAAAATAGACAAAGTAAAAATAGCACCTAATCTTAAAGAAACTAAATTTAAATCTGACAAAACAAAAACTAAGCAGAATAGAAATGTGGATAGTTCAATATCTAAGCCTAGCAGTTCTGTAACTGAACTTAATAGTACAAACTGTCTTTGGCATAAACGATATTGCCACATAAACGCTGAATATCTCCTCCAAACCAGCAAAGTTTCTGCCGTAAACGGACTTCCTAGGCTTAAATACAAAAAGTTAAATTGTAAATCGTGTAAATTGGCTAAGTCTAGGAGAGTATCGTATAAACCCACCGGTAGGATAAGGTCCACTAAACCATTGCAATTGTTACACATGGATGTGTGTGGTCCCTTACCCACAGCCTCATATGGTGGGAACAAGTATGTCTTAACTATAACAGATGATTATAGTAGAAAAGTTTTTGTTTACCTCATGAAACAGAAGTCAGAAGTATTTTCACATTTTAAAGAGTTTCAGGCCAGAGAAGAAAGGCAGTTAGGTACTAAAATTCTATGTATCCGGACGGATAATGGGATGGAATTCTGCCATGATAAGTTCAAAAATTACCTGAAGGATATCGGTATTAAGGCTGAGAGGACTAACACATATACCCCACAGCAAAATGGAGTATCAGAGCGATTCAACTTAACCGCATTTGACTGTGTTAGAGCCATGTTGAACGACAGCAAATTACATGACAGATTCTGGGCGGAAGCAATATTGTGTTTTACATACACTAAAAATCGAATATGTCACAAATTTAAGACAAAAACTCCACATGAACTCTACAGTGGTAGAAAACTTTCAGTCAAACATCTTAGAACCTTTGGTTGTAGAGCATATGTAGGCAAACCCAGTCAGCTCAGAAAGAAGTTAGACATGAAAGCTACAGAAGGGGTGATGGTAGGCTATGCTACTAAAACTAAGGGCTATAGGATATTTTTGTCAGGGGAGAAACGAACAATTGAGACCTGCAATGTGAGGTTTGATGAGGGTGATGTAGTGGAAGGCATCCTGGACCCAATTTGTCCCAGAAATATCTCCTCAGGGATATCAAGAGATAACCTTTCAGAATACTCCGACGGGGAATATCCGAGAGAGCAGTCTGATGGGGGGGCAGGAGAGAGTGAAGACACTGGTGACGATCCGTCTGAATCCAGTGAGGAAACGGACTCTCCTGCTGACTCCAGTATGACTCCTTGCTCGGATATTGCTTGGCAGCGAAAGACGGTTCCAAGACCCGATGGGAGTAGAACCGATGTGTATTATTACGCTCAAGGAGATAATAAAAGGCTGAGGTCGCACAATGATGTTAAGAAATATTGTGATAAAAGGAATATACAATTTGATCAGCAACTGTTTAATTTTCGGGAAAATAAAGGTCTTAAAAGGGTCAGAGGCAGACCAGAAGCAAGCAATATTGAAATAAATATACCAAAAGGGTACAACGCTGCTATTAAATCTTCCCAGTCCGAAAAATGGTGTAATGCTATGGATGAAGAAATGGCCGTAATGCAAGAGAGGGGTGTCTGGGAACTAGTTCCTGCATCCACCTCACAAAAGCATATAGGCAGTAGATGGGTCTACACCATTAAGAAAGACGAGAATGGGAAAATCAAGAGGTTTAAAGCTCGTTTGGTAGCCCAGGGGTATGGTCAGAAAAAGGGAGAATCATACGATGAAGTTTTTAGCCCTGTTGTTAACTTCAACTTAATTAGAGCATTCTTCTCAATTTTCGTATGCATGCTTGGCTGGATGCATTTCCAATTAGATATCAAATCTGCCTATCTCTATGCTAAATTGAGTCAAAAGGTATATATGAAACAGCCTCAAGGTTATGTCAATCAGGAACAGCCTGATTATGTTTGTTTGTTGAAGAAAGCCATTTACGGTCTTCATCAAAGTGGAAGAGAATGGTTTAATGAACTTGACACCAAATTAAAAGAATTAAATTTTTTAAAACTTCAATGGTGTAATTGTGCATATATTTACAATAGCAAAGTTCTTATGCTAGTCTATGTGGATGACATAATTCTCTTCTCAAAGTATCAAAGGGACATAGACCACATTGTTTCATTACTTAGCATAGAATTTGATATCAAGGTATTAGGAAAAATTAGAAAACTTTTAGGCGTGGAATTTAAAGAGTGTGACAATAAATTTTTTATACATCAAAGTCAGTATATAGATAAAGTATGTCAAATGTTTCAACAGTATAAATATCCAGTTACTTCACTTCCCATTTCTAAAGGGAATATTCTAAGTAAAATAGATTGTCCAAAGACAAGTGAAGAAATAAAGCAAATGCAAAGTTTTCCTTACAGGAGCTTAATTGGGTGTTTGGCTTTTATATCTAGTAGGACTAGACCTGATATTTGTTACGCCATCAATATATTATCTCAATTTCAAGAAAACCCTGGAATTAAGCATTGGGATGCATTGTTAAGACTTTTAGGATATGTTGAAAAGACTAAAAACTATATGTTGAATTTATCTAACATTCAGGAGTTAAAATTGAATTGTTATTCAGATTCTGACTTTGCTGCAAACCGAGATGACCGTGTTTCACTTGGAGGCATGATACTCTTTATTGACAATGTACCTATTTCTTGGCGTACCTTTAAACATAAGTGTGTCAGCTTATCAACCATGGAAGCTGAATACGTATCACTAACTGAAGCCGCTAAGGAAATAGTATGGGTACAAAACATAATTGAAGAATGTCATTTACTTGGGTTAAACTTTAATAAAAGTAACAGTGTTATTTTTAGCGACAACCAAGCAGCCATTAATTTTTCTAACTCTCCAATTGAAAACAATAGAACTAAGCATATTGATGTTAGATATCATTTCCTAAGAAATTTAATAGTCAATGAATCTTTTAATGTTAAATTTGTAAATAGTAAAGATAACTTAGCAGATCACTTTACTAAACCAATGACTAAGGAAATAATACTTAAATTTTGTAATAAAATTTTTAAAAACTAAATCAAAACTTTTTGAGATTAAATGTTTAGTCTAAAGAAAATTTTAAATACTAAATTGAATTTACAACTTGGGAATTTTTTTAAAAAAGATGTCATATATGTACATTATTGTTTATCTTAAACCTCATTGATATAAGATAGTATATCTTGAGTATAAATTTTTGTGATATTGAATCTTTTTCACTTTACACCTTTGTATATACATCCATTTTCCATGACCCACATGATGCTAGATAATAGCTTATGTGTATAAAATTTTGTATTTTTCAACTTGGTAAAAAGTATGTGTTGAAAGTTTTGATAAAGGAATTTTATTATCTAATTACTTGCATCATGTATTTTTAAATATTTGGTATATCAATGCAGTCTAATAGTATTAATTATGTATACTTATATTGTGTTAATAGACTAAATTTTTTTTTTAAGCTTTTTGAATTATAGTGTTTATACTCAAATTTAAAGTAAACTTAAATTCTATGCTTATACAAAATCTTAATCTTTTAAAGTTGACTTGTTTAATATAATGTGCTTATACTTAAATTTTGGATACTTATAATTAAATTTAAACTAAAATTTCAATTTTTGAATGCTGATACTTAAGCATTGAAGTTGTGTTGTATATAAATTTCTACTTGATGTGAAATGTTGTTGTTACAATATTGTCGACAATACTTAACTATTTTTCAGATGCTATAAGTACTTATGCATTTTATTTTAAATTTAATAATGATATAATACTTTAAATTTTTTCCTTCATTATATGTTTGATAGGATACTGGGGGCCTTGGTGTTTATTGATATACCTTGGTTTCTCAGAGTAGGTTTTCTTTTGCATATGCATTGAGACTTAAGGATTTGCATGAGGGGGCCGATTGTTGTAAATAATCAATACATCGCGATTCACGTTCCTGTGAACGGGCGTTTATGCAAATTTAATATGAACGACTCTTCCCGTTCACCGGCGTGAACCGTGACGTTTTTCAACATGAGGTTTCATGCAAATCAGTTCTCAATGCGTACGCATCTGATTTGCATATCCGGGGGCGTTTCCGGAACTGTCCATTCTCGGATATATAGGGCAGAGGTTTCTTGAAGCAAACGAGAAGGTCGGAGTCGATCGAGATCAGACGTCTGAAGAAGTCAGACGAGATAGACACTGATGGTCTGATGCAGGCAGACAGAAATGTTTTTTTGACAGAAGCACTGCGGAATATCGTTTGACGACGGTGAATAGTCGAAATGGATGCAGATGTGGTCAGTTTGGACCAGCATGTATTGAACGTTAAATTTACTTACAAACGTTCGGAAGCCGCTTTAAAGATTTTCCTGATGTTCTATCCTTTGGTTTCCCTTTGCCAAGTGATGGTGGCTGAAATACACGCAAGTGATAGAGGTAGTATAGTAACTTACTACCAAATGCTTCAAGAAATCTCTGTCTAGTCATTTACAACTAAAAAATTTTTTGTACATAGTATATTTTTGATGTTTTACGGCATGGAAAATTACCAGGTACGTGTAATATGCCGAGTTGTGTTTTTCACCAAATAAAGTGAACGAAGTTTTTCTTTAAAACTGGACTTGTGTACTTTCATGACCCAGCCAACACTTATTGACTCTGACAGTGCGTGCTTTGCTATCTTCAAATTTTAAATTTTCCAACACTCTTTGTATGGTGAAAGATAGCGCTGATAAGAATTTCGATTGAGAGTGGACATGTAATCGACCGCTATTTTAATTCGACAGGCGCATCTCCTTTACATACGTTTCCGCAAATTGCCACATCTCTTACACGAACAATGCTCAAAAGATCCGCAAATCAGCGGAGGCTCTGGAAATGGGTAGAACACCAGGAAAGGATATTTTGTACTGCCTTCAGGGTGGCCTCTAGATACAATAGGAAGTATCTCATTAGCATATTGGTCAGCTGAGATCGAATCTGTTTTTACTAAGAACCGTCACATGTACACTATTTTTTTTCGTTCTAAGATTGGACAGGATGTACCCACTCAGAAGGAAATATTTTTCGAAAATATAAGCAGCAAGCTTTCACTCATTTGATGTTTGACGTTGATGTTTGACATTGTAATTGACGTTGAAAATCTATATTTTTGTTTCTATATTTGGATTAAAAAGGGCTGTTTTTATAGCCATATTATATCAGTTTTCTAATAGATGTATCAACATATTTAATAGTTTTTATAGTCGATGAAGCATGTCCTCAAATTCTAAAAAGAAAGTGAATGACAGACACTGCTTCGTACCTGAATGTAAAACAGATTACAAAAATTTTAGAGGCAAATATTCTCTATATAAAGCTCCTGACAACGATGAACTGAGAGCTAAATGGACAAAGTTAATTCCTCGTGCAGATAAAGTTCAAAACAAAAACTCTGTGGTTTGTGAGTTGCATTTTGCTAATGACGGGTTTTGCATTATTTAATTCTCTTGCATATAAGCGTAGTCAAGATCTAGGATAAGGGAGGTCGACGATCGAATGTGGGTTTACACAGATCGGGCTAGCCCGTTAAGGTTTTAAATCCAATGAGCTAAGATATACCGCAAATGCAAACGACATTCTAAACTTGGAACTTTTAGATACTCCGATTATAGAGTTATTCTCCCCAAAAAGTGAATTTCTAAGGCGGGCCCAAAACGAGTTCGCCCGATACGGTTCAAAATCGAAGGAATTAAAATATTCCCCAAAAGATAAGGATGTACTAAATTTATATTTTCTAGCTGTCCCGATTTTTCAGTTATTCTAAAAAAACGGGTCCATTCCTATGTCGGGCCCATGACGGACTACCTCCAATAAAGTTCATATCCGAAGAAACTTAAATATACCACAAAAGCCAACGACATGGTAAACTGGAATTTTTAGCTATTGCGGTTCTCGAGTTATTCTTAAAAAACGAATGCATTCTTCACCGGACCCAAAACGGCCTAGCCCGATGGGGTTCAAAATCTAAGTTAAAATTCATCCAAAAGGAAATGATATACTAAATTTACATTTTTTAGTTACTCCGTTTGATCGAGTTATTTTTTAAAAGTGAGTAAATTTCTATGGCGGGCTAACCTGATACGGTTCGAAATGTAATATACCTTAAACGACAATGACATATTAAATTTATACATTCAAGATGCTCCGAATTTTTAGTTATTCTCAAAAAACGATATATTCCTTTTGTTGGGCTCAGAACGGGCTACACAGAGGGGGTTCAAAATCTAAATTAAAATCCATCCAAAAGGAAATGATATACTAAATTTACATTTTTTAGCTACTCCGTTTGATCGAGTTATTCAAAAAGCGAGTCAATTTCTATGGCGGGCCAAGACGGGCTAGCCCGATAAGGTTCGGAAAGCGATGAAATATAATATACCACAAAGGACAATGATATATTAAATTTAGACATTCTAGATGCTCCGAATTTCGAATTATTCTCGAAAAAATGATATATTCCTCTTGTTGGGCTCAGGACGGGCTAAATCGATAAGATTTTTAATCCAAAGAGTTAAAATATACAGCAAATGACAAGGATATGCTAAACTTCGAATTTTTAGATACACCTGTACTCGAGTTATACCAAAAACAAGTAAAGTCCTATGGTGGGCCCAAGACGGGCTAGCCCGATAAGCTTCAAAATCGAAAGAACTGACATGTACCACAAGAGAAAATGTCATACCGAATTTCACATTGCTGTGATGAATGAACTTGATTATTTTGGATCTCAAATGTTTGAACAACCACAGATAAAGTTAAATAAAACTTAAAAATACGAATATATCCCTAGCTCAATCTCTCTGAAAATCAAATGACTTTTTGTGTATACCACTTGCAATAATTACTCCAAATTTCACACAAATTCATCAATTATTTTCAAAGATATCGGTCATTTCATTTGCATTAAATTCCCATTAGTTTCAATGTTAACTCCTCCGCTTTAGACCGCTTATTCGAGATCAACGCCGTCTGGCGGAGGCGGTTTTTAGGGAACCTGTTTTTCGCCTCGGTCGGCACACCCATATCCCTTCTAGACACTGTACCTTAGTGGTGGTGGCTCCAGTCCGATGAAGCCAAAATGGTTTTGAGTGAATGACATTTTGTACAATGAAGTTCAATAGAGCTATTCGATTCTTTCAGATTCATTTATGTTGCTTACAGGATTCCAAAGTGCTACATGACTCGCTAACTGTTTATAGCAAGTTAGTACTTTAGTGTTCACAACGATTTTATCTGGATGTTATAGACCATAGACTTCAGGTTAAAATAGAAAATTATTTTACGAACTTCTTTTTCGGTATATAAATTAAACTTATCTGACTAGAAATCAACCTGACCTATAATCTATAAACTTGTATGGTGGCACAAAAATATGTACTTGAATATGGATATTTTCATTTCTTTTGTTCAAACCTAACCAATCATTACACATTTTTAGAATCTCCAAGTTCATTTAATGTCCTAATTTTTTAAACAAAATAAGATTATCTCATACTTATGAACAAATATTTCACCGAGGAGTAAGTGACAGATTCAGCTGAAACAATAGCAACATTTTAAGTAAATTAAAGCTTTCACACACATTGGAAAACCCAGGTTAAAATACTAAAATATCGAAATTATAACCACTATACTTCGCAAACAAAGAGTTCATCCAAAATCCAATTATATACACTTGTAGGGATTTCAAAGAGCTATATTTTTGCATAATTGTTTACAGGTTTAGTTTTTGAGATAGCATTACAAACTTGAAAAAGGGGAAATTTACACTCTTCAACTCAACAAAACGATTACTCGAAAACTATAAGCACATTTTTGAAACATAAATATAGATTTAGCAACTAAATTTCCTAATACATATCCCTTACTATTTATATCTGTCCCTTACTATCCCTTACTATTTATATCTGTCTTTTATAGTTTCGAAGATATTTCGAGTGAAAATAAGCAAAATGAAAAGAAAACACTTGCTCGGGCAGATACTTTTTAGTTTTTCAAAAAACAAGTTTAAAATATTAAAAAATTGAAATTAATTTTATATATTCACAATCTTGACCCTATTTTCTACAAAACAAGAAAATATAGTTACATTTTTGTCTATTAGACTTGGAGGTATACACAACAAAATGTTTACATTTTTTTGCAATGCTCTGATTTTCGTCATAAAAATCCCAAGCATAAATGCTATTCAAACATAAAAATATGTGCCCTTTTTCTCTAAGAAGTGCCCTTTTTCTGGTAACAGCACCCTGCCCTTTTTTAATCCTGGGGGAAACTCTGCTTTAGCTATTGAAAACAATCGAGAGCCCAATTGAGGCTATTGGCACGGTTAAAATGTTTGTAGTAATAAATGGCCAGAAAAATGATATCTTGTTAGATAACATAATGTATTCACCAAAATTACGAAGGAATCTTTAAGCTGCTTCTATTCTAGAAGAGAGTAATTTTTATTTTCATGGGGAAAAGTGAATACTGTGGTTTTATGCACCTAATGGGGAAAGGTACTTTTATGCAAAGAGTACTTCTTTAAAAGGTTATACTTCTTTAAACCCCAGTATGAATCTAACAAAGTAAGTGATATCAGGGATCTCAAAAATGAAAATAGTAAACCAGAAAATGGTGATAGGAATAATAAGAAATCTAGAAATTCAAAAAATAAGAATTGTAATTTAAATTCTAAAGAAATTCAAAAAATAAGAATTGTAATTTAAATTTTAAAGAAATTCAAAAACATAAAAGAAAAGAAACTAATTTCAAAGGTAAGCAGTTCAATTATTGAATCTGATGGGGTAACTAAACTTTGGCATAAGCGATATTGTCATATTAATATCGACTACCTATATCAAACTAGTAAAGTTTTGGCAGTAAAAGGACTACCCAAATTTAAGTTCAAAAAGCTAAATTGTAAAGCTTGTATGTTAGCCCAAACCAAACAGATTACGTATAAACCAACAGGTAGGATAAGATCGACAAGACTTTTAGAATTACTACATATGGATGTATGTAGACTTTTACCTATACGATCAATGGGCGGTAATCGGTACTTTTTATCCATTTATCCTTTACCGATGATTTTAGCAGGAAAGTATTTGTATATTTTCTAGAAGAAAAATCAGATGTTCTAGAGATATTTAAATAAGAAAATCTTAAATATCAGAATGGATTGCGGCATGGAATTCTGCCATAACAAATTCAAAACCTTTCTAGCCAAACAAGGAATAAAAGCCGAGAGTACTAACGTGTATACACCTCAACAAAACAGTGTTTCCGAGAGATTTAATCTAACAACCTTAGATTGTGTGAAAGCCATGCTAAATGATAGCAAAGTAAACGAAAATTTATGGCCAGAAGCGATCCTATGTTTTTCCTATGTAAAGAACAGAATTTGCCACAAATTCAAATCAAAAACACCCTTAGAATTGCATAATGGTAAGAAACCAACAGTAGACCATCTCAAAATTTTTGGTACTTCAGTTCAGTATACGTGAGAAAATCTAA
This sequence comes from Amaurobius ferox, assembly GCA_951213105.1. NCBI lineage: Eukaryota > Metazoa > Arthropoda > Arachnida > Araneae > Amaurobiidae > Amaurobius > Amaurobius ferox. The sequence continues at coordinate 2,498,740 of OX578145.1, read as the reverse complement.
GCAACTCAGAAAGAAATTAGACATGAGAGCCCAAGAAGGGATTATGGTGGGTTATGCAACAAATACTAGAGGCTACCACATACTTCTTAAAAGGAAGAAAAGTCATCGAAATTAGTAATCGCAGATTTGATGAAGTGCATATGCAGGGGAAATCATCCTGGACCCGAATGGGGATAAGAGAAACCCCAAAACTGTCACCTTTAAGATAACCCTAGATCACTATTCTGAAGGTTCCAATGAGAAATGTTTGGAGAGGAAATCAGGCGAAAAAGCAGGGGGGAGTGAAGACACTGACGATGGTTTATTTGAAGGCAGTGAGGAAATGGGCCCTTTTGCTGATTCTAACCTGATTCTCTGTTCCGACATCCCTTGGGATCGCGAAGCCGTCCCAAGAACCGAAGGTAGTAGAATAGATGTTTACTATTATGTTAGGGAGGACAGTAGAAAGATATCAAGATCTTATAATGATGTGAAGAAGTATTGTAGTAAAAATAAAATTCAGTACAATCAAAACCTCTTCAACTTCAGAGAAAAGAAAACTAAAATAGGCTCAAAAAGGATTGGAAAACCACAGACTAGCAATACTAAAATTTGCATTCCTAAAAACTACAAAGCCACCCTTAGAGCACCCCAAGTAAGCGAATGGAAAATCTCCATGACAGAAGAAATTAAAATTATGAAAGAAAGAGACGTCTGGGAGTTAGTTCCCACACCTCCTTCGGAAAAAATAATTGGCAGTCGATCGGTTTACCTATTAAAAAGAGATGAAAAAGGGGAAATTCAAAGGTTTAAAGCAAGACTGGTAGCTCAAGGATATACCCAGATAAAGGGTGAAATGCATGAAGAAGTTTTTAGTCCTGTTGTAAACTTCAGTTTAATAAGATTATTTTTCACGATCTTTGTCATTATGCTAGATTGGGTACATCTTCAATTAGATGTAAAAAGTGCTCATCTTTATGCTAAATTAAATTATAGGATCTACATGAAACAGCCAGAAGGTTTTACTAATATGAAGTATCAGAATTATGTATGTCTATTGAATAAAGCAATATATGGGCTTCCCCAAAGTGATAGAGACTGGTTTCTGGAACTAGATTCAATGTTCAGAGAACTTAAATTTACGAAACTTAAGTGGTGCAATTGCTATTATATATTCAATAACAATGTTCTTATATTAGTTTATGTAGATGACATGGTTTTATTTTCAAATATCAAAAGGATATTGACTTGGTAGTTTCGATGCTTAAAGACAAATTCGATATAAAAATTTTGGGAAAAATAAAGAAATTACTTGGTGTAGAATTCGAGAAATCTGAAAATAAATTTCAAATACACCAAAAGCAATATATTGATAGTTTGTAGAAAATTTAAAGAATTTAAGTACCCAATTGTTTCATTACCAATAGCCAAAGGTCAAGTATTTAGTAAAATAGATTGTCCTGGGACAAGTGATGAGTTAAATCAAATGAAAAATATTCCGTATAGAAGTTTGATCAGATGCCTGAGCTTCATTTCCAGCAGGACACGACCTGATTTAAGCTACGCTGTAAATTTACTTTCTCAGTTTCAGGAGAACCCAGGTATAAAACATTGGGATGTGTTACTAAAAGTAATGGGATATTTAGACAAAACTAAAAATTATGCATTAAACTTGTCAAATATCAAAGAACTTAGTTTAAACTGTTACTCAGACTCAGATTTTGCAGCCAACCCAGATGATTGAGTATCTTTAGGAGGTATGATATGTTATATTGATAAAGTGCCGATATTGTGGTGTACCTTCAAACACAAATGTGTTAGTCTTTCCACTATGGAAGCAGAATATGTGTCACTGACTGAAGCCGCCAAAGAAATGGTATGGATGCAAAATATAATTGAGGAATGCTACCAGATAGGGTTAAAAATAACAAAAATAGATGTATAGTTTTTTGTAATAACCAGGCAGCTATTAATTTTTCACATTCCCCAATTGAAAACCATAGAACTAAACACATTGATATAAAATATCACTTTTTGAGAAATCTAGTTCTAAATGAGTCATTTAAAATTAACTTTGTAAATAGCAAGGACAATGATGCAGATTACTTTACAAAACCAATGACCAAAGATAGAATTCTTAAGTTCTGCAATGAACGATTTAAAGTGTAATTGTTCTTTGATTTACTTGTCAAACTTTGTCTTTATAAACTACAAATTTAATATTATAGTATAAATACATTATAATTTTTACTCTTACCTCAATGCACATGAAGAAATTGTTATTTGAGTATGAAATGTGTGTATACAAGTGTTGTAATTATACAATAGTAATCATTTTTTCACTTTTCGCTTTTTCAACTGAGTAGATTAGTTGCTCTAATATATTTAAAAAGATGAGATTAGTGATTTGTCAATATTTCACATAAAAATATAGAAATAGATTTTTTTTACTCTCACAAAGCAATTTCTGCTGATGTGTTTCAAAGTGTATGATGGATTTAGATTGATTTGGTGTTTAAATTCAAACTTTCTATTCAAAGTATTTTGTTATATACTGTATTTGTATTATGACACCAAAAGCTTATATTTTTAATTTTCCCTTAAGAATTGAAATATTTAAGGGAAAGTTTAAGTTTTTAAACTTAAACTTTGTAAATTTCCATGTTAATAATTAAGTTTAAACTTAACTGAAATAACATGTTTATACATAAAAACTTTTAAACTTTAAATTTTGCTAACATATTTATACTTAAATTTAAAATGTAACTTTACGTCATATTTATACTTCAATTTAAAATATAATTTTTACGACAGGTTTATACTTAAAATTTTCTTTTAACTAAAGTAATTATACTTAGAATTTTTAAAAGTCTAATGTTTTTGTAATTGACTATATTTCATGAATTTTATCAGTATCTATTGAGAATATAAATATTTATTACTGCGTTATGTGAAAATGTTACTGATGAACTTATATTATCTTAAACTGTCATTCATTATAATTTTAAATACAAAACTAAGAACTTAATTCACTTGAACACTAGATTAAATTTTTGAACATTTGCATCGAATTGGCTAATCTGCATGAGGGGGCCGATTGCTGGAAAAACATAATCATTTGATCGCGAATCGCTAATTTTCCTGTAAGTAGTTCAAAAATACAACTTACTCTTTTGCTAACTTACCTCCATTCACGGGAACGACTCACAAAGTTCTTCCAATAAATATCTTCATGCGGATTGGAAGTTCGATGTATGAACTGACTCCTTTGCTTACTATATGAATTGGACCTTGGAATTTGTTCCGGTAGGAACCGATCTCATGGTGTATATATAGGAAGTACACATTGGATTAATAAACGACGACTATATGCATGTATTGCATGTACTGCATTACGATACGAAGATACACATTGTACGTACGCAGGATTTGCATTGGATCATATGCATTGTTCTTAAGATAGCATTGTGCGGTCAGAACAGCTGAGCTATGGTTTTAAATAGCTGTTCAATTAAATAGCAGATAGAATATGGCTGATCCTAGTAATGGATGAAGTAGAAATACTCGCTTAAATTAACGTTCTAGTATCGAGTTGATAGCGATAATACTAAATATTCTACAGTGTTTAGTGGAAGGTGGCTAATAATGTACGAGGTAGTCCATATTTAGTCCATATTAGTCCATTTAGTGCTGTTTATTGACTGAATTTCTTTAAGGAAGTTAAAAACTAAAGATGGCCTTAAGTAAAAGGGTAAATCCTGGAGCTAAAGTGATGCAGCATTGTATCTAATGGATACTGGTGATTATATCTTTTAGACTTTGTTTAGACTGTGCTTAAAGAATGTTTTATCTAGTCAAATTAACCGATGACACTTAAGATTCCCGAAAGTGTGACCTTCAGAAGGTGGAAAAAGAACGGCATAGTAGCTGAATCAAGTGTGTCCAAACAATCCAATGTGGACTTCCTATGTGTGCTTAAACTTCAAATTATGTATATATGTTTTAGCTGTTATGTTCAAACAGCAACTGCCTTGATGTACTTTTGGCAAGATACCTACGTATTTCAATAAAATGTAATCTTTGTTTTTGAAACCAGACTTGATCTTTCATTTCACCACTGGACTAGCTCTGCTAATAATAAATCACTCTCTGCTAATTTAAAGAGTAAATAAATTTACCCAACAATGACTAGCATAGAAAATTAGATTCAACTGGCCGATCATACGACATCTTACAAAGTAGAAGATTCACGAGAGAGACTCATGTCATGTCTAATCTTGTCTAATGACCACCTAGTCATCGCCTTCGATATTCCCCTAGATCGGGGTATTTATACCAGTTTGAAGTTAAAGTTATTCCGGATTATGCTAATTTACGATTAAATGGAAATCAGCATGTTCCGGTCAAATTATGTCATGATCTGCAGGAACTCAAATTAAAAAGAGACAGACACAAAAGAAACAATCCAAATTCGGGACAGTTACCCAGGAGAAATTTAACCTTTAGATTTCGACCGTATCTTTAGACAGATATGCGAGTTTGTTTACATTGTGTTTCTAACATGGGACTTGATATGTTGTCATGTGACTTGAGGGACTCTTCCCACCTAGAGCGTTCCATTTTCCCTGTAATTCAATGGGAGAAGGTCAATGTCAAAGCACCCTTGAAAGAAGAAAATATATATTTTTAATTATTTCTGCTCCCCCTACGCTTTGGAGGATAAAAAAAATTGTAGGAGATATTGATGAGCTTTGTGACGAAATTTTTCCATCAATGTATTTATCAAAAAATATTCATTAAAACATCTTAAACTGCATTTTACTACATTTTGGTGATATTTGGCAGTTTTTGATCATGGCCGCGCATTTTGGATGCGCACAAGAAATAGTTTGTGCTTCCTAAAATAAAATTCTGAGATTGCAATCCAGAATATTTTTTACATCCCGTGATATTAGAAATTAAATTTTTTCAATTTTGGTATCCCACGGGGCTAAAAATATCCTTTTACTTCATTTTAAAGATAAAGAAGATATATTTTAATTATCTTACGTTCTGACTCTTATTTGTCTATAAATATTACATGTGTATGAACGATAATAGCATGTTGAGATTTTCTTATAACAAACTTTTGGTATAACAGAATTTTGAATATAAAAAACATTTTTATAAAAAAACAATATCTTTTAAGTACTTTTTCGCATTTGAAATAAACGCTGATATACTTATAAAGACTTAAGATACTTTAGACAATAGCTAACTATTTGAAATAATACACCTTCAATTAGGCAATACAATATATTAAAAAAAAATCTAGTACAATAAATGTACATGTGTACTTTGGCATATGTACTGGAAAATGTAACCAACTGATATCGAACAAATTGCATATAAAATTTATAAATAAAAGCATCCTAAGTTAATAACTGCATTGCAATTGGCATACTGTATAAGTTTTATTATAAAAGAAGTTAGTATGCAGTACGTCACTGTTCTCACTACTTCCCTCGCATTTTGATGTCTCTATGGACAAAAATTCTAGTTTTCAAATAGTAGTTTAGGCATATCGCATTGCCGTCAAAGCGATAAAATAGCTCATATCAAGTTATTTTAATATGTTTTCATTTGATCTGAATTGAAAACAGAAAGAAAAACAAGTGGTAGGAAAAGTATGTAAGATATCATTAACACAATTCAAACACTTTCCGCAAGATATTTGTGTTGTGTGCATATATGTGTGTATGTGTGTTTGTCTGTGTGTGTGCTTATATGTATGTGTTCTTGTGTGTGTGTGTATATGTATATGTGTTCTTGTGTGTGTGCATATATGTATATGTGTTTGTGTGAGTGCGTATTTGTATATGTATTTGCATGTGAAGTTTGGGTAAGATAATTTATGAACGTATATGTACGTACCGCCATGATATTTCATATGTAGACACATTATGTAAAATAATTGAAGAGTTGGTATTTGTTTCGTATAAATTCCAATATTAAAACACAAAACATTACAAGTTTTAAATTTTTTAGCATTATTTATTTTGCTAAGCAATGGTGTGACAGTTAGCTTAAGTGGGAAAATAATTGTTTGACCTATGGCTATTGTTTGACTAAAAGGTAAGAGAAATTAGATTTTTTATGCATTGATTTATTTTGAATTATATATATATATATATATACTCTAATCTATCATTGGAATTTCATATTATATTTTTATTATATATATATATATATATATATTATTCACGGTGAGAATTTACAAAGTAGAATTTTAGAAACAAACAAAGAATCATTTGAAAACAATTTTTGTGCTTTTGAAATAGAAAATATTTAGCAATTAATAGAAGACAGTTTACTGTAGCGATTTGCTCAACTATTACCTATATCTCATTAACAAAATGTTATCTATCGATATAATTTTTTGTTTTATAATAAAAAAAAACTTTAATATTAATTAAAAACAACTCAAAATCATTTTCTGCAATGATAATTTGAAAAAGAAAGCTAAAATAGCCGTAACAAAATGTGAAAATAAATGTGTAAGAAAAGAAAGTGTTTCAGAATCTTAATCCATGCATTTTGAACCTGTATATTTTAGAGATTTAAAATTACATAGATTAAGATTCTGAATAAAGAAAGTTGTGTATAACAATGAACAAACTACCACAATGGCACACTTTTACAATTTTCTGGAACTGCTACAATGCACCGTTCTAGCGCGAATGTGCCAAATCTGGAGGTCATTTGTAGAAGCGAAGGTGGAATTTCTGGGATATACTGGCCATGCTTTTAAGATCGCTAAACAAAGGAAAAGCTACCTCTATATAGTGATACTAGCTCTTTGGTTATAATGAAGTCTAACTAGATCCTTTTTATTTGGCTCCCCCCTTTCTTGAATCACCTTTCATTCACAGATAATTGCAATTTGAGGAATTAACTGACCTTGACCCCAAGCCCCATCCTCTAGTAATTTATCTTCCAGGAGGAGTGTTGAATCCAGCATTGTCACCGGCCAGGTGTCTATACTGCACACTCTATACTTTCTCCTTCTCCCTTTATAAATATTTATCTGCCCCCTTTTCTTTTGGGGTTAAAAACTACTACTAGTACAGGGGGATTAAGACAAATTCCTCAAACTTTGATGGCGAAATTCCATCTTCCTTTGTTAGCACCCCATCAACCTTTGTTAACCGTTGAACTGCATAATCTTGTAATTTTTAACATCATTTCCTCTCAGGGTAAATGTAGATAATATTAAACTTTCTTACTTGTAGCACAGTGTGAGTTAAAAAAAGACAGAGTCCATTCATGAAAACAAAATCAGCATTTTATTCAAAACTTCAGAGTCTTGCCTATTAATACAGGCTAGCTGCGGTAACAAGTATACAGTTGTTAACATATGTACAGATTTTTGAAGTTAGAAAAGACCGGCTAAGAAATTCAGTTTGGAAAAACATTAAGTAGACATTACCAACCACTTTAAATATCTACCACTTCGAAGGTCACATACTGGAACATGATTAAAGCTTTGTACATTTTTGGAGATGACTAGAATGACTTATTACTCATTACTGAATGACACATCAATGATATGAAAAGCTTTAACATCGTGACTAACATGATCAATAACAGATCAATAGCGAACATATTCGTAATTTCGATACTAATGCATTACTTGCATTACAGTACATTCTTACCATCTTACCATCTCTACATCCATCGATCATCTATCGATCTACTGATTCTTTACCTCCACAGATTCTGCTCCTCTACTGATTTTTCCAAACTTCCTATATATGCCAGGATCGCTACCTTCCGGAATGATTTCCGAGCTCCATCACTCAAATATGCAAATGAATTTGTGTACACGTCAGATACATAGATTTGCATGAAGACTTCTGCTGAAAGAACGCCGTGAGTCATTCCCAAGAACGAGGTAAGTCAAAAATAAATTGGTGTTTTTGAACATTGCTCAGGAGAATAATGAATCACAATTGTTTGTTTACGTTTTTCCAGCATTGAAGTACAGAACCTGTAGCCCACTAGGCAAGAATGAAATGATTGAAAAGAAAAGGTATTTCTTCCAGAAGCCCCCTTATTGCTTGTGTACTCACTCCGAAACAGCTCCCAACGTTACAGGAGAAGAACAAAACTGAAGAAACTCTGCATTCCCTCGTTCAGCTGGGAGTGGTCAGTTATCAATGTAGGGAGTATGGTAGTCAAATTTACAAATAAAAGGTTTTGTAGACAGAAGGAGTGTGCGGATTTCTTGGTGATTTTCTTTGAAAAGCGGAACCTTGAGGAGAAAAATTTATTTAAAGAAACTGAATTTTTCGGTAAAAGTGGATTTTTTGGGATAAAAACAAAGCAAAAAAGCGATTTTTTTGGGGCAAAAGCAAAAAAGTGGAATTTTGCCGAAAAGCAGAAGAATTTCATGCCAGATCTGATAGACTATCCCTGTCTACCTTTTAAGCAAGTGGGGTAATTTATTATCTTTCTGTACATTGTTCTGTTTCAGGATGAAAGGAAATTAAAAAAACCAATTTCCTCAATGTTGAAGTATTAAAAAAATTGAAAATATCGTATCTATCGGTTCTTAAATATCTGTTTATTGTTATTGGGAAAATACAGCTATATCGATGAAACTGATAATCAGTATCAGATATCAAATTGAGAATTATTTAATCAATTATGCTTTTGTGTGGGTTTCTAACATTTTTTAATAACTGCTCATAAAACATATTTATTTAGAATTATTTTCAATGCGAGTCCCTGGTTTTCCCAACTTGAAATTTTTGTATAACAGAAACAAATAGCATATCAACAAGATATATATTTTTTGAAAAAATTAAAGATACACTTATTTTGCAGTTTAAGGCCAAAGATTAAATCGAGTGGCCTTGAAATGAAAAATATAATCTACATATGACATATCATGAGTCATGTGACTTATCAGATGAAAAATCATACCTTAAGCTAGGAAAAGACCTTATTTACATGCAATCGGTAGAATAGGTCAAAATATCATTAAAAATTACCAAATTTTTCAAATTTTTATATATGAAAGAAGACTAATGAAAATCGGGGCTAAAATTTTGCTAGTCTTATATTATGCGAGTGAACGACAAAATAGCCAAGTTTTAAACAATTGGTGTCAGTCGAGTTGAAAATGTCATCATTTTGTGTCGATTTGATATGGACGAATTGAGATTTTCGAGGTTGTATTGAAAAAGTACTTATATTTTTCATTTTTGAAATCCAATTTTGTTGTCTTACTTTTGGGAAAGCAGGTGACTGGCAATGTCTCATAAAATTAGTTTCAGAATATTTGTTCTTCAGGCATTGATTGTATTTTATTTGAAAATTTAAAATCATTTCCATCTGGATGAAATTTATCAGTTTTTCTATGGCTTTTATTTTTTTATTTTCTCCAGAAAATACCAACCCAATTTTTTTCCCCTAGACAATTACATTTTAATTTATTTTACCTTCTTCATTCAATTTACAGTTTTTGAGGCTATTCCTGTCCCTGCTCTTTCTGACCAAGTTAACATACACATGAATAGACAATGAGATCTGAATATTCTAAATATCTCCAACTGAGTGAGACAAGATATAATATAGAAAAAAAAATTAAATATCTTTTTGGCTGATTTATAATTGTCATCACATATTGAAAAAAATTAATATTGGGGGAAAAAAACATACCTTGGCTAAAGAGGCAGGAACTCCAAGACCTGCAGCATGCATTAAACCTAAATGCTAATAATAATAAAAAAGGCAACATTAATACATTAGAAAATACTTGATTTTATAAATTATATATATATATATATATATATAAGCATTAGAAGTTAACAATAAAAGTCACTGGAACCAGCGAGTACACGAAAAAATTAGTCCGCTAAGATTATAAACAACATGTCTATTGGAAAATTTAAAAAGTTGAAGTTGAACAGCAAAGTACGCACTGGCATAGAGTCAATAAGTGTTGGCTGGGTCATAAAAGTATACAGATCCAGTTTCAAAGAAAAACATCGTTTACTTTATTTCGTGAGAAACATAACTAGGCAAATTACACATTCCAGGTAATTTTCCATGGCACAAAACATCAAATAATACTATGTACAAAAGTTTATAGTTGTAAATAATCCGACAGAAATTTCTTGAAGCATTGGTAGTAAGTAACTATACTACCTCTATCACTTGCGTGTATTTTCAGCCACCATCGAAGGTATCACACTTAGCAAAGGAAAACCAATGGATAAGACATCCGGCCGTCCAAATAGTTGCTCCTAGTCCCTTGGACGAGTCGGACGGTCTGGGTCTTCAACACTTAGCAAAGGAAAACCAATGGATAAGACATCAGAAAATTTTTAACGTGACTTCCGCACGTATGTAAGTAAATTTAACGTTCAATACATACTGGTCTAAACTGACCACATCTGCGTCTGTCTCGAATAAAAACCTTCGTCTAACAATATCTCGCCTGTTTCAGTCTAAAGCATTTCTGTCTGTCTGCATCAGACTATCAGTCTGTCTCTCTGTCTAATGTCGATCTGTGTCTATGTCGATTGTCTGAGTCAATGTCTGATTGTTTCAAGAAACCTCTGTCCTATATATCCGAGAATGGACAGTTCCGGAAACGCCCCCGGATATGCAAATCAGATGCGTACGCATTGAGAACTGATTTGCATGAAACCTCATGTTGGAAAACGTCACGGTTCACGCCGGTGAATGGAAAGAGTTGTTCATATTAAATTTGCATAAACGTCCGTTCACGGGAACGTGAATCGCAATGTATTGATTTTTTCCAACAATCAGCCCCCTCATGTAAATCCTTAAGTCTCAATGCATATGCAAAAGAAAACTTACTCTGAGAAACCAAGGTATATCAATAAACACCAAGGCCCCCAGTATCCTATCAAACATATAATGAAGAAAATTTTTTTTAAAGAATTATCATCATTACTAAATTTAAAAATAAAATGCATAAGTACGTATAGCATCTGAAAAACAGTTAAGTAATGTCGACAATATTGTAACAACAACATTTCACATTAAGTAGAAATTTATATACAACACAACTTCAATGCTTAAGTATTAGCATTCAAAAATTTAAATTTTAGTTTAAGTTTAATTATAAGTACCCAAAATTTAAGTATAAGCATATTATCATATTTAACAAGTCAACTTTAAAAGATAAAGATTTTGTATAAGCATAGAATTTAAGTTTACTTTAAATTTGAGTATAAACACTATAATTCAAAAAGCTTAAAAAATGTTAGTCTATTAATACAATACAAGTATACATAATTAATACTATTAGACTGCATTGATATACCAAATATTTAAAAATACATGATGCAAGTAATCAGATAATAAAAATTCTTTATCAAAACTTTCAACACATACTTTTTACTAAGTTGAAAACTACAAAATTTTATACACATAAGCTACTATCTAGCATTATGCGGGTAATAGAAAAATGGATGTATATACAAAGGTGTAAAGTGAAAAGATTCAATATCACAAAAATTTATACTCAAGATATACCATCTTATATCAATGAGGTTTAAGATAAACAATAATGTATATATATGACATCTTAAAAAAATTCCCAAGTTGTAAATTCAATTTAGCATTTAAAATTTTCTTTAGACTAAACATTTAATCTCAAAAAGTTTTGATTTAGTTTTTAAAAATTTTATTACAAAATTAGTATTATTTCCTTAGTCATTGGTTTAGTAAAGTGATCTGCTAAGTTCTTTTTACTATTTACAAATTTAATATTAAATAATTCATTGACTATTAAATTTCTTAGGAAATGATATCTAACATCAATATGCTTAGTTCTATTGTTTTCAATTGGAGAGTTAGAAAAATTAATGGCTGCTTGGTTATCGCTAAAAATGATACTATTATTTTTATTAAAGTTTAACCCAAGTAAATGACATTCTTCAATTATGTTTTGTACCCATACCATTTCCTTGTTGAAACATTTGACATACTTTATCTATATACTGACTTTGATGTATAAAAAATTTATTGTCACACTCTTCATCCATAGCATTACACCATTTTTCGAACTGGGAGGATTTAATAGCAGCGTTGTACCCTTTTGGTATATTTATTTCAATATTGCTTGCTTCTGGTCTGCCTTTGACCCTTTTAAGACCTTTACTTTCCCGAAAATTAAACAGTTGCTGATCAAATTGTACATTTCTTTTATCACAATATTTCTTAACATCATTGTGCGACCTCAGCCTTTTATTATCTCCTTGAGCATAATAATACACATCGGTTCTAATCCCATCGGGTCTTGGAACTGTTTTTCGCTGCCAAGCAATATCTGAGCAAGGAGTCATACTGGAGTCAGCAGGAGAGTCCGTTTCCTCACTGGATTCAGACGGATCGTCACCAGTGTCTTCACTCTCTCCTGCCCCCCCATCAGACTGCCCTCTCAGATATTCCCCGTCGGAGTATTCTGAAAGGTTATCTCTTGATATCCCTAAGGAGATATTTCTGGGACAAATTGGGTCCAGGATGCCTTCCACTACTTCACCCTCATCAAACCTCACATTGCAGGTTTCAATTGTTCGTTTTTCTCCTGACAAAAATATTCTATAGCCTTTAGTTTTAGTAGCATAGCATACCATCACCCCTTCTGTAGCTTTCATGTCTAACTTCTTTCTGAGCTGACTGGGTTTGCCTACATATGCTCTACAACCAAAGGTTCTAAGATGGTTGACTGAAGGTTTTCTACCACTGTAGAGTTCATGTGGAGTCTTAGTCTTAAATTTGTGACATATTCGATTTTCAGTGTATGTAAAACACAATATTGCTTCCGCCCAGAATCTGTCATGCATTTTGGTCTCGTTCAACATGGCTCTAACACAGTCAAATGCGGTTAAGTTGAATCGCTCCGATACTCCATTTTGCTGTGGGGTATATGTGTTAGTCCTCTCAGCCTTAATACCGATATCCCTCAGGTAATTTTTGAACTTATCATGGCAGAATTCCATTCCATTATCCGTCCGAATACATAGAATACATCCAGGTGGCCGGTAGAGGGCGATTATGAAGGTTGGTCATTTTTGTGCTGTGGTCTCAAGTTCTTTTATTTTGAGGTTTTAAAGTAAAGTGTTTTAATAAATAGTATTTAAGTGTTTTAGTATTATATTGAGTATTATAATCGACTAGTTAGGAAGAATTCGGTGAAATTGTGTTTGATCTGCAATGGCGAATCTTGATGTTTCAACGTCGGAAGATGTTGGATCTGTGTTGCGCAGAACATTTTCAGAGTGTATCAATAACTTAAATGTGATATTTTTATCTGCTTGTGAAAGAAAATCGGCCTCCAAGCAGGATAGGGCAAGTTTTGAGTGCAACAGAGAGAAGGTGATAGAGATTTTTGAGCAGGCATTGGATGTAGGTGATAAAACTGGTGAGCGTAAGAGCAGTTCCGATAATAACTTGGATTTCTCGGATAGAATTGTAGCACTGGTTGAACTACTTAATAGAAAAGTGCAGGATAATCATACTGACCTGCTTAGGAGAATGGTCAGCATTGAAGATAAAGTATACTCGGATAATAATGCAAGAAATGGTTTCATAAGGAACAGGGCAAGTGGCAGTGATCTGAAACAGTGTGGGATCGTTTCGAAGGAGATTGATCAACGTTTGGATTCTGTTCATAGTAATAGTATGGGCGAATGCTTGAAGGTAAATGTTGATGATGGAGTTGAAATGAACATCAGAGATAAGGAACAATGGCCAAATTTGCGTAGGTTTCGAAATCGAGCTGGTAGTGATCATATGCATGCAAACAGTGATAGGATTTTGAATAATGTGGGATCTGGTTCTGTGAGGATAGTCAATGACTACTCTAAGGGATATAGTGCTGAGCCGAAAATAAAGACTATTGTAAATGGATCATGTAGAAGTTCAAAGTTAGTGGCGGCTCAGAAACGCCCCAGAATGGGAGCGGTTTTTCTGTCAAGGTTGAGTCCTGATACGAGGGCGTCTGATATCGAATCCCATTTAAAGAGCTGCCTTATTGATAGTTTTACATGTACCAGACTTGTTACTAGGTTTAACTCATACTCCTCTTTTCATATTGAGGTCCTTGAACATGACATGGCGAAGTTATTAAAGGGTGATATTTGGCCAGAAGGTTGTTTTATAACTAAATTTTTTGGCAAATTAAATGATAAACAAGTTTTCCGGGAGGGTGTGACGGATGGCCTCGAGGATAATGATGTGAATTGACTACATATTGGGCCAGTGGTCAAGGATGGATGTTCTTCAAACCGGGACATTAAGATGTATTACCAGAATGTTAGGGGTCTTCGGACAAAAACTAACAAAGTGTTCTTATCTACGTTGGCCCAAGACTATGATATAATCTGTTTTACTGAGACTTGGCTATGTGAAAGTATAAAAAGCTCTGAACTTTTTGATGGCCGGTACACTGTTATATGTAGAGATAGGTCAAATATGGATAATCGGGATTTACGTGGAGGTGGGGTGCTGATTGCACTCAAGTCTAATATTTATTTCAAAGAGTTATCCATGGGTGATGATCAGGGGGAATCGGTGTGGATTAAAATTGATCTAGCTGTTGGCAAATATTTGTTTTTATGTGTAGTATATATTAAACCTGCTTCTGATTTTATTGCCTATGACAAATTTTTCAATCTGTTTGAAGCTGATTTTGGTTGTTTTAATCATGACATTATTATAGTTGGTGATTTTAACCTACCTGGTATTGTCTGGCCCTGTGTCATGTCTAATGAAGTTAATCACACGAATACTGAAATGTTACTTATGAATATTTTGAACCTGTATGAGATGAATCAACTGAACAAGGTGTTGAATATCAATGACAGAGCTTTGGATCTGGTTATCTCTAGATATGATGAACGTATTTTAAGTATTAAACGGGCTAGTGTTGAGGATATTTTGCTTCCTGAGGATGTACATCATCCCTCTATCATTATAACTCTTAATTATACTAAGACTCCAAGAGTCAAGGTGACTGGGAGGTCTCTTTCTGATTGTGTGCGATATGATTTTAAAAAGGCTGATTTTGAACTCTTGTATAAAAAATTGAGTAATGTTGATTGGAATTTCTTGAATTGGTCTAATAATATTGACTATGTGGTTAGTGCTTTTTATCTTCATCTTTTTCAAATTTTTGATACATGTATTCCTAAGACGGTTGCTAGAGTCAGTGACTACCCTCCCTGGTTTGGTCGTGGTACTATACGGAATATCAGGCTGAAGAACAGGTTTCGTGAAAAATATAGACAGCGAGGTTTGACTTATGACCTTATTCAGTATAAAGTGCTTAGAGCTAAGATTAAGTCTGATATTAATAGTGATTATAAATCTTATGTTAGGTTAGTTGAATTGTCTATTAAAAGCAATCCTAAGCGTTTTTGGTCCTATAGTAAGTCTAAAGATAAGACTGTGTGCAAAACTATGAATTTGAATAATACTTTGTATTCCACTGATAAATCCATTGCTAATGCTTTCGCTGATTTTTTTTGTGCTAATTATATTGTCAGTACACCGTTCGATGCTGATTCGTTTCCGGCTGGGCATTACAATTCGGATATCTCTGGTGTTGTGAGTGTTGGTCTTGTTACTTTGAATGATGTTTCTGATGGCATTAATTGTCTTAAGGGTTCTGGCTCGTTGGGTTTAGACAATATTCCTGCTTATATTATTAAGGCGTGTTCTGAATATCTTGTATATCCTTTACTTATTATGTTTAACCTGTCCATCAGGTGTAATGTTTTTCCAGAGGAATGGAAGAGATCGAGAATTGTTCCTATTTTTAAAAAAGGTGACAAATGTCGTATTGATAACTATAGGCCCATCTCCATTATTTCTCCTTTTGCCAAGGTTTTTGAGTTTGTGTTGCATAGATATATATACAGACAAGTTAGGTCTTTTATTTCTGTCAATCAGCATGGTTTCATGAGAGGCAGGTCAACTGTTACAAATCTTCTTTGTTTTAATTCGTATGTAATTGATGCCATTGATGCTGGGGGTCAATTAGATGTTGTTTACACGGATTTTGCGAAGGCTTTTGATTCGGTTGATCACGGTATTCTGATACATAAATTGAAGAGTATTGGGTTCTGTCCTAATTTGGTTATGTTGTTGAAGTCATATTTGGGTTCTAGGTATTCATGCGTAAATTTTGGTTCGTCATCGAGTAGGAGCTTTTCGGCTACTTCTGGTGTGCCCCAGGGCTCTATTCTTGGTCCCCTGTTGTTTATTATCTTTATTAATGATCTTACTGATTGTTTTGGAAATTGCCTTTTTTATGCGGACGATCTGAAGATTTTGTGTCCTACTTTTGATGCTATTTCGTGTAATAATATTCAGTCGGAGCTGCTTGTCCTTTCTGATTGGTGTGGCAAAAATCGTTTGCATCTCAATATCAGTAAATGTAGTGTGGTGTCTTTTACTCGTAAAAAAGTGCCTATTTTATTTTCGTATGCTATTAGCAACTCTGTTTTGACTAGAAGGTTTTCTATTGCTGATCTTGGGGTCACGTATACATCTGATTTTTCTTTTTCCACACATGTCTCCAATATTTGTGCTAAATCATACAGAAATCTAGGCTACATCAGGAGGATTACGCATGATTTTGTAAATGAGGATTCCAGAATAGTTCTTTTCAATGCCTTGGTCAGGTCTGGGCTGGAGTATGCGTCTGTGGTTTGGAGGCCTTTTCAGGCCGTTCACTCTAGAAGGATTGAGGTCATCCAGAATAGTTTCTTGAGATATCTTTATTTTAGGAAAACTGGCATTAGTTGTTATGCATTGTCTTCTGCTTTTTTGCGTGGTTTGTTTGGTGTTGTAAGCTTACAGAGAAGAAGGGATTTTATTCTGTGTTCTTTTTTCAGGAGTTTGTTTCGTGGCCGAGTTGACTGTTCCCATGTCTTGGGTGGGATTGGTTTTCATGTCCCACAGTATAGAACTAGAAGCTTGAATTTATTTGCCATTAGGAAGTTTGGGTCGAGTATTGGCAATAATTGTGCTATAAATTGCTTTTCTAAATTATACAATGGTTTCCCTGATTATCTTGATATTTTTTATTCTTCTGAGAAGGATTTCAAAGAGCATTTGTTGTGAACATCTTGTGTTTTATTACATGTATTCTTGTGAAGTTTTTTTTTTTTTAATTTTAATGTTTTAACTTTTTAATGTATTTTAACTTTTTTAATGTATGTCATGGTATTTTGAATGTAGTTTTGCTCCTGCATGCTGTAACTGGGACTACGTCTTGTTGCTTGCAGTCTTTGTAAATAAATAAATAAATAAATAAATAAATAAAATTTTAGTACCTAATTACCTTTCCTCTCTTGCTTGAAACTCTTTAAAATGTGAAAACACTTCTGACTTCTGTTTCATAAGGTAAACAAAAACTTTCCTGCTATAATCATCTGTTATAGTTACAATATATTTATTTCCACTATATGAGGCTGTAGGCAAGGGACCACACACATCCATGTGTAACAATTGTAATGGTTTAGTGGACCTTATTCTACCATTGGGTTTATACGATACTCCCCTAGACTTAGCCAATTTACAAGATTTACAATTTAACTTTTTGTATTTAAGCCTAGGAAGTCCGTTTACAGCAGAAACTTTGCTGGTTTGGAGGAGATATTCAGCGTTTATGTGGCAATATCGTTTATGCCAAAGACAGTTTGTACTATTAAGTTCAGTTACTGAACTGCTAGGCTTAGATATTAAACTATCCACATTTTTATTCTTAGTTTTTGTTTTGTCCGATTTAAATTTAGTTTCTTTAAAATTAGGTGCTATCTTTATTTTTCTGGAAGCAATAGGATCCCTATCTTTAGATTTCTTATCTTTTTTGTGTTTCTTGTCTCCATCTCGATCCCTATCTTTAGATTGACGGTTTTCTATGTTATGTTGTTCCTAGGTACTATACTTAGGTTTTAAGAAATACAACCCATCCTTTCTTTTTGCATAAAAGAATTTCTCCCCTTTGGGTGTAAAAAACCATAGCACCCCATTAACTCCTTGAAAACTAAAACCACCAGGTGACGTAGTTGTCTCGCGTCAGCAACTCCGTTCTACTTGCCTCCATGGCCACTCGTAGATTTAAAGAAGCAGAAGTAAAAGTCTCTTGTACACTGTTTACGTTTCGTTTTTGTTATTCACACGTACTTCAAAATGGTGCCAGGCGCGGCCCCCATCTGAACACTGGAACAATAATTCTTTAAAATACTTGCACTTATGATTCTATTGGGCGTTAAACTGGGCCATAACCGTTTCTTGTTGGAAAATTGAAAAATTTGAAGTTGAAGTTGAACAGCAAAGTACGCACTGGCATAGAGTCAATAAGTGCTGGCTGGGTCATAAAAGTATACAGATCCAGTTTCAAAGAAAAACATTGTTTACTTTATTTCGTGAGAAACATAACTAGGCAAATTACACATTCCAGGTAATTTTCCATGCCACAAAACATCAAATAATACTATGTACAAAAGTTTATAGTTGTAAATAATCCGACAGAAATTTCTTGGAGCATTGGTAGTAAGTAACTATACTACCTCTATCACTTGCGTGCATTTTCAGCCACCATCGAAGGTATCACACTTGGCAAAGGAAAACCAATGGATAAGACATCAGAAAATTTTTAATGTGACTTCCGAATGCATGTAAGTAAATTTAACGTTCAATACATACTGGTCTAAACTGACCACATCTGCGTACGTCTCAACTAAAAACCGCCGTCTAACGATATCTCACCTGCTTCAGTCTAAAGCATTTCTGTCTGCCTGCATCAGACTATCAGTCTGTGTCTTCGTCTAATGTCGATCAGTGTCCGAGTCTATCAGTGTCTATGTCGATTGTCTGAGTCGATGTCTGATTGCTTCAAGAAACCTCTGTCCTATATATCCGAGAATGGACAGTTCCGGAAACGCCCCCGGATATGCAAATCAGATGCGTAAGCATTGAGAACTGATTTGCATGAAACCTCATGTTGGAAAACGTCACGGTTCAAGCCGGTGAACGGAAAGAGTCATTCATATTAAATTTGCATAAACGTCCATTCACGGGAACGTGAATCGCGATGTATTGATTTTTTCCAACAATGTCAGTAATGTACAAATAAATACTCTGATATTTAATACAATAATATGCATGTGCAAATGCGACTCAAGGGCATGCGCCCTCCCCGATAATAGGATTTCTGTTAGGCACTACAAAAATAAACAAACAACATATCATGATAGCATTACGGTCAAAGTTTAAGTATTGGATATTTCCGGTTAACTGTTTGGACTATGGATAGTTCGTTTAATGTCTGAGTTGAATTACATTTGAGTTTCTGCAGATTGTCTGAGTTGAATTACATTTGAGTTTCTGCAGATTGTATTTTAGCTGACCGGAATATGCTAATTTTGCATATCACTGGAAATTGGCACACTCAGTAAGTCTTATAACAGATGATGGGTATAAATGCTTGGTGCCAGTAATGGCACTTGAGAAGCTAGTGTTTAGCTATGAGCTGAGGCTGATGTTTAGCTATGATTTAGCTTGTAATTAGCCACATTTAGTCCGCGCGAGCTTGTTTATTAATTATAATATTTGTAGTTGGTGTCGAGTTATGTTATGTTAATAGCCGATGTGTTATGGCTAGGCTCAGTACAGTATTGGAGTGATGTTCTTCTGATGTATTTTCTGTAAGCTGCATCAAAGTCAACTATGTATACTATTTTCATTTCTGTTTGATTTCATTTCGTGAGTAATAAATTCAATTTTTATTTTTTACTCACTGATACTTCTTTTACATCACTATGTGTCCCACTTACTGTATACTCATCAGTCATTTCCTACTTCGACTGAAATTTGTTGACATTTGGTCATGAGTCCAGTACAATGCAGTGTGCACATATTTTAAAGTGAACTTTTAACCTAACAATTCGACAGGGGCCATGGAATGGCTGCAAGTTTAGCCCTAACAGTGAACCACCAGATTGTTTACATTCCGTTTAAAGCTGAGTTGAGTTGTAACAGTCATGGAACCAGAACAATTACACAACATGGAGCGTAAATATGGAATACACTTTGAAAAGATAAGGTTGCTATGGTCATGTCACAGGCACAGTAATTAAGTTAGAAGAAGCTACTAAAAAAGGAAGACTTGATTAAGAGAGGAGAAAGAATAAAGTCATTACAATGCCATATTATGGAATGGAAGAGGATTATACAGAGTTAATCTCCTGCACCAATGCCCCCCAAAGTGGCATGAGATATTCCGAAAGAGCACTTCTAGCCTGTGCCTTCAAATCCTGCACCAATCTAATGTAGCTATTAGATGAATTCTTTGATGAAAGACCACAAACAGACAAGTCCATTGGCATCTTTATTGCCCATATTATAAATCCTGTGAAATTTAACTCAATATCCTTTCAAGGCAAATCTAATTGAAGTTAAACTTTCCTTGTAGCACAACATGAGTGAAAAAGACAAGAGTCCATTTTTGTTGAAAACAGAAATCAGAGCTTTTATTCAAAACATCAGTCTTGCCTAGTAGTACAGGCTAGCTGCGGTAACAAGAATGCAGCTGTTAAACATATGTACAGGTTTTTGAAGTTGAAAAAATGGCCAAGAAGTTCAGTTTGGAAAATCATCAGTAGACTTTACCTTCCACTGTATATCGTTTGACTTTCAATCATTTGATGGTTACATACTGAAAACATGATTAAACTTAGTATATTTATAGATGACTAGAATGACTTTTACTTATTACAGAATTATACACTAATGATTAAAATTGTAAAGCACCGGGTAAAAATTAAAGCTTTAGCATCGGTACTAACATGATCAATTACAGATCAAAAACAAGCACATTCATAATACCATAAATTCCTACATCCATGCATCTCGTACACTTCGTGTACATATCAAGCTTGTACTCGAAGAGACAGATAGATAGATAGCTAGATCAATAGATAGCTAGAGCGATACTGATCTTTGCACACCGAACTTCTTATATATGCCAGGATCGGTACCTCCCGGAATGATTTCCAAGGTCCGTTCAAGGTACAATTACACCATTCAAGTTTTGTAAATTTTAGTTCTTTAAATATGGAATCTAGTTCCATAAACCAATTCCTACCACTTTGGGGGAAGTTCATAAATTGCCTTATTTAATAAGTATACGTAATCGTCGTACTTAATATTAGTGAAACCTTCCGGTTGTCTCATGTAGATTTTATACTTCCACTTAGTATATAAGTATGCTCATTTGATATCTAGTAGAAAATGCATTCATCCTAGCATGCTGACAAAGATTCTGAAAAATAAGCTAATATGACTGTAATAACTGGACTGAAACCTTCAGCGTACGTGTCACCCTTTTCTTGGGTATACCCTTGAGCCTTGCCTTAAATCTTTGTATTTCCCCATTTGCATCTGTTTTCAATGTATAAACCCATCGACTGCCTATTATTTTTTCTAAAGAAGGTGCAGGAACTAACTCCCAGATATCTCATTCTTTCATAACATTTATTTTTTCAGTCATGGCATTATTTCATTCTTTGACTTGGGGTGATTTGAGGGTGGCTTTGTAGTTTTGGGGAATATTAACTTCTACATTACTAGCTTCTGGTTTATTAGACCCTATGTTACTTCTTTTTTCACTAAAGTTAAAAAGATTTTGTTTATATTGTATTTTGTTCTTTTTACAATATTTTCTTACATCATTATGGGACCTTAGTCTTCTCCTACTGTCTCCCTTAACGTAATAATATATGTCTATTCTACTACCGCCAGCTCTTGGGATGGCTTCGTTATCCCAAGGGATATCCGAACAGGGAATTAGGTTGGAACCAGCAGAAGAGTTCGTTTCCTCACTGTCTTCGGATAAACCGTTGTCAGTGTCTTCACTCTCACCTGCTTTTTTGCCCGATTTCCTATCCAAACATTCCTCAAAGCCTATAGAATAGCAATCTGGGGTTACTTGAAAGGTGACAGTAGGGGGTTTCTAGTATCCCCATTTGGGTCCAGGATGCTTTCCTCTGTGTTGATACTTTCTTCAAACCTAATGTTACTCGTTTCAATTATTTTTTAATCCCCTTTTAACAGTACCTGGTAGCCTCTAGTACCTGTAGCATAACCCACCATTACCCTTCTTGGACTAGCATATCAAGTTTTTGCTTGCTTGTTTGGGTTTTCCAACATACACTTTACTACCGAAAATCTTAAAGTGATCTACTGAGGGTTTTGCACTATTATAAAATTCTAGTGGAGTTTTAGTTTTAAATTTATAGCAAACTCTATTTTTGACATAAGTGAAACACAAGATTGCTTCTACCCATAACTTGCCGCTTAATTTACTTTCATTAAGCATTGCTTTTATGCAATCCAAAACAGTGAGATTAAATCTCTTGGAAACACTTTTGCTGAAGAGTACAGGGTGAGTTTTAATTAACCTACAACTTTTAACTGAAATAACTCTTGAGTCATTGCAGATAGTACTACAAGCATTTTTTTATTGAAAAGAACATGGAAAAGGAATTTAATGGATAAGGTTTTCAAAGTGAGAACCTCCAGAGGTGACACAATAGCGCAACCTAGTCACAAAGTTGTCAATTACAAATTCAAGTGTTTCTTTTTTTAGGCTTGAAAATTCAAAATGAGTCAGTTATGGAACTTTTGAGGCTAATAAGGTCTGTCGGCTTCTTCTTGTAAACGAAATTTTTCATATGACCCAAAGATAGAAATCACATGGATTAAGATCTGGTGAATAAGGTGGCCAGTGCAATGCACCAGGATAACGATTTGGGTATTGATAGGTGATAACTCGGGTTCCAAACTCACTGTTAATGCTGTCAAAAACACTGACTGTACTATGCGGAGGAGCACCGTCCTGCATGAACCAATATTCACTGGTGTTCATACCCTGATTACGAATTTGGGGAAAAACGACTGTCTCAGCATTACCTCATAGGTGTAAGCTTTAACTGTTGACTCAAAGAAGATTGGTCATATAATTTCTGATCAACAAAGAGCAGCCCAAACTGTTACCTTTTTTGGATGCAACGGTCTTACGTTGACAAATTCAGGTTTGGAGGATTCCTAAAAGCGATAATTTTGTTTGTTCACCGGATCAGACAACCAGAAATGGGCCTCATTAGAGAACCATATGTCCTTTTTGTCCAATTCCCCAGTATCGATGAGGTCCAATATCTCATTGGCAAAGTCACATTGCTGAGGGATAGCAGTATCTGGGATGAATTGTAAAGTTTGGATCTTGTAAGGAAAAGTCCGATATATTTTCTTATTATCTTGACTGCAGTGCTCTGACTGATATCCAATTGACTTGCAAGTTGACGAGTGGATGTGCTTGGCTCTTCTGCTATGATTGCTCTTGCTGTATCAATCACATCCTCTGTTCTAACAGTTACCTTTGTGCCAGCTTTTCCTTTCAAATCATCTTTAAGATAACCAAAACTTTCAAACTTTCTTATCAGATCTCTTACCATTAACCTAAAAGGCTTAGGTCAGTTTCTGAATGTTGAAGACCACTTCCGTAGACATAGTGTTGCATTTTCACCACATAAATACCAATTTTTAACAAAAATACGATCTTCGGTTGAATATGGCGCTTTCTGAGATATTTTCAAAATGTCGTGGAACTAATGCTAAACAACTTCCTTTTATGCGCTCTCTCATTGCACACATTCGTTGCGACATCTTGTGAGACTCTGAGAAGTTATTTCAGTTAAAAGTTGTAGGTTAATAAAAACTCACCCTGTATATACATTTGCCCTTTCAGCTTTAATACCCTCTTTGGTTAAGTAATCTTTAAACTTATTATGGCAGAATTCCATGCCGTAATCTGTTCTTAGAATTTTTCTATTTAACAATCTTTCTTCTCTAATTTGAAACTCATTAAATACCTTAAATACATCCGATTTTTGTTTCAGAAAAAATACGAAAACTTTTCTGCTATAATCATCGGTCATCGACAAAAAATATCTACTTCCACCTAATGATTCTAGTGGCATGGGTCCACACACATCCATGTGTAACAGTTCTAAGGGCTTAGTGGATCTTATCCTACTCTCTCTTATCGGTTTGTAAGATATTCATTTTGTTTTAGCTAGTTTGCAGTGTTTGCAGTTTAATTTTTGGAACTTAAATTTAGGAAGTCCCTTTAGAGCTGAAACTTTACTTGTTACTACTACTACACATATAATCAACATTAATGTGATAATATTTTCTATGCCAAAGGTTGGTATTAACATTTGTTTCAGTAATAGGGCTACTCAGCTTATTTTTAAAATGTTAAATCTTTCATTGATTGGTTTCCTAGCTCCCTTAGAGTTTCCAAAATCGGATCTCAACTTTTTACCTTTCGTAATCTGTTTTGTATTTATCTGGATTTTTCATTCTTTTAGATGTTTGTTACTTTCGTTTTGTCTATCTTCATTTTCAGGTTTGCTCCATTTATAATTTTGATCCCTGATTTCCTTTAAGCTATCAAATTCACATTGGGGTTTTAAAAAATACAATCCTAACTTTCTTTTAGCATAGAAAGACTTTTTTCCCTTTGGTGTAAAAAACCAAAGTAACCCTTTTCCCCCATAAAAAGAACAATTATTTTCTTTTAATACTGGAGCTGCTAGAAGATTACGATGTAATTTAGGGGAATACATTACTTCATTCAAAATGATATAATTTTTCTGACCATTAACAATAACAAACATTTTGATAGTTGCGATAGTTTTAATTGGGCTTTCGAAGTTGCCTACTGCCAGAGACATTGAAGTATCTTTCATTTATTCATAATTTAAGAACAACGATTTGTTGTTGCAAAAATGATGCGTGGTAGCAGTATCTACGACCCAATTGAACTTATCGATGGGATCCATAGCAAAACTGGTCTCAATATTTGTTTTTACACTTAATTCTACAATACTAGACATACTTTTCATTTTAAGTTTTGGACAATTTATCTTTTTACAAAGATAACAAGATCCTATTTGTGCCTTTTTAACTTTAGGCTTAGCCTGAAAATTCCTTAATGAATTACACATAGAAACATTTTTAATTTTATACGATACAGAGTATGCTGAATTTACACTTGCATTGAGGTCCCGGTTTTGCTGCCTCAATCGACCTTCCTCAGCAGAAAGTTCAGTTTGTATCTTATCTAGTATGAAGTCAGCATCCGGCCATGGGTATATGATCTGAACAATACCTTGGTAAATTTCAAGTAGATACCGGATCGCTTGCAAAACCACATAGAGTTCAGCTATAGGATGATTAACGTCCTTTAGTTTGGAAATAGTTTTCTTAAGTCGTGCATAAAATATTTCAATCGGATTGGCTATTTCCAGACGAATGCAGAAAAAATCATCGAGTAGTGACACTAAATTTGCTCTAGTTGGTGCATCGAAATGATGTTTCAATTTATCCCATACATCAGCGGGATCATCAGAAATGTAAATCAGTTCTTGGTATTCTGGCGATAGTCCGTAAAACAGCATAGATAGTGCTTTGTTACATCGACGGATAAATTCATCTTGATCATGTCTGGTTGTTGTTTCATCAATCGCCTTTACGCTTCTTTCTATGTATCCATAACACCCTTCGGCCTTGAGGGCAAAGGTAATTGCGATGTCATGCATTGTCAAACAATTAAACACGACTGCAAGATTTAGTAAATGAGGAATGGCAATGCGAGTGACAGTGTTGACACGGAGGTTACGCATGTACATGTTGTGAGTGTTTGGCACGTCATAATAAAGTGATTTAAAAACATGTTTCCATAATTAATACCCATTAAGTATTAACACATGGTGGCAGCGAATGAACTCGCGGTTCTGAAAGGTAAATACGATAGTTAATTCTCCCAATTTCTGAGTGAATTTAATATCTGCATTCCAACTATGGCCGAAAACGAAACTACAAGACAGGTACCGGTATACCAAATTCCAGCTCCGGATTCTTTTACATTTACGACGAATTCCGGATTCTTTTACATTGACGAATGGAAAAGATGGAAACCAGGGTTAGCCATGTATGATAGTCAGAAAGAGACATTCATATCATCTGATGCATCGTCGTACGGTTTGGGAGTTGTATTGTATCAACCACAAGAGGAAACATTGCGTCCTGTATGCTATGCTTTAAGGACAGACACAGAGAAAAAATATGCACAAATCGATAAAGAGGTCCTAGCAATAGTATGACAGATTTCACAACTACATTGTTGAATTGAAGGTCAATATCCAAACTGACCACAAGCCTCTAGTGCCTATCCTACTGCAAAAGCCCTTGTATAGTCTAAAATCACGTCTGCAAAGAATGAAATTCCGCATGATGAGATATGACTATACCGTCAAGTACTTACCAGGTAAAGATTTGATACCTGCAGATACTTTATCTCGTAGTCCTTTACCAGTTAAGGGTGAAGAAGAACCGACAGAAGAGATGTGCCTATGTTCAAATGATCGTAGAATCGTTTCCAGCTTCAGACAAGCGGCTGACTCATATGGTCATGTCAACAAGAAGATCACACGTGTAAATTATTGGATAAATACTGCTCAGAAGGTTGACCAGAAAAACACAAGCTTCCTTATGAATGTCAGAGGTACTGGGAGTATAGAAACTCAATTGTTCTACAGGATGGACTGTTGCTCAAAGATGCACGAATTCCACAGAAATTGCAAGAATATATTTTGAACTGCATACATGAGGGTCATCAAGGCATTACAAAATGCCATGCTAGAACTAAAGAAGAAGTTTAGTAGCCTGGTCTATCAACAGAGATTGAGAAGTTAATCTTAAATTGCCCAAAGTGCATACAGCAGCAAAATATCTTAAGGAACCACTTATCCCATCAGAATTCCCAGAGCAGCCATGGCAGATAGTAGAAGCTGATTTTTTAAAGCTTAAAAATAGATGGTATCTCATAATGGCTGATTACTTCTCCAGATACTTTAAAATTGCAAAACTGAAAATCAGACTTCGCCAACAGTGATCAACCATATGAAATCCATATTTGCAAGACACGGAATCCCAGAGACTGTTCATAGTGACAACGCCTCTGAATTCTCACAAAAAGTTGCTGATGCAAAATATAAGAAGTTCTCGAAACAGTATGGATTTATGATTGTAACATTGAGTTCAAGATATGTGCAAAGCAACAGGTTCATTGAGGTAAAAGAGTTTAAAATGCATTACACAAAGTCTGATTTAGAGGATCCATATCTAAGCTGTTAGCTTTACGAACAACACCATTAGAGAATGTCTCCAGTCCAGCTGAACTGTTAATGGGACATAAATTAAGGACCAGAATCCCTGCGTCAAGTCATTCACTGAGACCTAAGTTACCAAATTCAAAGGTGCTTAGAAAAAAAGAGGAAAACTGAATCAAGAAGCAAAAGTACTACTTTGATCGTCATCATGGTGTCAGAAAACTACCTCACTTGAAAATAGGACAATCAGTGTGGGTTTCAGATATGAAAACCCATGGGAAGATACAAAATACCCATCAAAGCTCAAGATCGCACTTAGTGGAAAAGCCTCGAGGTCTTCTGAGACGAAATAGAATTTTCCTGCATCCTTCGCCACTTGTTGAAATATCTACAGAGGAAGAGACAAGTATTCCTAGACTAGATATCCCAGGTCGAGAAGAAGATGTTGGAATTAGCAACACAGAAGATCAGAAGTCTTCTGATGATGCAACTGAGCTAGAGGAAGAGGAAGAGACAAAGCCAACACCTTTGTATAAAACTCGAAGTGGGAGACCTGTTCGAGTGCCCTTTAAACTAAATCTGTAAGACCGAACATTGGAACTTTAAAGGGGGAGATGTGATGTCATGCATTGCCAAACAACTAACCATGACTGTAAGATTTAGTAAATGTGGAATGGCAATGCGAGTGACAGTGTTGACACAGAGGTTACGCATGTATGTTGTGAGTGTTTGGTATGTCATAATAAAGTGATTTAAAAACATGTTTCCGTAATTAATACCCATTAAGTAATAACATAGCCATGCTGTTGCTCAAGGTTGCATAATTGTCCTTATTGAGTAAAAGCATCTTAATAGGCTCCATTATTCAGTAGTGATAATCTCTCAACTTTTTGTAACTGAATTTGCTACTACGATGGGCAGATTTAAGTGGCCCCCCATCTATTTGACTCAGCTTTCCTGGGCTCTTATCCTTTTCGGATAATCATCTTGATTTTGTTGGGCCCATAACCTTCCTGTGAAATTTAACTCAATATCCTCTCAAGGCAAATCTAATTGAAGTTAAACTTTCCTTGTAGCACAGCATGAGTGGAAAAAGACAGAGTCCATTTTTGTTGAAAACGGAAATCAGAGTTTTTATTCAAAACATCAGTCTTGCCTAGTAGTACAGGCTAGCTGAGGTAACAAGCATGCCATATGTACAGGTTTTTGAAGTTGAAAAAATGGCCAAGAAGTCCAGTTTGGAAAATCATCAGTAGACTTTACTTTCTGCTGTATATTATTCGACTTCCAACCATTTGATGGTCACATATTGGAAACGTGATTAAACTTAGTATATTTGTAGATGACTAGAATGATTTTTACTTATTACAGAATTATACACTAACGATTAAAATTGTAAAGCACCGGGTAAAAATTAAAGCTTCAACATCATTACTAACATGATCAATTATAGATCAATAACAAGCACATTCATAATACCATAATTTCCTACATCCGTACATATTGTACAGCTCATGTACATATCTAGCTCGTACTCAAAGAGACAGATCAATAGATAGCTAGATCGATAGATAGCTAGAGCGATACTGATCCTTCCAAACAGAACTTCTTATATATGCCAGGATCGGAATCTCCCGGAATGATTTCCGATGTCCATTTCTCAAATATGCAAATGAGTTTGTGTAAGCGTCGGATATTCAGATTTGCATGAAGACTTCTGCTGATAGAACACCGTGAGTCATTCCCGAGAATAAGGTAAGTAGTTCAAAAATAAATTGGTGTTTTTAAACATCGCTCAGGAGAATATAATGAATCACGATCGTTTGTTTATGCTCTTCTAGCAATTAAACGGAAAGTACAAAGACTGAAGGTAGAGTTTCAGACTATCTGTCATTTGCCCAACGACTTTCAAGGGATTGTTCAGATCTTCTACCAGCTTCCAGATAAGGAGTTCAAGTTAGAAAAGATAGAATCTGAGCTCCTGGCCGAAGAAGACCACCTTGCCCAACAGCAAAGGGGCCAAAATCTCAATGTGAGTACTACTTCAGTCTTTAGTGTAAAGAACTCTAAATTTAAAACTGTATATAAAATGCCCCCCCCCCCCCCCACACAGAAATATATCTCATATCACTTCTAAAAGTCAAATGACAAAAAAGTAGGGCCTTGTTATTTATGTAAGAAATTTGGCCATTTAAAAGTTAATTGTAAAAAATATAATGCCGATATTAGTGAAGTGATAGAAAATAATTGTTTTTCATTAGAAAATTACAATGTTGTCTCTATCAGGTAATTCAGCTAGGTAATAGATACAGCAGCAACTGGACATTTCTGTAACAATATAAATTTGTTTTCAAAAATTAAAAAGTTAGAAGGGACATCAATGTCCTTAGCTGCTGGTGATTACGAAAGCCCCATTGAAGGCGTCGGTACAAAAAAAATGTTTGCTAATTACAAAGGAAAACAAAATCAAATAATTTTATCAGATGTTATCTACTCTCCTAAACTCAGAAGAAACTTACTTCCTGTTCTAGAGGAAAACAAATGCAGATTTTTTTGGTGCTAAAGGCAAGAATTGGTTTTATGCCAAAAGAAATGAGAGTCTGTATTTCCTCAAACCTCAGTATGGTCGAGGAATTGATAATTATATTGTATTGTTGATAATTTTAAGGTTAAAAGTGTTAAACCTCTAGATAAAAAACATAAAGTTATAAAAATTAAAGATAAGAATGTTAAAAGTGAAAGTAGTAATTATAAAGTGAATGATTCTGATGCTAATGCTTTTAAAAGTAAAAATGTAAATAATAATGGTAATTTTAAAGTTAATGGTACTAATGTTTTTAAAAGTAAAACTGTAAATCATAATAGTAATTTTAAAGTTAATGATTCTGATGATATTTTAAAAAGTAAATCTGTAAATCATAATGGTAAAGTAGATGTTTTTAATGACAGAGTTTTTAAAAGTAAGACTGTATGTAATAGTAATTTTAAAAATGTTAATGCCAGTAAAATTTTTAATAGTAAAAATGTAGTTCTAATAGTGCTAAAGTTTTTAAAATTAATCCCTTGTAAATTTGATATTTTTAAAAGTAAAAGGCAAGTTAAATCCATAACTGAGGTAAGGGGAAATACTAGAATCTGGCATAAAAGACTCTGTCATATTAAATTTGAATATGTATATCATACTAAGATTTCTGCTGTAAATGGTCTTCCAAAAATTAGTGATAGAAAGTTAGATTGCAAATGTTGTAAACTTGCAAAATCTGAAAGAGTGTTATTCAAACCTATTGGCAGAATCAGATTTCAAAGACTATTGGTATTAATACATATGGATGTGCGTGGTCTGGTATTAATACATATGAATGTGCGTGGTCCGATGCCAAAGCCATCACGTGGTGGAGCTAAATATTTTCTAAGCATTATTTATGATTACTCTAGGAAAGTGACTGTATTTCCCATGAAGCAAAAATCAGAAGTATTTGACAAATTCAAACAATTCCAGAATAGAGCAGAAATATTTCTAAATCATAAAATTGTTAGTGTCAGTACAGATAAAAGAATGAGATTTTGTCATAATGAGTTGAGTTTAATAAACTTTTAGAAAATCAGGGAATCAGAGCTGAAGGAACAAATAGCTATACACCAGAGCAAAATGGCATATCTGAACTTTTCAACTTAACTGCTCTTGATTGCATTAAAGTAATGCTAAATGTCAATAATCTTGTGGATGATTTTTGGGTAAAAGCCCTTCTCTGTTTCACTTATGCAAAAAATAGAATCTGCCACAAATTTAAGCACAAAATACCTCTTGAAATGTATAATGGTAGAAAACCCTCAGTAGCTCACTTAAAGGTCTTTAAAAGTCAAGCTTTTGTTGAGAAACCAAAACAGCTAAGGGGCAAGCTAGACATGAGAGCTCAGGAAGGGATAATGGTAAGTTATGCCCTTAAAACAAGAGGGTACCAAATTTAGTTATTAGATGAGGGTAAAATCATAAAAGCAAGTAATGTTAGGTTTAACGAGTGTGGCAAAGCAGAGGAAGACACTCTGGCACCCAAAGAAATATATAACAAAAGTAAAATTAAATTTGAAAGTGCAACTTTTAAACCCCAAAAGTTGAAAATTTTGGACTCTACTGGCGAGGTGGACATAGGTAGGGAGGCAGATGGAGCAACAAAAGAAGATGAAGATACTGATAAAAGCAGTGAGGAAATGGAGTCTTCTGTTGATCATCGCCTGGTTACCCTATTTGAGTGCTCCTTGAGTCAGGAAAGTAGTTCCTAGGAAAACTGGATCAAGAATAAATGGGTACTATTATTATTATTAAAGGAAAACCCTTAGGCTTAGATCCATAAATGATGTTCAATTTTGTGAGGGAAATATAACAAAATTTGAACAAAAAAACTATTTAATTTTAAAGTGGATGAAGGTACTTTAGGTAACCAACCAGAAGCAAATAATATGGAAATCAGGATCCCCAAAAACTTTAGGGAAGCTGTTAATTCACCCCAATCCAGAGAGTGGAATACTGCAATTAGGTGTTATGAAGAAAAGAGGTGTCTGGGATCTAATGCCTGCACCTGTTTCTGACAAAGTAATCGGCTGCCGTTAGGTATATAGACTGAAAAGAGATGAAAAGGGTGAAATTTGCAGATATAAAGCAAGACTGATTGCCCAAAGGTTTAATGAAGAAATTGGGCAAGTTTTTAGTCCAGTCATAAATTTTACTATTGTCAGAATGTTTTTCACTGTATTTGTATGTTAAAATGGTTACATTTGCAACTTGATGTTAAATGTGCACATTTATATGCACAATTGTCTGAAAATTTATATGTATTAACCACCTGGCTTTATCAACAATAGTAGAAATAATTATGTTTGTCTTCTGAGAAAAGCTATTTTTTTACATCAAAGTGGCCAGGAATGGTATCTTGAATTAGATAACTTGCTCAGGAAATTGAATTTTGTTAAGTTGAAATGGTGGAACTGCACCTATGTATTTAATAACAATGTTCTGTTAATTGTATATGTTGATAACATAATTGTGTTTGCTAAACATCAAAAAGACCTTCAATACGTAGTTTCACCACTGAAATCTAAATTTGACATCAAAGCTTTAGGTAAAATAAAAATGTTGTTATGTATAGAATTTGAAGAAAACCAAAATAAATATTTCATTCATCAAACTCAATATATAAAGAAATATGTGATAAATGTTCAAAATTTAAATATCCTATCTATAGTTTACCAATTGCGAAAGGTGTTGTGCTAAGTAAATCAGACTGTCCATCTAATATGTACTATGAAGTTGAACAAATGAAGAACTTAGCTTACAGAAATCTGTTAGGATACCTTTCATTTCTTTCAAGTAGGACTAGACCAGACATTTGCTATGCTGTAACTATTCTTTCACAATTTAAAAAAAAACATAGGAATTAAACATTGTGTTTTACTTAAATTGCTAGGATATGTAGATCAAACTAAAGGTTTTAAATTAAATTTATCAAATATTAAAAATGTAAATCTTAAGAGCTTTTCTGATTCTGATTTTGCAGCTAACAGCGATGACAGTGTCATTAGGGGGCATATTTTTAATGGATAATGTTTCAATTTCATGGAGGACTTTTAAACACAAATTTGTTGGTTTATCTACCATAGAAGCAGAATATATATTTCTTTAACCGAATCTGCAAAATAAATGGCGTGGGTGCAAAATATCTTGGGAGAATGTAAAAAGCTTGGCATTAAATCAGATAGAAGTATTTTATACTGTGATAATCAAACAGCCATAAACTTTTCTAATTCACTCATCGAGAATCATAGGACAAAACATATTGATGTTAAATACCACTTCCTTAGGAACTTAGTTGAAAAGAAACTATATGAAATTAAATAGCTTTTTTAAAATTATATTCAAAATTGTGTAAAGTAAATATCTTAATAGAACTTTTTTAAAATCCTTCATTATGTAGTTTAGATACAAATAAGTTTAAACTATGTGGCGATGAGTATTTTTGTTTACTATACTAAAAATCAAATTTTTCATAATACAAAATGTCTTAACTACAAATTTCTCAACAAATAGATTAGTTACTGTTGATTTCAACTGCGTGGTGAAGAAATAAAATATAGTAATTAAGCGAATCTCCTATAGGTTTAGAGATTTTTTTGTATATATTTCTAATTTTCTCATGTAAAAGTGTTTCACAAATGTGTTTATACATCAGATTTGACATTGTTTATAAATTGTGTTTATACACTAAAATTTTTTCATGATATCCATTTTGAAAGCAAGTTAGCTTGCAATATAAACTTATAAAAATTGAATACATTTCAATATCTTAGAAAGACACAATCTGCAGGAAGGCACCGAATGTTAGACACTACAAAAATAAATAAACAACGTATCACGATAGCATTAAAGTCCAAGTTTAAATATTGGATATGTCTGGTTAACTGTTTGGATTATGGATCGTTTGTTTAGTGTCCGAGTTGAATTACATTTGAGTTCCTGCAGATTGTATCTTAGCTGACCTGAATATGCTAATTTTCCATATCACTGGAAATTGTAAGCATTATAACAGATGGTGGGTATAAATACCAGGGGCTGGTAATGACACTTGAGAAGCTGGTGTTTAACTATGAGCTGAGGCTGATGTTTAACCATAATTTAGCTAGTAATTAACCATGTTTAGTCAATCACGCTTAGATAGTTCTTGTAATATTTGTAGCTGGTGTCAAGCTATGTTATGGTAATAGCTGATGTGTTATGGATTGACTCAGTATTGGAGCGATATTCTTCTGATGTATTTTCTGCAAGTTGCATCAAAGCGAACGATACATGCTCTTTTCATATCTGTTTGATTTCATTTCGTGAGTATTCTATTTTTTACTAACTGGTACTTCTTTTGTATCACTACGTGTCACACCCATTGTATACTCATCAGTCATTATGCTTAAATTTACCTACCTTGATTGAAATTTGCTGACAATTTCAAGGCAGAATAAAAAAAAATCAAAATATAAAATTATTAGAAAAATAAAAATGTAAGAAATAAATAATAAAATTTACAGGAATGAAATATGCTTAAAAAATCTGACAACACAATCTAAAGTAGAAAATATAAGCTTATCTTAAGTCAAGGAAGCATATAGAAATTTTAAAAAATCAGGGGAGGAGGTCATGGCTTGATCACAGTGGGAGTTATTTATTTTCACAAATGAAATATATTTGGTTGAATAATGAAAAAAATTCAGAATCATTCGATGATAGTTTAGCTATGCTGTCACACACACATAGGGCAAGGCTTTTTTTTTAATTTTCTGTGATAGTGTAGTAGGTGTGCTTTCAGAACAATAACAGTTAATTGAGCTGAGCGAACTATTGAAAAACTAAAACTTTATTGAATTATGCCTGATTTTTCGAGATTTTGTAACTGGAAAGCACTTTATGCCAAAAATTTAATATAGTAGGAAAACTTCCCAGCCAACCAAACAAATACTTTACACCTTTGGGTAGGTTCGGCGGTCTGACATCAACTATATTCTTTTTCGAAAAGAAGAATATAGTGAAAAAGTAAAAGGTTTTCGAAGTTTAATAAACAAAAACGAAATCACCATGAACATGAAACTGATACTCATAGATTATAGAGTACTGAAACCTGCATATATTGCAGATTCTAATTGTTTGGGTGTGATAAGAATTTCTATCCTGCAATGTTTGTAATCACACAAATTCGACTTTTTTAATTGGAAAGAGTTTGTGATTGTTGATACTAAGCACTCGTGATTCTGGGAATGTTTTGATCAATAATTTCTCAAACGTGCGACTCCAGACAGCGTAACATAAGTAAGGACAAGGGAAAATTGGGATTTGCCAATGTCTACAACATACTGATCTTGGATCATGTCTTGACTTCGGAAAGTTGCATATGTGAGATTACATATGCTACAACACATTGTTTGAAGGCTATGCCTTGATTTAGGTGGGCATTGATTGCATATGCGAGAATATTCAATGCATATCATACGGAAATAATGGAAAACTAGGAAATAATGGAACAGACATAATTTCTAACCAAAATGAGAAAGAGGCATCAAATTAGAGGGAATTTTAGGGGAAACAAATTTAATGATTTGTCTCTGTGGCTGGAGAGGAAACAGTGAGACCTGGTTGAGGGGGGGGGGGGGGGGAGAGAAGGCAAGATTTTTCATGTGAAAGCAACTAATAGGGTTCCATTTGTATTTATATGAACTAACTTCAGAAAAAAAAATTTCATCAGAATCATTTTGAGAAAAAAATATTTTAATGGCTTTTCATATTTTTCAAACTATTTTTGAGTTTTTTCATACTATTTTCGATTCTATAGCTAAAAATCTACCTGCATTAGTTGTGACCACTGTATAAAATTTCAAGCTTTTTAACGCCATCGGTTCCTGAGAAGAATGGTGAAAAAGATGACATTTGATTAGATCCTAAAGAGTTTTATTGTGCTCAGTTCAAAACAAATTCCTTTATGGTTTTCGCAATTTTTTAAAGTCACAGCGAACAGTGTATTCTTATACCTATATGTTCAGCAGATACTATTTTGAATATCTTCTCTGTGTTTAAAGTGCTTTTAGCGATTAATGCTATTTTAACATTACGTCGTTTAAAACTCTAAAAGGTATGCAAGTTATTATTCAGTATTAATTAATTTTGTTTTTCTTGTACTGCTTGTGCACATGTGCTATTTCCTAAATAAGTAATTCAAATAACAACAATGGTTTCAATTTTTCGCATTGGTCAGCATATGCATACGGAGCATCAAAATACTCCTAAACGCTGACAAATACTGCTAAAATATCATTGGAAGAGTGATTCAGCTTACAAGTATCCTTTATTCATTAACCGAAAAGTGGTCATGACGAACAAAGGAAAGTTCAGACAGTGTGTTTCAAAAAATAACAGTGACTTGTGTTTTTGCCGTCAAAACAAGAATAATTCTGAATGTTTGTGGGCATAAGCTGTGTCGGAAATACAAACTCAGCCTGGAAAGTACTTAGTAACAGATCGGTTTCAAAAGTGTTCAAAACTCACAGGAAATATAAAATTATTTAGAAAAAAATAATAACACTATGTAACACAATAGGACGAGCTCATGTATTCATAAAAATGTCCGTTCTACCAAATGAAGATATCAGGAACCAGATGAGTTTTCCCTCTCAGAAATAAATTGAAGAGAACAAGGCATGACTGCATCCAATAATAAAAATGATTCTGTTGTTTGGCCACCAGAATATTTCACAGAGAGGCAGGCCATCAGAACTAAACACCAATGACGAACCTACCAGGAACCAAGGAATCCTCAAAGCTCTTTGTTTTTTAATTGACAGTGGAGACAATATTATATAAAATCAATTAGAAAAATCCTCTGCAAACGCAACATTAAAATAACTTGCAACGAGTTGATAATATGCATTGGTGCCGAGATATTGAAAGTGATTCTGATAGAGGTATGGGAATAAAAATATTACAGTATATTTAACAAAAACCACTCATGAATCTCAAGTTACCTCCTATTTATCAGTGTGGTATGTCTCAAATAGAATACAAGAAAATTTATACTCTCAAATAGGATTATATTCTCAAATAGTATATAAGAAAATTTTGTACGTTTATTGGATCTTCAAGAAGACATTTGAGATAAAAGGGAGACTGGTCAATTAGAAGTTCTGTTTAATGGAAAAGTGCACATAGAACTGGAACTAGATCTGAATAATTGCATTGCAACTCGTTGTAATAGATGCAAAGCAAATATTTCTCAACAGTGTAGGGTGTTGTTTTTGAGACCCAGGCCGTCCGACCTACCAGAAAGGTGTTGTTGTTGAAACCCAGACCGTCCGACCTACCAGAAAGGTGTAAGGTAACCATTTGGACGGTCGGGAAGTGCCACCCAATTTAGACCGGAACCCAGTGGGGGAGGCATCCACAGGGACCGTACCCTCCTTCCCCTACCACCAACCTCTCGGAAGGACTTTCGGACCCACATGTTTAACGTGATCGTACTCCGCATGAACACGGCGGCAGTTTTGGCAGTGGCTGGAATCGAACCCGGGCCTACCGAGTGCAACTCCAGCGCGCTAACCAATGGGCTACCGCCCCCCCTACCAGAAAGGTGTAAGGTAACTGTGTAGGGTGTGACAGAAATTAAAAGGGAGGTTGTGAATGCCTCGCTCTGCCTTTGTCCATCATCTCAATTTGGCAATTTCTAGTTATTATGATGAGCCTTTCACCAGGAATGCACTGGAAACTGTAGAAGAAATTATGTGTTTTTTCAATGCCATTCATAAGGCATGCAGTACTGAGAGATCAATTGGCTATATTCCTTGGTCGGACACTGGGGTTAGCGCCACGATTCAAGTTCAAAATTAATTTGCTGCTCATTACAGTGAAATTAACACAATGCCATTATATGAGAACAGAGCAAACCTTCATTTGGAAGGTATATCACATTGTGAATTCATAATGTCCAAATTTTTGTTGAGTGATTTAATTTTTATAAAGCTATAGTTTCTACAGAAGAGCTTAGTCGCACACGAAGCCACTGTAAAAATTCAGCAAATGGTCAAAGTGCTAAAGGAGGAGATATATACACTGAGAAGTTCTGTGCAGAATTAACTATGGAGGAGGAAAGCGGGAGTCAAACTAACCACTCCAAGGTTAGCTGGCAAACAGCAGCACCAAGTTACTAATTTAGTGGAAAGAGACTCCTCATCAACAGCTTGGGGAAGAAACAAAGCATGTATTTGCATTTCTTGCTCAAATACATGTTCGAATATTAAGAAAATTTTCGGTAAAGGGTCTATTAAATATCTTCAGTTCCAAATAGTTCCAAATCATTTTTAAAAAATAGAGTCTACAGATGTTAAATCATACTTTAAGAGGATCATCAAAACATCATGCCACCTCATGGCACTGCACGGTTCAGATCTGGACCTAAGTAAAATGCATTTTCACTCAACGTCTTGGAGAAATTGAGGGAAGGTAGAATATTTACCCGTACTTTATTCAAGTGTATAAGATCAAGACCATACTGTGAGTATCAATTGTCACAACAGGGCGAGGTTTATTTATTTTGTGAGAACTTAAAACTTGGTTGAGGTATCGAAAGGATGAAGACTGGTTGACAGGATTCGCTCTAATGAATTGTCATCCCTATGTTTGAGTTGATGTAGATGCCAGAATAAATCATTTTTCCACAAAAGAAATGGGATTTATTTTGTAAATACTCATGGCTGAGATATGAAAAAATAAATATATTAAAATTTGTATGAGATATAAAATAATAGAAATAAAATTATATTAAAATATGAAAAATGATATTAAAATATATATATGTATGAAAGAGTTCGGGTTTTTCTTTGACTTCTCAATGTTTAGTGAATTCATTCAAGAGATTGCTAAAAACAGACCACAAATTTCACGAAATAGGTGTGAATTGGCATTCTAGCTTTGACCACAGACTGGTTTGAAAACCATTTTGTACCCGAAGTAAGATCACACTGTAATGCCGTCGGTCTTCCAGAAGATGCCAAAAGTCTTCTAATTCTCGACAACTGTACAGCTTATCCCCCGGCTGATTTACTAGTAAAGGATAATGTGCGCATTCTGTATTTTCCCCCTAACTGCACCTTTCTACTGCAGCTTATGGATCAGGGTGTTCTGTTATCCATGAAGTGCTGTTATAAGAGCGATTTCCTGACCAAAATGTTAAACTCTGTAAATGGTGGTTAAAGTATAAATGAGTAAGTTAAGTAATTTAACGTAAAAGATGCTGTGTGGAGCGCCACAAAAGCATGAAATAGTGTCTTCGAAGAAACCTTGAAACATGCATGGCACAATGTGTGACCAGCAACCCCCATTTACCGAGGACGACAGCAGCAAGGCCAATTTCGAAGGTTTCCAATCCTCCAAAAAAACCATGCTTCAAGTTGAAATTTCGGAACTGTTGGCGTACGCTAGAAATGCCAATGCAAACAGTTTGGATCTAGACTATGCAGACGTGGAAAAGGTTATGTGTATAGATAACGACGCACCTGTGGTAGGCTCTTTTACAGACAATGAAATATGTGACCTTGTTATGAACAAAGAGAATGAAATTGAAACGGATAGTGAAAATGAGATAATTGATGAAAAAATTCCAATTGACAAACTGTTGAGTTCGTTGGATGATGTGATTAAGGGACTTGAGCAGCGGAACTTTGCTACGGCGTATGAAATAATGACTGTAACTTTAATTAAAGAAAAGCCATTGGCAGAAAAATTAAAGTTAATGCAACAACGAAAAATTACCAACATGTTTTGTGCAAAATAGTTTTGTTACGTAATACTATAATACATAAATGTTCCGCGATGTAAAAACAGATTCTTTCTTCATTGTCTTTCCATGTTATTGACGAAAATCCAAAAATGGCCCGAAATCCAGAATTGCTGCAGTCCCGAAGATTCCGGATTTGAAACTTTGTACCGTATTAAAATATTTTAATAATTAATTCATCAATTAGGCATCATTTTCATCAATGTAGCATCATTTTAGCAATTTTGACAATATTTTTGTCAATTTGGAGTGAAATATCGCCAAATTGGCAATATTTTTGTCAATCTGGTGTGAAATATCATCTAGTTGGCAATATTTTTGATGATATTTTTGTCGATCAGAGGGTGAAATATCACCAAGTTGGCAATACTTTGCTAGATTATTTGCCAAGTTCACCAAATGAATCACCAAATGTTACAGACAAACGGAGAGAAGAGCATTTCTTATATACTAGATATGCTCATCATATTACGGAAATCAGAATTTGCAAACTATTGCTTCTCATTTGGATTCATTTATCAATCTGACAACATTTTTATTACTTTGGCAACATTTAAAATAGTTGTCAACATCCCGCTAAATTTCTCACCAAACGTTACAAATGGACGGACGGAGAAATGGGCTTATATTCTTATAGTCTACTCTTATGTTCTTTTCAAAATATTGAGCTTTCATCAATTAGTTTGATTAGTGTTAGTTGATCTAGTGTCGGTTTCATCAATTTGGTAAATTTTTATCAATTAGGTGACATTTTTGCCAATTTGGAAAAATTTAAAAAGTCAGAAGGTTGGAGATATTCCAACAAATTCGTCACCAAAATTTTGCCAAACATTATGGACAGAAAACTTGCTGTATCGTATCGTATTTTTGTAGAAAGTTAAGAAAATTAACTTTTTATACAGTCCCTCTATTGTAAAAAGTCAAATTACAAAAATGTTATTCATACCGTATTTAGAATAACTGAAAAAAATTTGACTATAATATGACCCAATTTGACATAGTTATCATTAATTAAAATTTTCATTAGGAAATAAGGTGGCATCCACAGATAAACTTCGGTTGCAACAAGTTACTAAAACTTTTAACACTTCTAATTTATTTTATGCAGATTATTATGCCAATTTATAATTTGTATTTAAGCATTCAAGTAACTCTGCCACCTAACTAGAGTTTGAATGATGGGGCTGTTCAGTCATGCTGAACTCTGTGAGAAGACTGATGTACAGAGAATGCAACTGATCTCCTAGTGATACAGTGAGAAAATTTACCGTCATTGTTTCCATAAAGCCGGCATACTTCTAGAAATTTTATTTTGCGGCTAGTATGTCAATTACAATCAACAGGTTTATTCGTATATACATACATCGATATGGCTCAGAAAGACAACTAGCACTAACGGAAAATGATGAAATAGATATTTTAGCTTATTTCCCATCCTATTCTTATGCAAGTGTGTAGGCTATAAATATTGAACAACATCTTCCTCGGTCTACCTGAATTCTTCTACCAGTCTACTCAAACCCACCACCTGATGTACTGCATGCAAGAGTTCTTACCAATTAGTTTATAAGGGCTCTGAATCTGCTGGAAAAAGTGCAGTGGCAAAAATATGTTAGAAACTTATTGAATATACTGTAAACAGTGGTTTTAAATGATCATACTTGATTTCGAAACAAGACATAGTTATTTTTCCCATAGATTTTGTAGGAAATATCTGCCAGGCCAGCAAAATCATAATAATCTGTTTTATGTAATTTATTTAAGTG
This sequence comes from Amaurobius ferox, assembly GCA_951213105.1. Classification (NCBI taxonomy): domain Eukaryota; kingdom Metazoa; phylum Arthropoda; class Arachnida; order Araneae; family Amaurobiidae; genus Amaurobius; species Amaurobius ferox. The sequence continues at coordinate 2,457,370 of OX578145.1, read as the reverse complement.
CAAAATAACTTTTAACTAATATCATCTTCCCGTCTTAAATAGTTTCAAAACAAACTATGTAAAAAATATTGGTTTAAGACCCTACCAGAGTTTATCCTAGGTGTTATTTGACGGGCAGCCCACCACACTGCCCTCAGAAATTTAAAAACAACCTCTCCCTGACCCAGTACTACATTTTTAAGCCCTGACATCGAAAAATGACGACGTGACTGGTCAATCAGGATTTCGCCACACTGAGGGGGTGGGCCCGGCAACCCTACTCTTATCTGACCCCACTTCTAATCCAAACTAGTGTATTTGTTGGAAAAATCAAATGTAAACATCGCGATTCACGTTTCCCGTGAATGGACGTTCATGCAAATTTCTTGTGAACGACTCTTTCCGTTCCCAGGCATGAACCGTGACATTTTTCCATCATGAGGTATCATGCAAATTTGTTTCTCAATGTGTACGCATCTCATTTGCATATCCGGGGGCGTTTCCAGAAGGGTACATTATCGGGTACATAAGACGGAACTTTCTTGAAGCATTATTCCTTTCTAATTCTGCATTAGGATCTGTTAGGATGAGTTAGCAGACGACTGCTAACATATGACGATGATAAGATGGAGTTAGTTCTTAGTCGATATGTTTGGTATGCAAGTCTAAGTCGGACGTATTTAGTTTATAACACAGACTTGTATTTTCTGTAGTATGACGGCTTTTTATAAAGTTACGTGCAGTTTCTCATGGCGTTATGTATCTAAGTTTACTAATGGTGAATTGTGTTAAGCCATTCTAAAGTGTATCAGTGCTTCAGTTGATGAATCTTTTTTGTCAAGTGTGATACCAATGGTGGTGGCTTCAAAAAGCACACAAGTTATTAAGGTAGTATAAGTTTTCCTAAATACTACAAAGTTCTGGAATTATCCAAGTCTTTACAAACTTACGAGTTTGCTTTTGTACATAGAATTGTTTAGTGTTTGGCATAGATTTTACCAAGTTGTGTAAATTGCCTAAATGTGCTTTATTTCATTCACGAATAAAGTGAACTGAATCTTCTTAACATGCTTCGTATGTTTTAATTACACACAAACATTCATCTGGGGTTTTTGCTGCATTAAACTCTGCTATCTTTCAAGCTCTGCTTGACAAAACAAAATTTACCAAATCTTCAATCTTCAAATTTATTGCATCATCAAATTTCTAATGTATAACCAACAGTATTTATTAGCTGGCATTTTTATTGGCATAGTAGGAGAGAGAACAACGTACAGCTTCACTTATAACTTTTGCTCCTTTCTAGTCACATTGTTCGGACGGTCAAATCAAGTACCACGTGTTCCTAAATTAGCGAAATATTTAATATTATTTAAATAAGTGTATCCTAAACAGATTATTAGCTCATTATGGCCAGTTCAAAACGTAGGAAACTGGATGTGTCTAACAGTATTAGGAAGATATCATCATTCTTCATTCGTTCCGAAAAGGGAAACTACAAAAGTACCAGGTGAGTTATTTCTTATGTTATTTGTTCTGAAAATTGTTGTTTTACTACATAATTAAGTACGCACCATGAATTTAATTTATAGAAATTTCTTGGAAAAACTATAAAACATGTCTTCCACTCGTGCGCTGGTCGCAAATTCTCCCCCCCCCCCCCCCTCTTTCTTAAGATTCTCAGTCGCAATTACATTTGCAGAAAAACGTAAAATCATGCCAAAAAACTTCTATTCAAAGTCGCCGAAATCAAAACTTATTTATGCTATTTTCGCAAAATTTGTATTATTTGCGATGAAAATTTTTGGCTGCAGTATTTTATGCATTACGATTTTTCATATTTCCAATCTGTTGCATTGCTATCTAAAAGCAAGTGCAATTTCGCAAGTATAGATTATTTTCCTGCATAATATTTAGACATCCAAAAGCATCTATTTACATCCATGTTTAGTTTTAAATTATTTTGTTTAGAAAATTCTCAACGTTAATTTCTTTGTATTATATTTCACTATTAATTTTTATTTTCATAAAATATTTATAAAATTCACATAAAATATTAACTTTTTATTTGCTATATCGCACGCTTCATTTCTGTGTATTATTGAAGCATCCAAAAGCATCCATGTTTAGTTTTAAATTATTTCAAACGATGCATAACATTCATTTCTGCTTATTATGTTTAATTTTTTATTCTTATTTTTATAAAGTAATTACCATATATACTCGCGTATAAGTCGACCCTACCCCCTACTTTCAGAGGAAAAAATCTAAAACTCGCGTATAAGTCGACCCCAAAAAGAGAAAAAAAAAAAAATTTAAATAAATTATTCAAAAACACATAAAAACGAAAAAATGAGAAAAATAACGAGAAAAAAACGAGAAAATTAATTTCCATAATAAAAACTTCATCAGAACCCTTTAAAGTCTCATTCCAAACAAGTAGGCCTATAACATATGAGCGTTGTCTCCCATTCGTTTTGGGCATGCTCGTTCTCATGTGACAAGCTCCAGGCATTCTTTTACTCCCAGTACGCAACGTCCTCAAAACGGACGGGACAATTGGGAACATCGGGAGGTCAGTGACTCACATGAGAATTTTGAAGTGCAGAGAAATTTAAGAGTGCGTGATTGCATAATTACTACCGCATCGTTTTAAGAGGGATAGCCTCGCAGGAATAAAGACTTACAATTTCCCCCCCCCCCCCCAAGACTCCGCATATAAGTCGACCCTCCCATTTTGAAGCTTTTTTTTTGTTACAAATTTCTCGACTTATACACGAGTATATATGGTACTTTTTATGTGATTTCATGAATATATTTAAAACATTTAACTCCATCCATTTTACTTTACATAGAATCCTAATTTATATAAACAAAGTTTTCATATTTTTAGAATATGTATAAAAATGAATGATTATTTTCTTAAAAAAAAAAACTTAAATGTGGTTCTGCGCACTAAATGGTGTATATGTTTTATCCTCTTATTTTCTTGGTAATGAAGTTTTCCAAAAGCATTTTTTTTTTTTCAATCTAATCTTCAGGTCAGGGTAATTCATCTTATTTTTCTTCATTTTTAAAAAATTAGTGTCATGGAGAGCGTAAATTGTCATTTTAATATACATTAAAAATGGCACTTTCGAAAAACAAATATTTTAGTAAAATATAAAATAACATTTTTCAACTTCGTGCATATATATCCTGCAATGCTACTTCTATTTGGATATTTGTAATACTTAGATGAAAATTTTGTTTCAAAAGTCAGCTTGTATCTTCTACGACATATGAACTTATCTATCTCAATAACTTCTAGTAGGGTAGAATTTCTTAGTTTATTCATGTTAGATCCCACATTAATATGTCACTTAGACTTGTTCTATTTATCAAAAGATTTGAAAACTGTATTGGATTTGCAACACATGAGCATTATCTCACTATTATGATATACTCTGCCTCCTGAAAGGTGTTTTAGCTTTTACTTAGATCTTAAGATTTTTAAGATTCAAAAAACAGAAATAATTTATTTCCAAATATATTTCTGTTTCGATTTTTCATATAAATAAAACTCGTTTTCTTAAAATATGTTTTTAAACTGAAATTAAAATTTGACTTTGGTATGGTTTAATATTTTATCTATTTTTTTACTCTTAAAATTAAATCACTGTTTACAGTATCGATAAATTTCGAAAGTATTACAATAAATTGGGAATTAAAGCTTAATTTCATAAATTGTTTATATTTTAAATTGCAGAACATTTATATTTTTATTATCATTCATATTTTATATTGTGGAACATTTTTATTCTTTTTATTATGGAGTGATTGCTTATATTGCTATTGTTTTCAGTTCACAAAGAGGTACAAGTTCCACCTCTAATGAAATTTCCAGTTTCACTTCTGTTGATTCTCTTATCAAATGCTGGGAACAAGTTTCACTCCTGTCGAATCTCTATCTCTACCTGATCAAATGATTAGAACAAGTTCCACCCTTATTGAATCTCAAACTGAACAAATGCTGGGAACAAGTTTCACTTCTGATGAAACAGTTCGTCTACCCCCTGATCAGATGATGTGTGCAGCCAGGGATTTGGAAAATAAACATGTATCTTGATCAAATACAAGAAACGAGCTCCATTTCTTATGAATCTGCCCATGCCCCTGATCAAGTACAAGCAAGAATTTCGAAATCAGGGCATCCATAAAACCATGTCCTGGTACTTCAAATCCACACAAAGTCAGCTCTAGAAAACTTAAAGAAGAGTGGAAAATAGTTCATGGAAAACCTGGTGAGATGCAGGATGGGTAAGAAGCAGGTAAGACGGACAGGTAAGATGGACTGGTGAGACACAGGACAGGTGTACGTAATTATAAAGTCTGGTTGCTCACTTGGAAGCAGTTGCAAGTGCAATGTCTGCTGAGCACAGATCAACTGCAGGGATCATAGCAGATTTTCTAAAAATTTTAGGTAGGAATTTAAGGAATTTTTTTCAAAATTTTAGGAAAATTTTAGGAGCTAATTTTTATTATTTCTATTATTAGTACTGTTTAATTACCGTTCTTTTCATTAATTAAAGGAGAATTGATACAAAAAACAAACATCATTGAAAGAAAAAGGTAATCTTTTGAATATTTTTCCTATTTCATTTTTCATTTTAATGCTCTGTAGACTTGAAAATTCAAATTATCACTCAGTATCCAGTGGCCACTTCATCACAGGTATTTTTTGTGTAAATATATACATACATACACACTATATATATGTATGCTAGAAAAATGTTAGTTCAGTTTTCAAACAACTTTATATAAACAGAAAAAGAAAAATCTTAATATAATTAACAAAAAAAGAATCCAAAAAGCTCAAAATCACATTTCAAATTTTTAAAGAATTATAAAATAAAATACGGCCATAAGAGCAAAAATCTAGCTGGTAAGTTAGTAGTTATTGCATGTAACGTACACGGATTGCATGCACCCGCGCAGCGGGCGGGCTTAAAGCAAATAATGCTAATAAAAGCCAATTTATTTTTGTTTATCTGTTAGCCTTGAACCCTCGTAGTGGGCTGGAACGCGATTGACAGCTATTTCAAATCTATGCAGATTGCATGTGCCCGCGCAGCGTGTATATCATTATTACTTGCAGTAGAATGGTCGTTATTGCATATATCGTACGTGGATTGTATACACCCGCTAATAAAAGACGATTCATTTTATACTCAGCAGCTGTGTCATTACCCGTGTGCCCGCATTGCGGTCGGAAACGCGATCCACAGCTACTTAATGAGTTAGCCGTAACTTCCGCGCGTAGCTGAGGTGTGTGATCGACAGTAACTTTATGAACTGCATCATTAGCTGTGAACTGCGCATGTTGCTACATCGTTAGCCATAACTTGCGCGCGTAGCTGAGGTGTGCGATTGACAGCTACTTCATGAACTGCACCGTTAGATATAATTTGCGCGCGTAACGGAAAAGTGCGATCAACAGTCATGTTGGAAAAAATCAATACATCGCGATTCACGTTCCTGTGAACGGGCGTTTATGCAAATTTAATATGAACGACTCTTTCCGTTCACCGGCGTGAACCGTGACGTTTTTCAACATGAGGTTTCATGCAAATCAGTTCTCAATGCATACGCATCTGATTTGCATATCCGGGGGCGTTTCCGGAACAGTCCATTCTCGGATATATAAGGCAGAGATTTCTTGAAGCAAACACACCCAGTCTGATCCAGAACGGAGCGGAGAAGGCTTAGTAAGACATAGACACTGATAGTCTGATGCAGGCAGACAGAAATGCTTTAGACAGAAGCACTGCGAGATATCGTTTGACGACGGTTTTAGTCGAGATGGACGCAGAGATGGTCAGTTTAGACCAGTATGTATTGAACATTAAATTTACTTACATATGTCTGGAAATCACGTTAAATATTTTTCTGATGTCTTATACTTTGATTTTCCTTTGCCAAGTGTGATACCTTCAATGGTGGCTGCAAATACACGCAAGTGATAGAGGTAGTATAGTTACTTACTACCCATGCTTCAAGGAATTTCTGTCTGATTATTTACAACTGCAAACTTTTTGTACATAGTATTTTTTTGATGTTTTGTGACATGGAAACCTGGAATGTGTAATTTGCCTAGTTATGTTTCTCACGAAATAAAGTGAACGATGTTTTTCTTTGAAACTGGATCTGTATACTTTTATGACCCAGCCAACACTTATTGACTCTATGCCAGTGCGTACTTTGCTGTTCATCTTCAACTTCAAATTTTAAATTTTACAACAAGAAACGGTTACGGGCCAGTTTAACGCCCAATAGAATCATAAGTGCAGGTATTTTAAAGAATCATTGTTCCAGTGTTCAGATGGGGCCGCGCCTGGCACCATTTTGAAGTACGTGTGAATAACAAAAACGAAACGTAAACAGTGTACAAAAGACTTTTACTTCTTCTTCAAATCTACGAGTGGCCATGGAGGCACGTAGAACGGAGTTGCTGACGCGAGACAACTACGTCACCTGGTGTACCGACATCTCATTCATCCTCAAGGGAGAAGGATGTTCCGGACACGTAGACGGATCTGTTAAGCCTATAGAAGAAGACGCAAGTCGCTGAGACTACGATGATTTTTATCGACGGAAAGACTGAGCGCTTGCTATCATCTACCAAAGCTTATCCTCGGAATACAAGGAGTTGATAAACGTCACTGACGAACCTAGTCAAGTATGGAATACTTTGAAAGAACATTTTCAAGCGCCTTCCCGAGCTAATCTCGTGCACCTACTAGACGAGTTCTTCGGCATCCGGCCAGAGCAAGACGAGCCTGTTGACATATTTTGCTCAAGACTGCGGAAGGCCATGACGAGGCTTAAAGACGCGAATCACCCCATTGAAGGCCTATATGTTTCATTCCAAGCTATCAGATACCTTCCGGAAGAATACCGGGGCATCGTTCAATTAATTTATCGATGGAGTGACTCGGACTTCAAGCTCAGCAAAATACAAGCAGAGCTATCAGCTGAAGAGAGCCGGCTTCGTCAACAAGCAAGTGACTTTTCTAAAACTGTGAGTCTAAATTCTGCATATTTTACTTCTAAGAAATGTGTAAATAGAGTAAAAGTGTCTAAATTTAAATCCCAGAATGTATCTCAAAATGTGTCTAATGTAAATACTTCTAGTCATAATGTAAATATTTCTAAAAGTAAAATTAAGTGTTTTAAATGTAACAAACTAGGTCATACTAAAGCTAATTGCCCTAAAAATAATGGATTTAGTATTGTGGAATTTCTTGGATCTCCACATATTGAAGCTAATACTGTAATCGATCCTAACGATAGACTCAGCTGGGTAGGGTAGTAGACACTGCTGCTACGCGACATTTCTGTAATAACATTAAGTTATTTTCCAAATTTAATGAGTGCAAAGGTACTTCAATGTCGCTAGCAGTAGGAGATGTTGAAAGTCCAGTTGAGGCTATCGGGACGGTGGAGATGTATGTCCAATTTAAGGATAAACAAAGTATTATCAAATTGGAAAATGTTACGTATTCTCCTAAACTTAGGAGAAATTTATTAGCTGCATCTGTTCTTGAGGAACAAAATTTTAGTTTTCAAGGAGTTAATGGGGTGCTATGGTTTTTTACACCCAAAGGGGAGAAATTCTTTTATGCAAAAAGAAAGGATGGGTTGTATTTCTTAAAACCTAAGTATAGTACCCAGGAACAACATAACATAGAAAACCGTCAATCTAAAGATAGGGATCGAGATGGAGACAAGAAACGCAAAAAGGATAAGAAATCTAAGGATAGGGATCCTAGTCCTTCCAGAAAAATAGATAAAGTAAAAATAGCACCTAATTTTAAAGAAACTAAATTTAAATCTGACAAAACAAAAACTAAGCAGAATAAAAATGTGAATAGTTCAATATCTAAACCTAGCAGTTCAGTAACTGAACTTAACAGTACAAACTGTCTTTGGCACAAACGATATTGCCACATAAACGCTGAATATCTCCTCCAAATCAGCAAAGTTTCTGCTGTAAACGGACTTCCTAGGCTTAAATACAAAAAGTTAAATTGTAAATCTTGTAAATTGGCTAAGTCTAGAAGAGTATCGTATAAACCCACCGGTAGGATAAGGTCCACTAAACCATTGCAATTGTTACACACGGATGTGTGTGGTTCCTTACCCACAGTCTCATATGGTGGAAATACGTATATCTTAACTATAACAGATGATTATAGTAGAAAAGTTTTTGTTTACCTTATGAAACAGAAGTCAGAAGTGTTTTCCCATTTGAAAGAGTTTCAGGCCAGAGAGGAAAGGCAATTAGGTACTAAAATTCTATGTATCCGGACGGATAATGGAATGTAATTCTGCCATGATAAGTTCAAAAATTACCTGAGGGATATCGGTATTAAGGCTGAAAGGACTAACACATATACCCCACAGCAAAATGGAGTATCGGAGTGATTTAACTTAACCGCATTTGACTGTGTTAGAGCCATGTTGAACGAGAGCAAAATGCATGACAGATTCTGGGCGGAAGCAATATTGTGTTTTACATACACTAAATATCAAATATGTCACAAATTTAAGACCAAAACTCCACATGAACTCTACAGTGGTAGAAAACCTTCAGTCAACCATCTTAGAACCTTTGGTTGTAGAGTATATGTAGGCAAACCCAGTCAGCTCAGAAAGAAGTTAGACATGAAAGCTACAGAAGGGGTGATGGTAGGCTATGCTACTAAAACTAAAGGCTATAGGATATTTTTGTCAGGAGAAAAACGAACAATTGAGACCTGCAATGTGAAGTTTGATGAGGGTGATGTAGTGGAAGGCATCCTGGACCCAATTTATCCCAGAAATATCTCCTTAGGGATATCAAGAGATAACCTTTCAGAATACTCCGACGTGGAATATCCGAGAGGGCAGTCTGATGGGGGGGCAGGAGAGAGTGAAGACACTGGTGACGATCCGTCTGAATCCAGTGAGGAAACGGACTCTCCTGCTGACTCCAGTATGACTCCTTGCTCGGATATTGCTTGGCAGCGAAAGACGGTTCCAAGACCCGATGGGAGTAGAACCGATGTGTATTATTACGCTCAAGGAGATAATAAAAGGCTGAGGTCGCACAATGATGTTAAGAAATATTGTGATAAAAGAAATAAACAATTTGATCAGCAACTGTTTAATTTTCGGGAAAATAAAGGTCTTAAAAGGGTCAAAGGCAGACCAGAAGCAAGCAATATTGAAATAAATATACCAAAAGGGTACAACGCTGCTATTAAATCCTCCCAGTCCGAAAAATGGTGTAAAGCTATGGATGAAGAAATGGCCATAATGCGAGAGGGGTGTCTGGGAACTAGTTCCTGCATCCACCTCACAAAAGCATATAGGCAATAGATGGGTCTACACTATTAAGAAAGACGTGAATGGGAAAATCAAGAGATTTAAAGCTCGTTTGGTAGCCCAGGGGTATGGTCAGAAAAAAGGAGAATCATACGATGAAGTTTTTAGCCCTGTTGTTAACTTCAACTTAATTAGAGCATTCTTCTCAATTTTCGTATGCATGCTTGGCTGGATGCATTTCCAGTTAAATATCAAATCTGCCTATCTCTATGCTAAATTGAGTCAAAAAGTATATATGAAACAGCCTCAAGATTATGTCAATCAAGAACAGCCTGATTATGTTTGTTTGTTGAAGAAAGCCATTTATGGTCTTCATCAAAGTGGAAGAGAATGGTTTAATGAACTTGACACCAAATTAAAAGAATTAAATTTTTTAAAACTTCAATGGTGTAATTGTGCCTATATTTACAATAGCAAAGTTCTTATGCTAGTTTATGTGAATGACATAATTCTCTTCTCAAAGTATCAAAGGGACATAGACCACATTGTTTCATTACTTAGCATAGAATTTGATATCAAGGTATTAGGAAAAATTAGAAAACTTTTAGGCGTGGAATTTAAAGAGTGTGACAATAAATTTTTTATACATCAAAGTCAGTATATAGATAAAGTATGTCAAATGTTTCAACAATATAAATATCCAGTTACTTCACTTCCCATTTCTAAAGAGAATATTCTAAGTAAAATAGATTGTCCAAAGACAAGTGAAGAAATAAAGCAAATGCAAAGTTTTCCTTACAGGAGCTTAATTGGGTGTTTGGCTTTTATATCTAGTAGAACTAGACCTGATATTTGTTACGCCATCAATATATTATCTCAATTTCAAGAAAACCCTGGAATTAAGCATTGGGATGCATTGTTAAGACTTTTAGGATATGTTGAAAAGACTAAAAATTATATGTTGAATTTATCTAACATTCAGGAGTTAAAATTAAATTGTTACTCAGATTCTGACTTTGCTGCAAACAAAGATGACCGTGTTTCACTTGGAGGCATGATACTCTTTATTGACAATGTACCTATTTCTTGGCGTATCTTTAAACATAAGTGTGTCAGCTTATCAACCATGAAAGCTGAATACGTATCACTAACTGTAGCCGCTAAGGAAATGGTATGGGTACAAAACATAATTGAAGAATGTCATTTACTTGGGTTAAACTTTAATAAAAATAACAGTGTTATTTTTAGCGACAACCAAGCAGCCATTAATTTTTCTAACTCTCCAATTGAAAACAATAGAACTAAGCATATTGATGTTAGGTTTGGTATATCATTTCCTAAGAAATTTAATAGTCAATGAATCATTTAATGTTAAATTTGTAAATAGTAAAGATAACTTAGCAGATCACTTTACTAAACCAATGACTAAGGAAATAATACTTAAATTTTGTAATAAAATTTTTTTTAAAAACTAAATCAAACTTTTTGAGATTAAATGTTTAGTCTAAAGAAAAATTTAAATACTAAATTGAATTTGCAACTTGGGAATTTTTAAAGATGTCATATATATACATTATTGTTTATCTTAAACCTCATTGATATAAGATAGTATATCTTGAGTATAAATTTTTGTGATATTGAATCTTTTCATTTTACACCTTTGTATATACATCCATTTTCTATTACCCGCATAATGCTAAATAGTAGCTTATGTGTATAAAATTTTGTAGTTTTCAGCTTAGTAAAAAGTATGTGTTGAAAGTTTTGATAAAGGATTTTTTATTATCTGATTACTTGCATCATGCATTTTTTAAATATTTGGTATATCAATGCAGTCTAATAGTATTAATTATGTATACTTTCATTGTATTAATAGACTACAATTTTTTAAGCTTTTTGAATTATAGTGTTTATACTCAAATTTAAAGTAAACTTAAATTCTATACTTATACAAAATCTTAATCTTTTAAAGTTGACTTGTTTAATATGATAATATGCTTATACTTAAATTTTGGATACTTATAATTAAACTTAAACTAAAATTTAAATTTTTGAATGCTAATACTTAAGCATTGAAGTTGTGTTGTATATAAATTTCTACTTGATGTGAAATGTTGTTGTTACAATATTGTCGACAATACTTAACTGTTTTTCAGATGCTATAATTACTTATGCTTTTTTTATTTTACATTTAGTAATGATATAATACTTTAAATTTATTCCTTCATTATATGTTTGATAGAATACTGGGGGCCTTGGTGTTTATTGATATACCTTGGTTTCTCAGAGTAAGTTTCCTTTTGCATATGCATTGAGACTTAAGGATTTGAATGAGGGGGCCGATTGTTGGAAAAAATCAATACATCGCGATTCACATTCCCGTGAACGGGCGTTTATGCAAATTTAATATGAACGTCTCTTTCCGTTCACCGGCGTGAACCGTGACGTTTTTCAACATGAGGTTTCATGCAAATCAGTTCTCAATGCGTACGCATCTGATTCGCATATCCGGGGGCGTTTCCGGAACAGTCCATTCTCGGATATATAAGGCAGAGATTTCTTGAAGCAAACACACCCAGTCTGATCCAGAACGGAGCGGAGAAGGCTTAGTAAGACATAGACACTGATAGTCTGATGCAGGCAGACAGAAATGCTTTAGACAGAAGCACTGCGGGATATCGTTTGACGACGGTTTTAGTCAAGACGGACGTAGAGATGGTCAGTTTAGACCAGTATGTATTGAACATTAAATTTACTTACATATGTCTGGAAATCACGTTAAATATTTTTCTGATGTCTTATCCTTTGGTTTTCCTTTGCCAAGTGTGATACCTTCAATGGTGGCTGCAAATACACGCAAGTGATAGAGGTAGTATAGTTACTTACTACCCATGCTTCAAAGAATTTCTGTCTGATTATTTACAACTGCAAACTTTTTGTACATAGTATTTTTTTATGTTTTGTGGCATGGAAACCTGGAATGTGTAATTTGCCTAGTTATGTTTCTCACGAAATAAAGTGAACGGTGTTTTTCTTTGAAACTGGATCTGAATACTTTTATGACCCAGCCAACATTTATTGACTCTATGTCAGTGCGTAATTTGCTGTTCATGTTCAACTTCAAATTTTAAATTTTACAACAAGTCACTTGATGAACTATATCTTTAACTTGTCCCACGCATCTGCCGGATCGTCGTTAATGTCTATTAACTCTTGGTAGTCAGATGAAACATTCTGGAACATGATAGCTAACGTGCGGTCCCTTCTGCGCATGTACTCTTCATAGTCACGCCGTGACGTCTTTTCATCCACCGGTAACGCTGTTCGGTCTACAAATCTGAAACAGCCCTCTCCTTTCAGAGCGAATGAAATTTCATTTCTCCATGTGACATAATTGTCTCTTGTCAATGCACTAATTTTATTTGCCTCCATGGCAAGGTGGTCTTTTGGAACTGAACTGAACAGTTTTTGTTTATGCTTTCATCGACATGCAAATGGCGCTGTCCGCGGCCCCCGTCGACAGGATTCTCTGCTTCTTTATGGAACATTAACACTTCTAAATTAGATTTTTAACGTTGTTATGGGAGAGTTACGGCTCATAACCTGTTGGTTATAATAATTAATAAATTTTTGTGATAGAAGAAAAACGATAAAAGACGATATGCTCATGCATATAACCTGTCAGGATGCACAGGATAAACCTTCTGGTTATAAAAATTGATGAGGTACGAAATTGAAAATCTTCGCTGGAATTTAAGCAGAGATAGCAGTGATAACAACGTCAAAATGGAAGTTGTAAAAAAATACAACTAACTGTAGAGGTGTTGAAAATAACAGTTCCAATTTGGTTCAAATCACTTTTATTTAAGAAGCGAATCCATTGCATTTGCTTACAATATATTTATTTCAATGTAAAACAAATCAAAGCATACTATATACAAAAACATGAGCTCTCAAGCTCATTCGTAAGGTTTCAGAAAAAGTTCCACACTTAGACACATTCTTGGTTTAAGCAATCTTTACACGAGTAAGTAGAATAAAACTTTTCAAACTTACGTAACAACGTGCATTTCCCGATGCCACCTATAGCTGGTCACACGCTATGGCAAAAACTTTAAACTTCACGGATTAACACTGCATAAAGTCCACAACACGGAACAATATGGTCTCCTTAACTGAGAACCATTAAATCTTCACTAAAACAAATCTTCACTTAAAGATTCACTAAAACATCCGCGTCAACCGATAAACATTATCATAACATTCGACTACATCAAATAAGACTCTATGTAGATCCGTCTGAGATCAGCGATCTCGATCCAATCCAAGATATGTCCGCTGCATCGATCCCTGAACCGATCGATCTTTCGAACCGTTCGATATCTGCTTAAACCAAAAATGTGTCCAGCTTTTATATCCGACGATGGGTGCGTTCCGGAACACAACCATTGCCAGCAACGCCCTCTGGATATGCAAAACAGGATGCATGAGCGGCGAGAAGGTAATTTGCATGATAAGCTCAGTTTTGTCCACATCGCGATTTGTTCACGAGAACGGAAAAGTCATTTAGAATAATGACGTCACGCTTCCGCGAAACGAGAATCGCGATGTAAACAAAACCAAGTTTCCAACAATCGGCCCCCTCATGCAAAAACACCAACTCTCGGCGCCCATGCTCTCATCCAAAAAAGGTTACTCTAAAGATCAAGACTAAAAATGTCAAGGTCCTTAGTATCCTAAAAACATAATGTATGCATACACAACATTTAATACATTAAAAAAAATGTATAATACTTATAACATTTTAGAAAGTGAACAGCCTTTTTCTATATATCTCAAAATGGCAACAATCAAATAAGTACACTTCTCTATAATGCAGATCATAAGCATTCTTTAAATTACATGTTTAAGGATAACATAGTAAAAGAAACTGAGTATAACCATACTATTGCCCTTCTTAAGTATTAGCTCATACTAAAGAAAACTATATTTCTTTACTACTTTAAAAATTTAGAGACACATTAAGTTTAAAATTTAAAAATCAAAAGATATCAAAAATTTAAGCTCTAGAAAATTTAGGTATAATTATTAAATTTAATATTTGAGATTAAAAAATTTATTATACATATCACAATTCAAGTTGTAAAAAGTTTAGTGTATAACTATTAAATTTAACATTTAAGATTAAAAAATTTAAGTTTTATTATCTTAGCCCATGACTAGTATACACTATAAAAACAAATATAATGGAAATGATAATAAAAGAAGATATAGAAGGTAAACAAACATACATATGAGATAAGCACAGATTAAAAAATTTTATGATTCTTGTGAATTATATCAATGATGTACATTCTTGAGATCAGACACACATTTTATTCACATAAGCAAAAAATGCATTATGCGTGTAGTAAAAATGGATATATATTTTTCAAGTGTAATGTGAGAAAAGTAACAGTTCATTGTCACATAACAATATATACTCAAGATAAATTTCATTTGTATCAATGAGAGAGGAGTAAATCATAAGATACCCTAACCATTTATACTTTGGAAAATGTGTAAAAATTTTAAAGAAAAATTTCTATTTAAACAGTTAAATTTACATTTTAAAGATATCACTACTAAATTTTAAAACCCTATCCCCTTAAATTCCACACCCAAAAGTCTTTTGACTTTTCCTAATTCTTTGATATCAAATTCTTTACTCAAAAGTGAAACAGTATGGCCTTGTGGCTGTTTCATAAAAATTTTATCATTAAGTTTTGCATAAAGATATGCGGACTTAATGTCCAGTTGAAAATGTTTCCATTTAAGCATGCAAACGAATATGGAGAAGAAGGCTCTGATCAAACTAAAATTAATCACAGGGCTAAACACTTCATCATATGAGTCCCCTTTTATCTGGGTATACCCTTGAGCTACTAGGCGAGCTTTGAATCTTTTGACATTTCCCCTTTCATCCTTTTTAATGGTATAAACCCATCTACTACTGATTATTTTTTGTTGTGAGATGGGTGCAGGCACTAAGTCCCAGACACCCCTCTTCTGCATTGTAGCTATTTCATCATTCATGGCCTCTTGCCATTTATTGGACTGGGGAGATTCAATTGCCGATCTATAGCTTTTGGGTATCAAGATCTCAACATTGCTTGCTTCCGGTTTTCTTTTGATATCACTTCCCCCTTTTTTCTCTCTAAAATTAAACATTTGCTGATCATAATGAATATTGGATTTCGCACAAAATTTTCTGATATCATTATGAGATCTCAGCCTTTTATTGTCACCTTTTACCGAGTAGTAAATGTCCGTCCTACTCCCATCAAGTCTAGGTACTGCTTTCCGTACCCAGCTAATATCTGAGCAGAGTGTCAGATCAGAATCAGCAGGAGAGTCCTCATCCCCACTAGACTTGCTAGTGTCATGGCTCTCACCTGCTTCTTCCTCTGACACTCCTCCCAAGCATTTTGATTCCGAGTCAATCGATTGAGTAACTTTCGATTTCCTCAAGGTGATCACTTTAGGGTAATTAGGGCCCAGGACGCCTTCCGCTGCCTTTTCTTCCTCAAATCTTACATTACTAGTTTCTTCAACTTTCTTTTCGTTTGCTATATATATCCTATATAGCCTTTGGTGCTCTCGGCATAACCGACCATGATTCCTACTTGGGCTCTCATGTCCAACTTGTTCCTAAGTTGTTTGGCTGTGCCAACATAGGCTTTGCACACAAAAACTTTGAGGTGAGCAACGGCTGGCTTCCTACCATAATATAACTCGTGTGGAGTTTTGGTTTTAAACTTGTGATATATCCTGTTTTTTGCATGTGCAAAACATAAAATCGCCTCTGCCCACATCCTGTCACCAACCTGACTTTGATCAAGCATAGCTTTTACACAATCTAGTGCTGTGGGCGCGGTAGCCCATTGGTTAGCGCGCTGGAGTTGCACTCGGTAGGCCCGGGTTCGATTCCAGCCACTGCCAAAACTGCCGCCGTGTTCATGCGGAGTACGATCACGTTAAACATGTGGGTCCGAAAGTCCTTCCGAGAGGTTGGTGGTAGGGGAAGGAGGGTACGGTCCCTGTGGATGCCTCCCCCACTGGGTTCCGGTCTAAATAGGGTGGCACTTCCCGACCGTCCAAACAGTTACCTTACACCTTTCTGGTAGGTCGGACGGTCTGGGTTTCAACAACAACAATCTAGTGCTGTTAGATTAAATCTCTCAGAAACCCCGTTCTGTTCGGGTGTATTATATACATTTGACCTTTCTGATTTAATCCCCAATTTATTTAAGTATGCCTTGAATTGGTTGTGACAGAACTCCATACCATTGTCCGTACGGATACACAAAATCTTTTTGCCTAGCTGCCTTTCTTCCTTAACTTGGAATTCCTTAAAGATCTTAAACACCTCTGATTTTTGTTTCATGATATACACAAACACCTTCCGGCTGAAGTCGTCAGTTATTGTAAAAAAGTATCTGTTTCCTCCCATTGAAGTTGTAGGTAAGGGACCACACACATCCATATGGACTAATTGTAAAGGTTTAGTGGACCTTATCCTACCAACTGGCTTAAAAGAAATCCTCTTAGATTTTGCTAATTTACAATGTAAACAATTAATTTTTGCATATTTTAGTCTAAGGAGTCCATTAGCCGCGGAAACTTTACTTGTCTGATATAAATAATCAGTGTTAATGTGGCAATATCTCCTATGCCAGAGTTCAGTTTTATTTAAAACTTCTGAAACCGAACAACTTGGTTTCCCATTAACTTTTCCCTTTGACTTCACCTCAGAGTTATCTTTACTTTTATTTACACTAGGCAAAATTTTCATTTTGTTAATACTGTTCCTATTTAGGGTTTTTTAATCTTTCTTAGATTCTTTATCCCTATTCTGATCCTTTCCTTTAGTTTTACGGTCTTCGATATTGTTATTTACAGTCTGAGTTTCATATTGAGGTTTTAAAAAATACAAGCCTTCTTTTCTTTTAGCATAGAAGTATTTTTCTCCCTTTGGAGTGTTAAACCACAATACCCCATTAGCCCCTTTAAATGTATATCCCTGTTCCTCAAGAACAGATGCAGCTAATAAGTTTCGCCTTAATTTAGGTGAAAACATAACATCAGAAAGAACAATATCACTTCTTACGTTCTTAAACTGAACAAACATTTTGACCGTACTGATAGCCTCAACTGGGTTCTCAATCTCACCCACTGCTAGCGACATAGATGCACCTTTGCTTTCTTTAAATTTTGAGAACAGATTAATGTCATTGCAAAAGTGCCGCGTAGCAGCGGTGTCAATTACCCAGCTGAGTCTATCGCTAGGATCCTGCACAGTATTTGCTTCAATTCTAGCAGAAGAATATAATTCTATTATATTAGAGCTAGACTTAAGAGTAGGGCAATTTCTTTTTAAATGACCTGCCTTTTTACAAAAATAACACGGTCCTATGACCTTTTTAACTGGTTTTCCAGTTTTAAATACACTGTTATTTTTACTTTTTACATTCACATTACATTGAGACAAAAATATAGATGGATTCTGGCTTACATGATTTCTGTCACTACGGAGTTGCCGGATACGTCCTTCTTCTTTGGATAGCTCACGCTGGATTTTTTCTAAGGTAAAATCCTTATCTTCCCACTGATAAATCTGCTGGACCATCCCTTGAAAGTCGTCCGAGAGGTATCTTATGGCTTGGAATGCCACATAGACACTTTCCACCGGGTGCTTAACGTCCTTCAGCTTGGCAACCGCTTTCTTTAAACGTGTGCAGTAGATATCCACTGGTTCATCTGGCTCCGGACGCAGGCTAAAAAACTCATCCAATAAGCG
Source organism: Amaurobius ferox (assembly GCA_951213105.1). Lineage (NCBI taxonomy): Eukaryota > Metazoa > Arthropoda > Arachnida > Araneae > Amaurobiidae > Amaurobius > Amaurobius ferox. The sequence continues at coordinate 2,439,204 of OX578145.1, read as the reverse complement.
CACTAAATTAGCTCGAGTCGGCGCTTCGAAATGTGTCTTTAACTTGTCCCACGCATCTGCCGGATCGTCGTTAATGTCTATTAACTCTTGGTAGTCAGATGAAACATTCTGGAACATGATAGCTAACGTGCGGTCCCTTCTGCGCATGTACTCTTCATAGTCACGCCGTGACGTCTTTTCATCCACCGGTAACGCTGTTCGGTCTACAAATCTGAAACAGCCCTCTCCTTTCAGAGCGAATGAAATTTCATTTCTCCATGTGACATAATTGTCTCTTGTCAATGCACTAATTTTATTTGCCTCCATGGCAAGGTGGTCTTTTGGAACTGAACTGAACAGTTTTTGTTTATGCTTTCATCGACATGCAAATGGCGCTGTCCGCGGCCCCCGTCGACAGGATTCTCTGCTTCTTTATGGAACATTAACACTTCTAAATTAGATTTTTAACGTTGTTATGGGAGAGTTACGGCCCATAACCTGTTGGTTATAATAATTAATAAATTTTTGTGATAGAAGAAAAACGATAAAAGACGATATGCTCATGCATATAACCTGTCAGGATGCACAGGATAAACCTTCTGGTTATAAAAATTGATGAGGTACGAAATTGAAAATCTTCGCTGGAATTTAAGCAGAGATAGCAGTGATAACATCGTCAAAATGGAAGTTGTAAAAAAATACAATTAACTGTAGAGGTGTTGAAAATAACAGTTCCAATTTGGTTCAAATCACTTTTATTTAAGAAGCGAATCCATTGCATTTGCTTACAATATATTTATTTCAATGTAAAACAAATCAAAGCATACTATATACAAAAACATGAGCTCTCAAGCTCATTCGTAAGGTTTCAGAAAAAGTTCCACACTTAGACACATTCTTGGTTTAAGCAATCTTTACACGAGTAAGTAGAATAAAACTTTTCAAACTTACGTAACAACGTGCATTTCCCGATGCCACCGATAGCTGGTCACACGCTATGGCAAAAACTTTAAACTTCACGGATTAACACTGCATAAAGTCCACAACACGGAACAACATGGAACTGAGAACCTTAAATAACACTTAACTGAGAACCATTAAATCTTTATGATTCACTAAAACATCCGCGTCAACCGATAAACATTATCATAACATTCGACTACATCAAATAAGACTCTATGTAGATCCGTCTGAGATCAGCGATCTCGATCCAATCCAAGATATGTCCGCTGCATCGATCCCTGAACCGATCGATCTATCAAACCGTTCGATCTCTGCTTAAACCAAAAATGTGTCCAGCTTTTATATCCGACGATGGGTGCGTTCCGGAACACAACCGTTGCTGGCAACGCCCTCTGGATATGCAAAACAGGATGCGTGAGCGGCGAGAAGGTGATTTGCATGATAAGCCCAGTTCTGTTCATATAGCAATTCGTTCACGAGAACGGAAAAATCATTTAGAATAATGACGTCACGCTCCCACGAAACGAGAATCGCGATGTAAACAAAACCAAGTTTCCAACATTTCCCTTCAATCATCCTCTGTTTTGATAGAATCAGCAAAAACACATACACAAATTCCTGCGGCTCAAAAGAACTCTAGTCCAGAAAATTGTATTTTTAAATATTGGTTTTTAAGCAAAAATTCTTACAGAGCTCAAATCTTTGGTACTTTTCATCCCAAATGCATACTAAACAAGAAATAATTTGACAAAATTTTAAGTTTAAAAAGAAATGAAAACTGTTTAAAAGTTTTATCTGTTGGAAGCGGGAATGTGTTTATTTAACATTCTTCACATTTCTGCTCCTTCATTGTTTTTAATTTATTTTTTATTGGGAGAGTGGTGATCCAATTGCGAGACCTCCCTACTATGCCGTATTTTATCCATTGCTTTTCTTCATAAACTGCTATGTGGTCCAGGCCCCTACGCAATGCATCCTTTTGAAGAGATATCCTTTAATATCATCAATGCCTAGAGAGGTTGCTAACAGCAGACAAAAATTCCTTCTCTGCTCTTCAGTTTTGACATGATGTTGATCAAATATTACGTAATGAGGGGCGTAAGAGAATCATAATCCGACTAACTATATTTGTATTATTGGATTTAGACCTGAAATTCTTCAAAATTTTGACACACAATTGATTCCCAACAAAGAATAAAATTTTAAATTTGCAAAGAAAGAGAAACTTCGTGATTTATCTAGTAAATATGAGGAAGCATACTATTCAACAATCGAAACCGTCTTTTTCTATTTTATTTCTTTGAGAGGTTAAAGGCTTCTAGATTTGTTAGCTTGCCCTCGAGATTCCTAAGATATCCGGTGGAGATTCCCACTCCCACAAACAAAAGAATCTCCCCCAAACTCGGGTCGTAAATGATCACGTGGGTTGCCATTCGTCTTGCGATCGTATTTCACTAAAATCGACTGCGGACGGAGAGGATTTAACCATTGAGAGAGAATAGGCGATTTTGTGGTGATTGACACTTTTGTCGTCTTTAACTTTGTAAAAGATGAGTGCTATTTTGAACAACATTCTAATTTCTGAAGTCTTTTTTAACATCGATTGTCGTATGAATGGAATGTATTCGGGAGAGAGTAGAGTAAATTTGACGCCGCAGTTAAACATTACAAAATTTTAGGATGATTTAAAAATTTTAGGTTAATTTTAGGAATTCAAGGGAAGCTTCAAACTTTTAGGAATTTTAGGACGAATGCGATCCTTGCAACTGTTAGAGCTGCAGCTAAAGGTTTTCTTAAAGATTTGCAAAATTTTGACTTCTTGGGATTTTTCTTCGGGTTTTGCGATGCAGTAATCAGCATTTCAAAATGTTCAAGAAAGCTTGAAAAAGAGTCCCTTGACATATCTAATGCAATTAGATATGTCAAGGAACTAGAAATGGATTTACTGACAGATGTAAAAGACAAAGAGTATTATCACTTGTTTAACATATCCTTAACAGGGCACAGTAGATCTGTGAGTTTTCAGGGACAAATATTAAATAGGCCAAATTCAAGAAGTAATGTTGAGCAGAATTGAGAATAGTACTGTTCATTCAGTAGAATCAAATGTAACTATGCTTTATGATGAATTGAGGAAGAATGTTCATAAAAGATTTACTCCTCAGTAGCATTTACTCCTCAGTTTTGAGCAAATGCGTAGTTGCATTTGATACTGTACTTTTTCCAAAAGATTCAGAAGCCCTGAAAGCTCACGGAAATGATGTTATTATGGACATTTGTAAAATTTTGAATTTCGACCAAAATTGTGGGCTAGAAGAATGGGTGGAATTGAAGGAGATTTTTTCTGACTTAGGTAGTCATGCAACTACTTTAAAAGATTTAAAATTCAAGCTGAAAAATTCAGAAAGTTTACGACATTTCAAAATTATGCATAATATTTTAACAATTCTTTTAACTATCCCACTTTCAAATGCACACGTTGAACGATTATGGTCAGTGGTTAAAAGCACATTGGGAGAAAAAAGTCTTTTGATGAAAAGAGAAATGTTAGAAAATCAAATTAGGATTAAAGCATCTGGCCTGCAATTACAGAATTTTAATCCTGATGAAAGCATTGTGCTGTGGTGGGAAGGAAGTATTTCTCGCAGCCCAAATTTAAAGGATTAATAAGAGGTATTTTAGAATTTCTTTTTTAGTATACAGGTAAAACTCATTGATGTTTTTAAATTCCAGTTACATAATACAATCATTAATTATAAAAAAAAATGTTTTCACTGGCTTAAGTAACAATTGAGGCTGTACTAAAAGTAAGAAGTATTAGACTGAAAAAGTTTCAAGTATTTCACTACCCTCTCTTTTTCTTCTAGCCATACTGTTGTAGATTAAATTTATGTATTTTTCTATGGCAGAGTTACCATTGCCTCTTAATTTAGGCAGGAGACAGACTCCTTCCTTTTCATATTTTATTTGTGTCACATATTATGTATTTCTAACTGTTTCTGTTCGTACACCAAGAATATAATTTGATTTCATTGAAGCTCATCAAACTTAATTTTGACCAGCATATTACCTTCTACAAAATTACAAAGAGTTTGTAATCCTGTACAATCACACCAATTATCAAGTTTTAACAATATTTCTTTTAGAAAAAAAGCTAGGCCAGCCACTGCTCATGAAGGCTTAATATTTTATTATAACATTTATGCACCTTATTTTTCTGTAAATATGCATTTATTAAATATTCTTTTTAATTGTGATTAATATAATTCATGAAAATTACATTTGTGAATCAGTAAAACTGTTATGCATTATTACTATTGCTATGCTTGGAGATCTAGATTTTTTAAATTATGGATAACTCAAACTGTAAATATAGAAATATAAACTTTTAGTTTATTAAAATTAAAGTAAATTTTGATAATTAGTAATGCAAGTTTTACTGTGGAAGAGGAGCTAACTGAAATTTCTCCAGATTAAACTGAGATTTCTCCAGTGTCTTAAAAGTGGTTTTTGTTTCCATATTTATTTCTTATGCATACTTTTCGTGCATTTCATCTAATTTGTTAAAATTACCTTTCTCACCATTCACTTCAATTGAAATGTTAGCATCTTAATGATGAATATCATGTGAGATTTTTTAAAGTATTTTCTTAATGATGAATAAAATTAAATCAATTTTTGTCACTCAAATTTATCTGTTTCTTTTAAGTTATTACCTTTCATAAAACCTTCTTCTTAAAATAAGGATGTCTGGTCTACTGTTCACAAAATGGAGCTTAATTATGTAGTTATATATGTACATTAACAGCAAATTATGTAATTGTATATTTTTATATAATACAAAAGTATATAACTATATAAATTTAAGTATTTTCAATCCATGAATTTGCATCAATTGCCAGATGTATAAATTATTAATATGAACTTGATTATTGACACGTGTCATTGTTGAAAATTTTTTGGGTTGGCCACTAAAAATGTTATGCTTAGTGACCAGTGGCCACCATTAAAAAATCTGAAGCTGAATCTTTACTTACCATGTATTCTCAAATTATCAAAACATCGAGAAATATATGAAGTTTTTTCCCATTCATTACTTATTAACGCCACACAAAAGTCACAGCAGTATTCACAAACAAATGACTGGGAAATATACCAAACTGAACACATCCAGAGGTATCCTTCACCCTTTGTGGGCATCCTCCGCCCCTCAGGGTGAAATCGCATCCCTCTGAGCTTGACCATTCAAGTATGCGATACCAAAGAGTGGTGATACACTTTGTGCTATCGTAAAGGCTTTTCATTGTTCCCCCACCCCTAGGGGTTGAATATTCATTTCTCCCCAATCCAGCAGTTAAAATTACAACTCGCCCATGACAATTCAACTTAAAAGACTAGCAATTAACAAAATCCTGGCTAGCCTACCTATGATTTCCTAAAATGACTCTTTACCTAAACAATCCCTCCATGGAGCGAGAAAAATCTGCCAAAAATCACTACAATACTGCTACGGTTCTTAATTTATTGCACCTGCAGTCAAGAATGTGCACAATACACATCTTATCTCCTTAATCCCCATGATCACAGATGTGTTTAGCTACCTTTGAAGCATACCTGGGCACAGTGCATTCTATCAATTGACCCCTCCAGCACCCTAACGAAATTCGGAGTGCCCCTATTTTTACATACTATACTAATAGGGCTTTCATCACTTTTATACATGCCTCAAATTTTAAATGATTTCCGAAAGCAGATGCGCAAATGGAAGATATATTAAAGCAGATGCGCAAAAGGAATTAAAATCATGCATTAAAATATAAATGATGAGTGAAAAATGCCCCTGTTATTTTTTTGGCTTGTGAATTTATTTATTGGTTAAATATTCATAACATGCTTTGCATCATGATAAATTAAAAAAATTAATCTATATGCAATAGTTTCAGGTACACACTGCAGCTGGGGGCACCAAGTGGTAAATAAAGGTTGTCAACCTTGGGGGTGGGGTGGGGGTTGCTTTTCAGAGCTAAATTGCTGATATTATGACATTATGTATTGTTGCTCCACTTCAACTTACATATGTACGGTTCATAAATGATCATACAGTAAATATGAATGAGGGTGGCAAAAATAGCATGTTTGAAAGCTACTATGCTGTCCAAACATAGATCGCAAGAATTTGGCATTTTTTTTTAAGTTTTGGCAAGCAATAGTTTCTCGATCAAAGAAATTTCAGATTTCATGTTATAGATTATACCTTGTCTTAAATCATTAATCTGTAATCGACAATGTAAAAACTAAAAATGTTTGTATTCCTAAACTGTTTACAGCTTAGCTGTATTTTTAGTGGTGCCATCTGTAAACAATTATTATCAATTCAAAGTCAAATCGGCTCAATTTTCAATTTATGAATGGCCAAAGTTGTTTCATGCTCCATTCCATTGATTGGAAAATTCAAGTCAAGTAATAAAATGGCTTATGTTTTTAACGATACAAAATGATATTTTTTTAAATTCAGAAACGTTGAAATATTAAGTAAAATCCAAATTCTTCAAAAGAGTAAAATACTTAGTTGTTATGAAATAAACATATTGGAGAAATTTGACAATAAAAATGGTTGCTAAGTTTATAATAGAGTATAATAACAAAATGGGAAAAATTCATATCAACTGCATTACAGACTCCGGAGTTAAATAATTTTGTATTAAAGAAATTCAGCAATTCTTATGAAACTCATCTTACAATGACTTATTTAAATTCTCCATCCATTAAAATGAGGCTTCACTGTAAAAATAATCAAAGTTGGATTATCATTTAAACTCAAAAATAGTGTCATAGCGTTAGCAAAGAATATAGATGCACAGAAAATACACAAAAATAAAGTGGTTTTAGAATGGCTGCAACACTCAATAAAAATTTAAAAGAACTTTAAAAATCACAATTTTGACACAAGATGGATGCCATGTTTCATTTTGAAGTGGGTCACGTGATCTCGTCATATAATATGGGTGTCATTATTATTTTAATTTTTTAATTTTTATTCAAAAACTGCTGAATATATTTTTTTGAAACCTTTTTCATATTTTTTATGGGATAATTTGAATATTTCCTAAAACTTTCTAAGCAATTTGTGAATTTTAAATTAACTTAAAAAATGTTTGAAAAATTAGGTCTCATAGGGTTCAATGTATTTCCCTTTTTCAACCCATCCAAAATAAATTGGGTGATATTATTAATTTCTATTCCCATATGTTCCACAGACCGTCTTAACAACATACTAAAATTTCATTTTGGTAGAGTAATTTTTACGGCAGTTATCGTGTGAACGGACAGACAGACAGAATGAACAAAGTCATAAACACTTTTCAATTATGTTGTAAAGTGTTAAAAAGAAAGGAGAGGAAATTTTCATAGCTTTGTGGCCAGTGATGTGGGGATTGGAGAAATGCGCAGTAGGTGGGATGAATGGGAATTTGACTGGGTATTTACCCATTTATTAAATACCCATCCAAAAATAGTATTTTAAAAAAATATCATCTAATAACACTGTATCACTAATAATTTTTATTAGAAATATAATCCTTAACTTTTAAATTGTTTTTAAAATTATTTATTTTTAAATGAAATAATATCAGTAGATGGGTTATGCAGTCAGCTCATCTCCTGCTGGAGCAAATTGCAGGGATTTTTCCTCTGGCTTCAACTCTTCGAAGGAAAAAAAGGGGATTTTACACAAAATGCTTTAAAATACTGTTTTATGAAGCTATATTTATATGTTACTTTCCCTACATACATAGTATAAAATATTGTGATGAGGTCAAAAATTTGAATTCAAGTTCTTGGTGGAAAAGCATGCTTTAAAAATCCCTTAACTCAAATAAAAGGGTTTTAAGGTGATGTCAGTGTGTGTGCGTGTATGTTAATGTGTATATGCATGTGTGTGTGTGTGCGTGCGTGGATGGATGTGATATGATGTGAATGAATGGAGGATTATGAACAAAATTTAGCATGATTATTAGAATTGGAAAATACTGGAACCTTTTTGATTTTACAAATAATTGAATGTTCAGGAGACACCCAACTTTCGAATAAAATTAAAAAAAATCATTAAAAATTGAAACCTTTAATACTGTTAAAGAATTAAATTTCATTTCTTGTATAATTTTTATTAGAAAACAAATGATAAAAATTTTAGTAGATAGCATGAATCCTTTTTAATGTATAGACTATATCGCTTATTAAGAATACTATCAATATTGATAATTGATTAGATTTGCTCAAAATATAAGTAAATAGGATATTTTGATATTGTTTCACATGTTGTACACTAAAAAAGATGCCAAAGGTTCAATTCAATGTTAAAATGTATGTGGATATTGTACATAATTTTTTCACTGGGAAAGAACCCATTGCATTATGTAGGGAAAGTCATGTGCTACCCACATCAGATTTTTTAAAATGAGTTTATATGTGAAATATACCTTAATAATTACATTTCTTTTTTTTAGAAGGAAAACGCATGGAACTTTTATAAAAGTTTAAAGGAAATTCATGATTTCCAACCTGGGTACCTCTGGGGTGAACATGCTAATCTCTATTAAAAGTAGTGTTGAGGAAGATGTTCAGGTGCAGTTCATACTTTTAAGACATTGATAATAAGATTATTAACTTTTTATGATAATGTGCTACATTCTTATTCCTATTTCAATATCTTTCATACTATTCAGTTAGTCATCATATGTTATGAACAAACTGTTTAACATAACAATAAATTATAAATACCCATTTTGATAAATAATACCCCTCAGACATTTACCCACAAAAATAAATACCTGGATATTTTACACCACAATCTGTGGCTAATAATTTTTCATTAACAGAGCTTTAACACTTGACGGTAATTCAACCCCTTCCAAAAAACACAAATATAAATAAATAAATTCATTACCATCTGAGCAAAAGGAGAACCCTCCTCGCTTGACAGCTTCTCAAACCAGTATTTGGCAGCGGTGAGATTCTGGGGGAATACATCTCCAAAGAAGTATGCTTGGCCAACTACTTTGCCGGCTTCCAGGTGATTGAGCTCAGCAGCTTGTTTAAACAAATCATAAGCCCTGTACAAAATGAAAGAAACACATGTGAAAAAAAACTGACACACAACTTTCCTTACATAATGCAGTGAATTCACTACTTTTACAGTCAAAAAATAATGTATAAGATCCATGGTATTGTATTTTTATCGTTGAATTATACATTTGGCGATTTTCCAGATGACAACATGTAAAACTATTTTAAAATATCCAATTAACTTATATATTGGGCAACTCTAAATAAACAATTATCAATATTGATAAAATCCTCAATAAGCGATATAGTCCATATATTACAATATTTTAATAATTAATCCATTAATTAGGCATCATTTTCATTAATTTAGTGTCATTTTTGCAATTTTGAAGATATTTTTGTCAATCTAGGGAGAAATATCACCAAGTTGGCGATACTTCGCTAAATTATTCACCAAGTTTGCTAAACGCATCACCAAGTGTTACAGACAAACAGACAGAAGAGCATTTCTTATGTACTAGAGGGTATGCCAGTCATATGATGATAATCAGAATTTGTGACACAATATTCCCATTTGACATCAATTTTATCAATTTGGCGACATTTTTGTCACTTTGGCAACATTTAAAATAGTCGCCAAGTTGGTGATGTCTCGCAAAATTTCTCGCCAAGCATTACAGACAGAGAAATGGGTTATTCTTATAGTCTACTTTTATGTTCTTTACAGGATATTAAGCTTTTATCAATTAGTCATCATTTTCATTGATTTAGCATAATTTTTTATCAATTTGGCAACATTTTAGTTAAGTCGCCAAGCTGGCGACATTCTGCCAAAATCTCAAATACAAAAGTATTACCCAAAGTATCTCTTCTCATGAATGGAATGAGCTAGATCCATGAAAATGATGTCACCAAATTTATCGCATGTTATTACTTATGAAAAGTGAACGTATAGTTAATATAGTTAATATTAGTACAATATATAATATTACAGTTATACAATAGTTAATATTTTATTTTATTTTATATGATTTTTTGATAACATGCTTTGAAAAATGTACAATATCTCAAGAAAAATTCATGCTAGCATTTTAAAGTTTGTGTCAATCATTTCCTAATGAAAAATTATATAAGAAATGACTATTTATGTAACTTTATTAAAGGTTTTGACTCTTTGATGATTTTTTCAAAATTTCACGCAAACATTTAGGGGGTTCTGAACATTCGATTGTGTATACAAACAGTAGGCTTCCAGTATTCACGGATTGTAAGTTTTGTACCAAATTTCGTTCAAATTGTTCCATTCGTTCATGAGATATCGTCTCCAGAGATTCGCTGACTAACATACACACACACAGACATCACCTCAGAAATGTCTGATTCGTGTTCAGGAATGCTTGAAACGTGCTCTCCGGTCGAAAATTCGAATTCAAATTTTGATCCCGTCACAATACTTTCCTTATACATTATATGTATATAAGGAAAGTAATACCATTTCTCTACTGATTGGTTAAACTAGTTACAAAAAAGTATATTTTAACATTTACTGTAATTTCCAGTAAAAGGTTGCAGTCACTTAATTACTGGAAGAATAATTCACTAAAACAAAATGTCAAACTGAACAAAAGTGCCACACTAAATGCATACAGCAGTAAAATAAAAAATAGTAGTGGTAATTGTCATTTGTTGTTATTGAATAAATATTATAGATTTAACTGAATTTCTGATGAAAGGTTTTTTTTTTTTTCAAATGGCAGATAATAAGACATACATTATATACAAACAGAATAAATATCCTGAACATATAACATGAACAGTCAATGTCTCCTAAACAATGGCCAGAGCCGTGAACCTGTTAGCCGTCACATGACGTTGCCAAAGTGCACCAGTGGGGGTCAGAACACACCGCGCCTAACATCACAACATCCATGTCTGCAGGTGGGACTCGAACCCACAACCCGGCAACCGAGCGATCACAAGAAAACGCCTGCTCTTGACCGCCTGACCACCGCGTCGACATGTCTGATGAAAGTAAAAAATGCAAAAATTTAATAAGTCAAATATTTATTTCATATATATTAATTGGTAAGTACTTATCCCCTTTAAAAATGAGTCTTTCCTACAAACTTTTGTTAACTTAAAAGTATTTAAAAAGCATGGTACAGCAAAGTTATTGCTGAAAAAAGGTAGACAAATATCACAATTCTCCTGAATGAAAATTCAAATCAAAAACTCATTTGAACGACTCATTTCGTTCTCAGAAGTGACTCATGCCATTTTAATTTTTTTGGAAAGTGCTTCATGCAAATTCTTGACGTGTATACAAAATTTGCATATTCAATCACAGTGCCGGAATTTGCATATTCCAGGAAAGCCAAATCCTTGACTATTAAAGGTTTAGCATAGAACAGGGAAATTGGAGATCAATCAACACAGAAATTGACAGTCAGATGATAGTTCGACTTAGCTTGTATTTTTGAGCTGATCCATTGTTTAATGCTAGTTAGTTGTTTAATGCTAATTAAGTTTTTTCTACATGAGGGCTCCATAGCAGAAAATAGGGTGACACGCAACGTACATCACAGATTGATTTGTAACCTCTGCAGACAAATTTTCAGTTGAAAATTTAAAAAGAAAATGTCATCAAACTATATCTTCAGAAAAAAAATGCTGTCACCTATCCCAATGCCAGATAATCTGTTAAACAAACACTAAACTATTGTACCCTTTGTATCACAATTTACGTTTATGACACAACCTCCTCTTATGTTGAGGAAACAGCTCCTAATTGTTTCTCAATCTTTTCCCCATCTCTGTCAAATTTCTTTAGCACCTACAAACTTTGATTTTATCAAAAAATTCGCCATTTTCAATTAAAGTTTCACAAGAAGCCATATAAGTTCGCAGATTGATAAACGTACAGATGCACACTAATTGCCAATGACATAGTCGCACAAACTAAAAATAAATACCATGCTTTCTTTACATGCAAAACAATAGAATTAAAACTTATTACAGCCGTTTTGTTTAGTATTGGACTGCAGTGTAGTAAAACTATGAAAAATTATCATCAAATCTGGGCAAAATTGCAACAGAAGTGTTTAAGTGGTTTTCTGCTTGGAAATTGGTATTGTATAACATATCCAAAAACTGACAAAATCGAGTTATGGAAAAGTTCCGAATATCACATTTCAAAATAGCCGCCATGACATAATGGATTGTTTTCTTTTTATCCAAGAAAATGGATGTCTTAATAGAAAGAAATCACATTGATAAAAATAATATTTAAAAAATGATTTAATATGTAATGTATTTCAGATTAGCAATAATACAAGTAATAAGATCTTTAAGAAAACATAATGATATATATAAAGAATCAATTGCATCAAATAATCCAAAAACACAATAACCTAAAATTCAAGAACATGATAACCCAAAATTTAAGAACACAACGTTCGAAATCATTGGTGGTCCACAGGTCCACATGCAAAGCAATAGAATTAAAAACTCATTACAGCCATTTTGTTTAGTAGGATTGTAGTCCAGTAAAACTATGAAAAATTATCATCAAACCTGGACAAAATTGCAACAGAAGTATTTTAAGTGGTTTTCTACTTGGAAATGGGTATTGTATAACATATCCCAAAACTGACATAATCGGATAATGGGAAAGCTCTGAATATCACATTTCAAAATAGCTGCCATGACATAATGGACTGTTTTCCTTTTGTCCAAGAAAATGGATGTTTTAATAGAAAAAAATCACATTGATAAAAATAATATTTAAAAAATTATTTTATATGCAATGTATTTCAGAATAGCATTAATACAAGTAATAAGATCTTTAAGAAAACATAACAATGATATATAAAGAATCAATTGCATCAGATAACTCAAAAATATGGTAACCTAAAATCCAAGAACATAACCCAAAATTTAAGAACATAGCGTTCAAAATCATTGATGGTCCATAGGTCCGAGAACAGCAAAAGTTTGATCGAAGGAGGAATGAAAATATAGGTGGGCCATTGGGTCAGTAGCCTGGATTGAGAAAGTACAAGATTTCATTACTAAGCAGAAGTTACTCTTTTTATCTTTCAGAATGTGTAAAGAATCTTTACATATTCTTTACATATTCTATGCCATTCCGTCTAGTGAGAAAGCACTTTTGACAAGCTGCCAAATTCGCCTTTCAGCTGCACTATCACTTGCATGAGCTTGCTTGCTCCATGGAGATTGATGAGCGAATTCACCTTTTGCATGTCTGTCATTTTTGTGTACATCATGACAGTAGCACTTATTAGAAGCCTGCATGGGCTCGGGCAGCACAGGCCTCTTCCGACTAATGGGCCTGGCCATGCCCGAGTTTTTAAGATTTTTAAGGACTGGACTTGAGCTTAAAAATTCCATCACATGCTGACTTCCAGCACTTTTTCAACCTTGGTCGTATTTGTTTAAAAGTCGTATTTGTTTAAAATGACGTCATAAATAATTATCACATTTCACTACAGATTTATGATCCACTATTGTTTTATAGATCATGACTTTTAGATAACATTGCAAACATAAGCTATTACAGATAACAAAAATCATGACTATTACCCTATTTTTAATGAAAATACAAATTTTCATTAAAATAAAAATAAAACTGTGAATTTTAGTGCTATTGAATAAAATTGTGCATTTTATTGCTTTTAAATAAAATTTCAAATTTTAGAACTTTTACATAAATTGCCAATTTTAGGGCTTTTAAATAATATCGTACATTTTAGCAATTGTATTACTATTTTTGGTGCACTTCTATAAAAAATTTTAGAACTTTTTTATAAAATCTTAAATTTTAGCGCTCTTATGTAGATTCACTAATTTTTGGACTTATAAAATAATCGCAAATAATACTTAAATCGCAAATTTTGATTTTCTAAAATAAAAATAGTTAATTATATGCTATTTCACAAAAATCAAATTTTATCGCTTTTTCGTAAGAATCGCTAATTTTTGCACCCTTACTAAAAATTGAGAATTTTAGTGCCTTTAAAAAATGTTGCTGCTTTTTCTCAATATGAAATTTTACAGTGCTTTTTCAAAAATTGGAAGCATACATATTTTGTTATGAATGCCTATTAACGTAAAGTTAATTTAGTGCAAGTTAAAAATGCTTTATGACCTTCAAGTGCAATTCTATAGTAAATTAAAACTCAGAATTATTGTTTTTGCTCATGTTTACTAATAGTAAAAAAAAATTTATAAATCAATGAAACAATAAAGAAATTTAGCCATAGTGTGAAATGGCATATTTTGATATTCAATTTGGGGGGGGGGGGGAGGTTCAGTTTTAAATATCTAACTTAAGGGGTCCAAGCTAGAGGTCTGCACAGGCTCGGGCCTGGTCCGTGGGCTTAGGCCTGACCTGGCTCACAAGCCAGACTCAGACCAAGTTTTATTAAATTCATGTTGCGTCAAAATAAATAAAAATGCCAATACGTACTGTTTACTTAAAATTTAACACTGATATTTTACAATTATTACTGTGATTTTAATTTCAATTACTACATTCCGAAGATTTCTAAATTATCAGGATTAAATAAATTCTATTCTTAAAGTAAAAAAAACACTTCATTTGATTTCATTCCGATAAGAAATATTGAATGAACATTTTTTTGTACCCAACTATTATAATTTAAAATTAATATATGGATATGATGAATTATTGTCCTTGAATTTATTTATATTTGTATTCTAAATATCTACCAATTTTAAAAATACTCATAACTATGTCATAATCAAAGAAATAACTATGTATACTTACATAGAAGTTTAATCGCATGGAAATCTTTTTAAAATTCTGATGTGAGCAGTACATGACTTTCCCTGCAGACTCAAATTAATTTTCTCTTTATTTAATTGATAATTCATTAAATTGAGTTTAATTGCAGTAAATAACATGCATAATTAATTGAAATTACACTCAATTTAGCTTTCATTTTCATTTGGTAACTAAACTACACTTATTCCCAAAACTGGCATAGCAAAAATGTGAAAAAACTAAAATATCCTAAGAATGGCTAATCCTAGAGTAATGGGACTGGCCTTATTCTTTTCATCGTCAAACATTATATGTAAAACAAGCATTTAATTGATATATTTGAACATACATAATCCTTTTAGATTTTGTTAATTTTTGCAGGCCATTTTGCAAAAAAAGCAGGTTCTTTTTTTCAAATTGTATCCAAATCTAATCACCAGGGTAACCCACAAGTGATTTATCTACAAAATTTTGAGAAATTTGGTCAATTCGTTTTTCAGTTAGAGTGGATACAGACAATTTTTGCAGGCCATTTCACAAAAAAAGCATGTTCTTTTATCCGAAATGTACCAAAATCTAATCAGCACCAGGGTCACCCAGAAGGGACTCGCCTACCAAATTTTATAAAATTCGGTCCATTAGTTTTCCAGTTAGAGTGGATGCAAAATCTGCACAGACAGACAGACAGAGACACACACACACACACGTAGACGTCATGCTAAAAATAGTTTTATCGTGTTCTAGAGGTTCCAAAATGTGTAGATCCGTCGAAAACTCAATTTGTGATTTTCAGCACGATTCCATTACCATGTATTGCAGGGAAAATAAAAATACTAACAACTGTAGCATATGACATACACGGCTGGACAATTGCTAAGGACAGATCACAAATTGCAATGTAGTACAACATTAAGTGGGTGTAGAGACCCAGCAGGATAAAATATTGTTGCCACACTGTTCAGACATTAGAAAGAATAAAGATCCTTTATTGTTCTGGAAAATACAAAAAGTTTTGAAACATCTGAAAGGAAAAAAGAGTTCATTTGATGTTGAGTACGGAGAAATGGAAAAATGCATATGAACGACAGCAAGCACCTTTGAGAAAGGTGTCAGTACGGGATATGTCCACCGTGGAGTGCAATGCAACATTCCACACTTAATGTCATGCTTTGCACAACATTATCCCGCAGCTGTTGAGGCAAGTTATCCCACTCCTCTGTCAGTGCACAGATGAGGGTGTTCTTGTTTGTTGGAGGATATTTTCGACCAACAAGTTGCCTCCCCAAAGCCTCCCAAACATTTTCAATGGGGTTTACATTTGAAGAACGTGCTGGCCACACGATGTTAGAAAAATTTCGATTGTAAATAAACACGTACGTGAATTGGTCGATGTATGGTCTAAAATCCAAAAGATACTTTGTTCTAATTGGCTAATCACTTTCGGATCACTTGTTTAGAAGTTTTAATCGCTTGTTTAGAAGTTCTAATACTAGTATTTTTAAACCTAGCAAGCCAAGTTTGATGTTTTTAAAAGTTCAATCAAGCAATGTAAAATCACCCATTGAAGTCGGGGGAAATACAAGGTTCTGTCATAAAAGGTTTTGTCACATCAATTTTGAATATTTACATCACACGTGTAAAGTGTCAGCTGTTAAAGGATTGCCTAAAATCAGTGTTCGGAAAATCAAATGTAAATGCTGTAAATTGGCAAAAACAAAAAGAATTTCGTTCATACCCATAGGCAGAATAAGATCAGAAAAACCATTGGAACTAATCCATATGGACGTATGCGGGCCAATGCCAAAACCATCGTGTGGAGGTGCTAAATATTTTCTTAGCATAACCGATGATTTTTCACGCAAAGTAACTGTGTATCCTATGAAACAAAATTCTGAAGTTTTTGATAAGTTCAAACAATTTCAACATCGAGCAGAGAGATTTCTAAATACCAAAATTTTAAGTGTCTGGACTGACAACAGTATGGAATTTTGTAACACTGAGTTTGAAAAGTTTTTAGAAACACAGGGAATCAAAGCGGAAAGAACAAACACGTACACACCCGAACAAAACAGGGTTTCCGAGAGGTTTAACTTAACTGCTATGGATTGTGTTAGGGCAATGTTAAACAATAGCAATCTAAAGGATGATTTTTGGGCAGAAGCTTTACTCTGTTTTGCATACGTTAAAAATCGGATATGCTACAAATTTAAGAATCTGACACCGATCGAGTTGTACAGCGGCAAAAGACCATCAGTTGCTCACCTCAAAGCATTTGGATGCCAAGTTTTTGTAAGAAAGCCTAAACAACTTAGGGGGAAACTTGATATGAGGGCACAAGAGGGCATTATGGTGGGATACGCACTGAAAACTCAGGGGTATAGGATATGGCTCTTGAACGAGGGGAAAATAGTAGAAACTAAAAATGTTAGATTTAATGAAGAGTGTAACACAGAGGAAGGCGGTTTGGGACCCAATGTAAATAAGAAACCTAAAGAAAATTTTACTTTTTCATCTCACAAACCCACCTATCCAGACTCGTCTGATGAGGAGTATGTGGAGAGGGATAAAGTCGATTCATCAGAGGAAGATCAAGACATTACTGAAAGTAATGAGGAAACGAGGTCCTCTGGTGATGATCATCAAGTTCCCGATCCAGATACTATTTGGATCAGAAAAGTCATTCCGAGAATGACTGGAACAAGAAAAGATGTTTATTACTATTACAAAGGAAAGGGACCTAGGTTGAGATCATTAAAAGATATAGAAAATTTTTATGAGAAACATAAAATAAAATTTGATAAAAAGTTTTTCAATTTTAAGGGGGATCAAGGGAGATCATGGAATCGGCCAGAAGTCAACATTGTAGAGGTCCAAATTCCTAGGAACTACAAGGAAGCAGCTAACTCGCCCAATCCAAAAAATGGAATACAGCCATGGCAGACGAATTAGGTGTCATGAAAGAAAGAGGTGTCTGGGACTTAGTGCCTGCACCTGTTTTTGACAAAGTAATCGGTTGCCGTTGGGTGTATACAGTCAAAAGAGACGAAAGGGGTGAAGTTAGCAGGTATAAAGCTAGACTTGTAGCTCTGGGATTTAACCAGGAAAAGGGGCAAACTTACGAAGAAGTGTTTAGCCCAGTAATTAACTTTACTTACAATCGTTAGGATGTTTTTAACTATTTTTGTGTGTTTATTAGGGTGGTTCCATACTCAGCTTGACATCAAATGTGCATATTTATATGCCAATCTCAGTGAAAAAATATTCATGAAACAGCCCCCAGGATTTTTTGACAAAAACAAAAGTAAATATGTATGTCAGCTAAATAAAGTGATTTATGGCTTGCACCAAAGTGGAAGAGAATGGTACCTTGAATTAGACCAGGTTCTCAGAAAACTCAATTTCATAAAGTTTAAGTGGTGCAATTGTGCATATAATTTTAATAATAAGGCTTTATTGATTGTTTACGTTGATGACATCATATTATTTGCCAAAACTCAAACGGATCTAAATTATGTAACTTCATTACTAAAAACTAAATTTGGCATTAAAATGTTAGGAAAAACAAAAATGTTATTAGGCATTGAATTTGAGGAAAAACATGATAAACATTTCATCCATCAAAATCAATACATCGCAAAAATTTGTGACAAATTCTCAAAGTTTAAATATCCTATTTCCAGTTTACCCATAGCTAAAGGTGTAGTTTTAAGCAAAATAGATTGTCCAGCAAATCATGCAGAAATCGAACAAATGAAGAATATACCTTACAGAAACTTATTAGGTTGTTTATCATTTCTTGCCAGCAGAACTAGACCTGATATTAG
Organism: Amaurobius ferox; assembly: GCA_951213105.1. Taxonomy (NCBI): domain Eukaryota; kingdom Metazoa; phylum Arthropoda; class Arachnida; order Araneae; family Amaurobiidae; genus Amaurobius; species Amaurobius ferox. The sequence goes on along the minus strand of OX578145.1, from coordinate 2,420,568 downwards.
CTATGCTTTAAACATCTTCTCCCAATTTCAGGAAAACCCAGGCATTAGACACTGGGATGTTTTACTTAAACTTCTAGGGTATGTAGAAAAAACAAGGGATTTTAAACTAAACTTATCAAACATTCAATCTGTAAATTTAAATTGTTTTACTGATTCTGACTTTGCAGCTAATCGGGATGCTAGAGTATCAATGGGAGGCATGATATTTTTTTTTAGATAGGGTACCTATTTCATGGAGGACATTTAAACACAAATGTGTGAGTTTATCTACAATGGAGGCTGATTTCTCTATACTCAATTACTGGTATCCCCCCTGTTCAATTTGTTATACAGACCCTTTACAAAAAATTTCATTTCTGGCGCCTTAAAACTGACCTTTTTTCATCCCCGTCCCTTCCTGACCCTTCCAGCTTTGATACAAACGTTCCCTTTTCCAGTCTCCCTCCCTCGCATCGTATTGTTAATCTTCCCTCCTTTGACCCTGATTCATTCTCCCCTTTTAATATCTACACAGATGGCTCTAAAACTGACGAAAATATTGGATTTGCAGTTTGCATTTTTAAAAAAGATGACCTGGTCGAATCGTTCTCTTTTAAGCTCTCTCATGGAAACACGGTCTTTCAAGCGGAAATCTCTGCCATTAAAGTCGCTATTCAATGGGCGTTGGACAACAATACAAAGGTCAATATTTTTTCGGACAGTTTGTCCTCCATTCTGGCTCTAAAATCTGTTAAAAATAGATCCAAATACTTATGTGATATTAAACTCTTGGCCCTTTCGGCATCTAAATTAATTAACATTCAATGGGTTAAAGCCCATGCTGGAATACTGGGAAACGAAGTTGCTGACTCTCATGCCAAAGCTGCCTCCCTTTCTGGTTCCCCTTTTACGGTCCCTTTCCCTTATTCTCTTCTCACTCGTCATTGTAAAATATTCCTAAATAATCTGTGGCAAACTTACTTAAACGACTATATCTCTCCCCGTAATCACGACCCGGCCCGTATTCTTTCTTTCCTCCCTTTGGTTGACCCTTCTCTTCTTATTTGTAACAGATTTCTTGTTTATTTTATTACCGGTCACGGCCCGTTCCTTGATTACCTCAATTTCTTTAAGCACAAAACCTCTTCTAACTGTCCCTGTAATGCTTTTGGTGACGCTGATCACTATGTTTTTTCCTGTCCCTTTTCTAAAAAATTCCACCTCGTCAAACCTTCCCCTGCCCACTCTGCAGCTTGGTTTTCCGGTGTCCGCAGAAATAAAGTATTAATAAACAAACTGAAGGACTGTATTCAAACTGCGAGAGAGATTTCAAATTCTGTTAAGTGACACTTCTGTGAGTATTCTCTGCTCTTAATTTTTGGTGATCTATGAATTTCTTAATCCTGTTTTTGCTCCTGGGTTCTCCCCCTTTGGTGTAAGACTCTTTGAATTTCTTGTGCATTACTTGATTTTAAGTATGTCAGTCTGTCGGATGTTAGTTGTGTGTGATGACCATTGTATTGTGTAAGGATTGTTTGTTGTGTAGGGTTTTACACACAGATTAATACGCTTCCCGACCGTCCAAACAGTTACCTTACACCTTTCTGGTAGGTCGGACGGTCTGGGTTTCAACAACAACAACAATGGAGGCTGAAAAATTTTCTCAAATTTTCTCAAAAATTAACTTCAACACTTTTTCAAAACCACAATTACGTAGTTTAGTTACCAATGTGTTTATACTGTGTGGTGAAGATTTTTAAAGTTTTTGATACATACTTAAAATAACTTATACATTTTTTCAATCTCTCATGTAGTAGCTTAGATACTATTGAGTTTAAACTGTGTGATGAAAGGGTAAAAGTTTAAGATTTTTCAATATAATATATAAACTTTTGGCATTCCCTCAACATGTAGTTTAGATATTGTTGAGTTTATACTGCGTGGGGAAGTATTTAAAAGTTTAAGATTTTCGATGTAATATACAAACTTTTTTACATTCTCTCAACATGTAGTTTAGATACTGTTGAGTTTATACTGCGTGGCGAAGTATTTAAAAGTTCAAGATCTTTCAATATAATATACAAACTTTTTTACATTCCCTCAACATGTAGTTTATTACTGTTGAGTTTATACTGCGTGGCGAAGTATATAAGATTTGAAAATTTGTATCTCCTGTATTTGACACAGATATTTTTATATTTATTTTCTCATGTAAGTTGTATCATGATGTATTTTATACTTTTTAAACTTTGTCTTAAAAATATAATTATACACTGAAATTTATACATGATATTTTGAAACTCTATAATGTAGTATATGTTCAACTGAAATTTAAATTTGATTACTACTTGTATTTATGTGATTAGACAACTCAATCTGCAGGAGGGGGCCGCTTGTTAGAAAACCTTCGGCTGTAAACAAACACGTACGTGAATCAGTCGATGTACGGTCTAAAATCCAAAAGATACTTTGTTCTAATTGGCTAATCGCTTTCAGATCGCTTGTTTAGAAGTTTTATCCCCATGGTCTGTGGTCCTGCAAATTGAGACGTCAACTTCCGGTTTATGCTAATTGCTACTTCAACCGATTAGAGATTAGCATACTCCAGAAGGAAAACATTAACTACAACTTCAATGATATTGGGCTATTTAAGCTAGTGCTTGTATCAGTTGATTATCTTGATTATTTTGATGCTTCTTGATGTATCTTGATCTTACTTTGTTTTCGTGATATGTATTCATGATCAAGTATGATAGTTATCTTCATGTACGCCGGTTATGGCGATGTTTTTGGTCGATGCTGTTAGGCCTAACTGAAGTCTTGTGATTAAATTGACGAGACTTTGTTTGACTAAACTTTACGATATTAACATTTTCCGAAGTTACAGAAATGGATATGTTTTTGTTCATTACGATATTTTAAGTTCTCAGAAATAAAGTGATTTTTTGTTTACGCTGACTACTTTCATTTTCTCCACTGTGACGCTCTGCTATTCAACTGGTTTTTGAATTTTCACCAATGCAATAAGAAGTAAAATTCCATCAAACGGGGCATTGAATACCCTTGCTGACTAAACAATCCTGAACAGCGAGTGTTGGATGGCATGGTGCGTTGTCTTCCATGAAAACAAATTTATCACCGACAGCAGCACGAAAAAGGTGAACATGAGGCAGTAGAACTTCATCAATGTATAGTTGGTTGGTCACAGTCCCAGTTACAACCACATGTAGGGGCGTGTGGCCATTGATCATGATGCCAGTCCATATCATGATACTGCAATGTCGGATATCAGTCCCTTTCCTGGATATTTTCTGGACGATAAGCAGTACCCCTCTCATGCCAGATCAGTTGGCGTCTACAATCCGATGACAGACTGAACCTACTCTCATCTGTGAATAGTACGCAAGCCCAGTCTTGTTCGGTCCAATTGCGATGCTCATGACACAATTGCAAACGGGCGGTACGGTGCAGTCTGGACAATGGGACACACACAACAGGTCTGCGGGCATATAGTCCTCCTTTCCCAAATGTTTGGCTACAGTTTTCTGGGAGATCCGCTGTCCTGTGGTAGCAAGAAACTGATTTGCCACCTGCTGAGCTGTGGTGCGCCAGTCCCTTTTTGCCGATAGGACAATGTACCTGTCTCCTGCAGGCATTGTACTTCTAACACCACCTCCCCTGTGACGCTTGCTATACATTCCAGTTGTTTTAAATGCTTGCCACAGCCGTGAAACAACGCTGTGGGCGATGTTGAACACCCTGGCAACATCTGTTATTTTTTGCCCTTCTTCGATCTTTCTAATAATACGGTCACACGTAAAATCATCTCAGTGATATCGGGAAGACATACCAAAAATTTCAAGTTTGCAATTAAATCTTTCCCGTAAAACATTCACTTAGAACAACAACTGTCCACACACGTCAAATCCTATAAATCTCTTATCAGCGCTATCGCGTGACGAACAGGCATGGAAATGAAAAGTTTGCATACACACACCTCTTCTTACTGTATCCCACACTTATTCTAATTTTCCACATTTTGCTTCCTTTCATTTTGTTGTTGCTATGGGTGATAGTGTCATCTGTCCTTAGCAATTGTCCAGCAATGTATTTGTTTTGCAACTACTGCACTCAAGAATATTTGGTGCTGATGAGAGCTAACAAAAGAGCATTGCATTGTTCATTGATAACTTAAATGGGTGAATAAAGCATTTTTTAAACAAATTCTCAGTAAAGAACCATTTTCTAATTTAATTTCTGATATTATCAGACCAAAATTTATAATATAAACACCTTGACTTATCTGTCTCTCTCTCTCTGGTTAATGCTGTATAAAATGTTGCCAAATGTGTTTCAATCAAGAATAAACATTTTAATTATGATATAACCATAGAGCTTTACGTAGTGTATGACATCCAGAGTTTCCCCCAGGCACTTTTGGAAGGGCGCAGCGCCCTGCCTGCCCTTTTTTTACCAGAACAGCGCCCTCCTTGCCCTTTGTACGAGAAAAGCGCCCTCCCTGCCCTTTTGTTAGCAGATCAGATCCCCTGCTTAGCCTTTTGTTAAGAGAGCAATGTATGTCCTCAAACGAAATTCAACCAGTTCAGATAAGTCCCAGAACCCTTTCTCTGTGTTCATTACCGTAAGTTTTGATCGTGTCTATCTCCCCCCCCCCTTTGCTCCCTCCTCATTCAAAGAAAGAAAAAGGGTGATCTAGTGCCAATAAAAAGAAGGTTGACAACCCCATATTACTTCTTTCCTTCACTGAAAGAAACAAAACGGAAAGGGGAATATTAAGCACGTACATTCCTTCTTCCATCTAATGAAAACTTTCAAAACAGTTTTCTTTTTTAACTTACTTTTTTGTTAAATTATTTCATGTTTGATATGCATTTGAGTTATAAAATTCCGTAAATGTAAACCCCGTACGCATATTTGCTCTAAAACAAATATTTAAAAATATAGATTTCCGGACTAGGGTTCTTTGCGCCATTTGCGGGAAGATGTTTACGTTGATTCCGCCGATTCAGTCAAAACCCGAGGATGATAGAAAGGGTGTGGTGAAAAGTTGTTAGATTAGCGCGGTGATTTTAACCGGCTTGAATGATATATGGGAGAGCTTATTTTCTTTATATTGTTTACTAATTGCCTTTAGCTACCAGCCTAGTGGCTTTTTGAAAATTCTCTTAATATGCTTTCTTCATGCTTAATATGCTTTTCTTATGCTGCAGACTGCGTATCTCCGCTACGCGCAAAAGTCACGGCTAAAAGTACTCCTATTTTTTGTTCGTGTAGTAGCTATCGACTGTGTATTTGTCCACCGCCGCCCTTAGAGAGGATCGGACACCACTCGAAGTGGTGGGACCCGGACTCCCCACCAATCTTTGAGGGAGGAGAAGACATAAAAAATGCACAAATGAGAAAAATGAAACATGAAAAGGAACCCAGGAATTTGTATGGGCGGTCCTGATCTGACCACTACGCGTTATATACAATATAATGAAAACTCCGCTTCATGCAATAATGATACGCGGACATATATAATTCACGTAGCGGATTTACTCCCAATGCAGGTCATACAATAGCTATTGGCTGTGTATCTGACCACAGCCGCCTTTAAGAAGGGTCGGGGCCCCCAATAATTTTTTGAGGGAGGAGATGACATGAAGAATGCACAAAAGAGGAAAACGAAATATGAAGGCTAACCCAGAAATCTGTATGAGCGGCCTTGACCCGACTACAACGCAGACGGATGTAGTACGCGTTATATATAACATAACGATAACTCCGCTAAATGCAATAACGATTCGACATATTTAATTCGCGTAGCGCTTTCGTTTAACGAGTGTATGTAATCCGCATACAATAACGATATATACCTTGTGCAGACGCGTGCAAATCGTGTGACATTGTGTTATGAACACGTGCACTATGCGGGCTTATGGATTAACAGATTAGCCCGTTGACACGACATCCGCATAGCAGATTTGAAACACAAAATAACCCCCCTCATATTAGCGGACGCATGCAATAATAATAATAAAGGTCATTTAATAACGATGCGCCCGCTTTAGGGAGGTATGCAGTAGTTGTCGCTCGCGTACTCGCCCGCTACGGCCACACGAACGTACGTTGCTCGCACTATTAATAACTCTGTCCAATGGAATAATGATTCACTTAGCACCTAAACATTTGCTAATCCATTGTTCAATACTTTCTTTATGGCGATTTTACGGAGCTTTCTAGAATTTTATTTAGTTATTTAAATCAGGGGTTTTTTTTTGTAATCAATGCATAACAAACAATTAATAAATATCTTCAACGGTTAAATATATATTATCCCTTAAAATCATCAAACCTCATTGACTAATGAGAAAATACTAAAAATCAAAATTTAATATCCTCCTTTTTAAATTTAATAAATTCTAAAATTATATAAATTCAATAATTGTAATTGCTAATAAACCCAACTGCTCAAGACTATAATTGCATTGGATGTAAAAATAGCATTTATTCAATCATAAATTTGTTCTCCACAAAAGAAACATTTTCATACCTTAGTGGTGGTGGCTCCAGTCCGATGAAGCCAAAATGGTTTTGAATGAATAACATTTTGTAAAATAAAATTTCAGTAAAGTTCAATAAAGCTATTCGATTTTTTCAGATTCATTTATATTGTTTACAGGATTCCAAAGTGCTACAAATGACTCGCTAACTGTTTATAGCTAGTTAGTACTTTAGTTTTCACAACGATTTTTTCTGGATGTTATAGACCATAGACTTCAGGTTAAAATATAAAATTATTTTACGAACTTGTTTTTCAGTATATAAATTAAACTTATCTGACCTGAAATCAACCTGACCTATAATCTATAGACTTGCCTGGCGGCACATAAATATGTACTTGAATATGTATATTTTCATTTCTTTTGTTCAAACCTAACCAATTATTACACATTTTTAGAATCTCCAAGTTCAGTTAATGCCCTAATTTTTTAAACAAAGTAAGATTATCTCATGCACAAATATTTCACCAAGGAGTAAGTGACAGATTCAGCTGAAACAATAGTAACATTTTAAGTAAATTAAAGCTTTCCCACACATTGGAAAATCCATGTTAAAATATTAAAATATCGAAATTATAACCACTATACTTCGCAAACAAAGAGCTCATCCAAAATCCAATTATATACACTTGTAGGGATTTCAAAGAGCTATATTCTTGCATAATTGTTTACAGGTTTAGTTTTTGAGATAGCATTAAACTTGAAAAGGGGAAATTTTCACTCTTCTTCAACTCGACAAAACGATTACTCGAAAACTATAAGCACTTTTTAAAAATATTAATATAGATTTAGCAACTAAGTTTCCTAATACATATTTTTATCCCTTACTATTTATATCTGTCTTTTATGGTTTCAAAGATATTTCAAGTGAAAATAAGCAAAATGAAAAAAAAAAACACTTGCTCGGACAGATACTTTGTTTTTCAAAAAACAAGTTCAAAATATTAAAAAATTGAAATTAATTTTATATATTCACAATCTTGACGCATTTTCTACAAAACAAGAAAATATATTTACATTTTTGTCTATTAGACTTGGAAGTATACACGACAAAAGTGTTTACATTTTTTTTGCAATGCTCTAATTTTCGTCATAAAAATCCCAAGCATAAATGTTATTCAAACATAAAAAAATATGTGCCCTTTTTTTCTAAGAAGTGCCCTTTTTCTGGTAACAGCACCCTGCCCTTTTTTAATCCTGGGGGAAACTCTGATGACATCATTTACTGAAAGTGAGACCATGATGTAGGCGACATGTTCCTTACGTAATGCAGTGACTATATACTTTTTTCACAGGGAAATTATGATGTAACCATGGAGCTTTGCATAGCATATGACATCAGATACTGAAAGTAAAGCCATGATATGGGCAGCCCCACATAATGCAATGACAATACTTCTTTCACAGCAAAATTATGATGCAACCATGAAGCTTTACATACAGTATGACCTCTGATACTGAAAGTGAGACCCTAATGTTATTTTATTTCTTATCATTTTATATATTTTTATTTGAGATACCATGCAACTCAGAGTGTCATGCTCATTTTGTTAACATGTTTAACTAAGGCTTAACTGTATCCTGCATCCTAAATTAAAAAGGTTTTCCCTCCATTTATACCAATATACAAGAAAAAAACAACTAGATGCTGGACCACATCAAATTTTAAAACTAATCAGATAAGTAAAGCTAATTCATGCTAAAAAAAAATTAATATTTCACCACAAATTTTCTAAGAAGCAAACAATTAAAACACTTACCTTCTTTTATCAGGTTTTGTCGAATTTAGAATCATCACAGCAGTTTCATACAAAACTTTAGCTATAACATACACGTACATATTAAAGATTGCCAAAAAAGAAAAATACTTGATTAATAAAATCACAAATAACTACATATTTCAAGACTTGTACACATAAATTGTACCTTTAACTTAGCTTGATTTTCTGTTTTAAATACTATACGTTAAATGGGTACCTGATCTTTCAAGTAGCAAGGATTTTACTTATCTCATCAAGTACAAAAGGTTTGAGTATTGCATGCCGTAGAATATTGATCTGTTCTTTCCCCTGATGGTGAAAAAATTGTAATAAATCTTGAAAGGGGTTCATATTGGAAAATGAAATTTAGCACTCGACCATTTCTCTTTTCCAGTTCTTGGTTGCGTCTATGATACAACATGATCTTGTCATTTTAATACATAGTTGAAAAGATATATTAAAAACATGCATATCCAAATATATAATAATAGAGCAGGATTTTAGATTTACCCTTCAGGGGTAAAGAAAAGGGGGAAGCAGATAAAATGTAATTTCAGATTCTCCAGAAGCTCCTCCTTTGACCTAGGAGGCTGAATCTTAGCAAACTTATAGTATCAACTATGTTACAGAACTTAACGGAGCTGGACTTTCAATTTACTCCCCGGGATGGAGAAAATGTGTTTTATTTTTTCCAAAAAAAGTCTTTTAAGACACTCTAGAAATTTCCTGGTGAACTAGAAAGCTGAATGTTTGCACACTTATAGTACTAAATACATTGCATATATTCCATCTTCTTAGCTATAGTATCAACGATTGGACAGAACTTAACGTAGTCAGATTTTCAATTTTCAGAATAATGACAGCAGAATTGAAATTACTGCAAGTTGAATGAAATTGTGAAAGTTTATTGTTTCTTATCCTGCTGCATAATTATACAATAAAACAAATCATGTACTCATTAAAGTAAACTCATCATGTACTCATTAAAGTAAATCAAGCAGCATTGCCTTAGACGTTTACATCTTGTCAAAGTGATTAAGCATAAAATGGCAGTATTTTAACAAATCTGCTATGCCAAAATTGAAAGAAAATAAGCATGTGCTTTACAAAATGAACTAGATAAAAATTTACTCTTAAATGTGCCCTTTTCATAAAAGATAATTTGATAGCAATGAACTATGAGGAGAATGGCTTTCTTGGAATCTATTTTTTTCTTGGAATACCTGCGGAAAAATTTGAATGAATAAATGACCTATTTAACATTTTAAATTCCCGATCAGAATAGTACAATTAATTCCTTTAATAAAAGTATTTAAAAATGAAAAAATCATAACAGGTTTCATTCTTATTATCATTTTACTGAAAAAATTTTAAAATCCTTTCATAATATGTAAAACAAATTACTGGATAATACGAAATGGAAAAATCAGGATTTTAAAATATTTACATTTTTCAAGGAATGCTGGCAGAAAAAAATGAATGCACAAATCACCTATTTGACATTTGATTTAATGGACTATTTAACATTTTAAATTCAAGATCAGGATAGTCAAATTCCTATAACAAAAGTATTTTTAAATGAAAAACTCATAAGTGAGGCCTTATTATCATTTCATTAAAAAAAATTTATATTCCTCCTATAATATATAAAAATATGTAAAACAGATTATTTGATAATACTAAATTGGCAAATGAGGATTTCAAAACTCGCTACTTAAATAATACAGAAATGCTACTACTTAAATAATACAGAAACGCTACTTAAATACAGAAATGCTACCTAAATAATACAGAAATGCCTTTGATACACCCTAAATAAACACAGTTTAAGAAGGAACTGTTCATTCAGCAAACAAACAGTTCGTTCTTAGTGGGGCATAAGGGCACATTCTGTTCTACCTTTACTTTTGGCCTGAAGAAGAGGGCTTATAATGCCTTCTAAACAATTGTCACTAAACTAACATGCCTACATTCTCCAAGAAAGTTTTGTAAGTCACTGCTTTATAGGCATTGTAATTTTACGACTCTGTTAACTTTCCAATAAATATATTGTATTTTCTTTTCTACGGAAGGTATGCATTTTGTATTTTTTCCTACATTTGAAATTTTCCTACATAGTTGATAGTACATCAAAAATAAAAAGTGTTAATTCCAAATTCATCTTTTGTAATAAGTTTATGTCTTATTTGGGATTTTAACTGGCTTTTAATTTAACTTTATCTTTTGTTAGATATCTGTCTGAAAGGAAACCAAAGGCATCATACAATATCATAGGTGCAAACTGTGGGGGTTGCTCAGGTGCTCTAGCACCCCTCAAAATTGTATCAGTAACCATTTTTTTTTAAATTTAAAAATGATTTTGCAGAATGAAAATTTTCGCCTACCAAGTAAAATTCTTTGTTTCAAGATCTATACTAGGAGAAAAAAAATATGTTAAGCCACTTCTTTTACTCCCTGTTCCTTCCATAGAATTAGAAAGAACCTTCCTATGGCTCTTTTTCTGAGGTCCGTTTTTAGCGACTGGGGTTGTTAGCGACAATTACTCACAAGTTTAATGTAAGTCTATTTTAGCAAACAGTGAACTCATTAACTAACAATTATCAATTACTGTGTCCTTTTCCCCATTTATTTTGCATTTAACAAAATTCCATTTTAATTTTGCTTCTTTTAATGCCAAGAGTTCACTGAAAGGGAGATGGATATTTGTCAAATCCATCCAGTATGAATTACCCGTATATAACTTATAACTTATTGTTTATAATTTATTAGTTTTTAAAAATGGAATAATATTCAATGCTAAAATTGTTTTTTAAGCTTGCTAATTTACATTTGGTATATTGTTTTCTATAACTTTAGTATTTTATAGTTTTGGTTTTAATCTGTAAATACTTGTAAATGTTTTAATCAAGGCACAGATATTTGAATTTCTTCTAGTGACGTAATATTCAAAATTTAGAATACTTTCTAGTATTTGAGTATTTGCCATTTCTATTATTAATATTTAATAATTTTCAATTTATAAGACGCGAAACCAGTGCATTTTCAATTTAAATTTTATTTTATGCTTTAAGGTTGTGTTTCATCTTTACCGGATGTGCAATAACAGATGTTCACTTTGGTCTGGATATCAAAAATTGCCGTGGCCAGTGCTACGATGGAGCTGCAATGTCAGCGGCCATGTTTCAGGACTGCAATCAAGGCTTTTTTCGATTGAGCCAAGGGCTATTTATATTCATTGTTTTGCACATACTTTAAATTTGGTAGTGCAAGACAGTATGTGCAAATTACAAATAATTCGTGATTACTTAACTTTGGTGCTCGAGTTAATATCGTTTATAAGAGGATCTCCAAAGAGATTAAAATTTTTCCAAATGTTTCAATTGGGTTCAGACGATGCAATTTCCTTGAGGCCATTCTGCCCAACTAGATGGTGTTTGAGAGTTAGCTCCATTTCATCATTGGAAAAAAATTACGAAACTGTCATTAAGTTCATTGAAGGTATGTGCAAGGAAGATAGTGAAGCAGGAGCAAAAGCTAACGGCTTTCTTAAAAAAAAAATCAAGAATTCGAATTTTTCTTTATGACAAAAACTGTTATTTTTGTCTTTCAAAGAGTGGAGACATTAAATATTGCTCTCCAGAAAACATCCTTGAACTTTCAAGATGCAAATAATTACATCAAAAGTGTAGTAGAGTCTATTCAGACTCAGAGAGAAGAAAATAATTTTGAAGATTTAAAAAGTAATAAAAAAAGGTGTAGAATTGGATTTAAGAGATCCTGTCCTTCCATGGATTAAAAAAATTTCAAGAAGATTTGACGAGGGAAGTGATCCTTATCAATTTCAGTCACCTAAAGAAAGATATTGTCAAATTTACTTTCAATTAGGGGACAATGTCATAAGTTTCCTAAAAACAAGATTTGAGAAAAGACGATGGAGCATCTTTCCAGGATCGAAAACTTTGACCTCAAAATTTAAAATGAAGAGTAAATAGTATCTTTTTACGGTTTGGATTTTGAAGGCAAAAGGTTGTCGCTTCACCGGGATATGTTTTGGGACACATTAACTGCGGCAGATTCTGTAGAAATTAACAATATATCCGATATAGCTGAATTTTTTAATTGAAAAGAAAACATTTCCACTTGCTCATACAAGAGTTCTGTAAATTAATAAACCGAATATTAACAGTTCCGGTTACATCCTGTACAGCTGAAAGATCTTTTTCTACTCTTCAACGACTCAGACTTACTTGAGATCTACAATGAAGCAGCAGAGACTAAATAGCGTGGTTTTTATGCATGTTTACAAGGAGATAGCTGCCAAATTGAACATGAATTTAATCGCAGATGAGTTCACAAAGAGACCACAAGTCTGATTAAATACATTTTGTGTAAGTAATAGCAGAAATTACTAGCAAATGAGAGAAATACTTTTCTCATTTATGTTATTACATTTTTAAGGCCATTTGCCTCCATCCTGGAATTTGGTCCGGAGACGCTCCTGATGGGGATATAAGTTCCGCATGGGTTTATGTTTCATCTTACCCAATTTTGCAAACCTTGTAGGACTTCATTAAATTCATGAAAAGCTACCATTTTCCTGAACGATTAAAAAAATTTAAAGACACTTTAATTTTTGAGCATCCCCCGAAATTTTCGGCAAAAAAGTCGACGTCTATGTACAACATATTGTATACTGCAAGCTGTTTTGTCATTTCTCCAACTAGTACATCCAGAATAAAAAGTGTTAATTTCAAATGCATCTTTTGTAACAAATTTATGTCCTATTTGGGATTTTAACAGGTTTTTAATTTAACTTCATCTTTTGTTAGATATCTGTCTGAAAGGAAACCAAAGGTATCATACAACATATTGTATACTACAAGCCGTTTTGTCATTTCTGTAACTAGTAGGTACATCCAGAATAAAGTGTTAATTTCAAATGCATCATTTGTAACAAATTTATGTCTTATTTGGGTTTTAACTGGCTTTTAATTTAACTTCATCTTTTGTTAGATATCTGTCTGAAAGGAAACCGAAGGTATCATACAACATATTATATACTGCAACCCGTTTTGTCATTTCTGTAACTAGTAGGTACATTCAGAATAAAAAGTATTAATTTCAAATGCATCTTTTGTAACAAATTTATGTCCCATTTGGGATTTTAACTGGCTTTTAATTTAACTTCATCTTTTGTTAGATATCTGTCTGAAAGGAAACCGAAGGTATCATACAACATATTGTATACTGCAAGCCGTTTTGTCATTTCTGTAACTAGTAGGTACACACAGAAAAAAAAGTATTAATTTCAAATGCATCTTTTGTAACAAATTTATATCCTATTTGGGATTTTAACTGGCTTTTAATTTAACTTCATCTTTTGTTAGATATCTGTCTGAAAGGAAACCGAAGATATCATACAACATATTGTATACTGCAAGCCGTTTTGTCATTTCTGTAACTAGTAGGTACATCCAGAATAAAAAGTGTTAATTTCAAATGCATCTTTTGTAACAAATTTATGTCTTATTTGGGTTTTAACTGGCTTTTAATTTAATTTCATCTTTTGTTAGATATCTGTCTGAAAGGAAACCGAAGGTATCATACAACATATTGTATACTGCAAGCCGTTTTGTCATTTCTGTAACTAGTAGGTACATCCAGAATAAAAAGTGTTAATTTCAAATGCATCTTTTGTAACAAATTTATGTCTTATTTGGGTTTTAACTGGCTTTTAATTTAACTTCATCTTTTGTTAGATATCTGTCTGAAAGGAAACCGAAGGTATCATATAATATATTGTATACTGCAAGCCGTTTTGTCATTTCTGTAACTAGTAGGTACATCCAGAATAAAAAGTGTTAATTTCAAATGCATCTTTTGTAACAAATTTATGTCTTATTTGGGTTTTAACTGGCTTTTAATTTAACTTCATCTTTTGTTAGATATCTGTCTGAAAAGGAAACCGAAGGTATCATACAACATATTGTATAACTGCAAGCCGTTTTGTCATTTCTGTAACTAGTAGGTACATCCAGAATAAAAAGTGTTAATTTCAAATGCATCTTTTGTAACAAATTTATGTCTTATTTGGGTTTTAACTGGCTTTTAATTTAACTTCATCTTTTGTTAGATATCTGTCTGAAAGGAAACCGAAGGTATCATACAACATATTGTATAACTGCAAGCCGTTTTGTCATTTCTGTAACTAGTAGGTACATCCAGAATAAAAAGTGTTAATTTCAAATGCATCTTTTGTAACAAATTTATGTCCTATTTGGGTTTTAACTTCATCTTTTGTTAGATATCTGTCTGAAAGGAAACCGACAGTATCATACAACATATTGTATACTGCAAGCCGTTTTGTCATTTCTGTAACTAGTAGGTACACCCAGAATAAAAAGTGTTAATTTCAAATGCATCTTTTGTAACAAATTTATGTCCTATTTGGGATTTTAACTGGCTTTTAATTTAACTTCATCTTTTGTTAGATATATGTCTGAATGGAAACCGAAGGTATCATACAACATATTGTATACTGCAAGCCGTTTTGTCGTTTCTGTAACTAGTAGGTACATCCAGAATAAAAAGTGTTAATTTCAAATGCATCGTTTGTAACAAATTTATGTCCTATTTGGGTTTTAACTGGATTTTAATTTAACTTCATCCTTTGTTAGATATCTGTCTGAAAGGAAACCGAAAGTATCATACAACATATTGTATACTGTGTCAAGACGGGAATTCCGAGGGCATCAGAAGTCGCAACGGATTCCCGCTCGACACGGCAGACCGGAGAATAGTCTAACTTTCTCCAATTTTTCATACCCAGGTTCGAAACACACCTCCCGTCAGTTGGAGAATTCCAACTGATGACTTGTGAAGGAAACCCAACAAATACTAAAGGAATTACCTTTACCTTCAAGAATTCACCAGAAGCTGAAAACACATAAATCAATACAATTTCTACACAAATAAGAACACATAATTTCGTTTAACTTCTAAGTTTATTTAAATGCCAAATTTTATGGAGTTATCACAGAAAATACAAATGCTGATTCATATTCAGCTATTAAACCACTGGACCACACTTCACTAAAAACATCGGCTCTTTGCCGGAAATTAATATTAATTCTATAGATCAATTAATTACACATAAATTTCATATATTCTAATTTTACATAAAAAGGTATGGTCAATGAGAGAAAGCACACACACTCGAGGAACATAAAGGCTTAAGTAGTAACTGTTTTTCAACCAGTATTAATTCAACTGTTTTACTTAATAGGATTAATTTAATAGCTATTTAGCTCTGGAGATCTTGAGAATACAACAGGAGGATCAGTCCACCAATACACAAGACAGACGCGGCATAGCAGCCACCAATTACCGAAAAGTCGCTTACCTCCATATCTAGAAGGACACAAGAAATGTCGTTGTCATACATCCACCAGAATACCCTCAGGGAGAATCTTCCCCGACCCAGGAAGGGCGACAGGCTCGTCGCAGCAAGCAGGTTACGAGCAACGGCCCACACAGGGCACCGGTTTCATTTAGGACTTGATCAGTAGCGGTCTACAGGCATCTGGAACAGGAGGTTCCCAGACGGTCAACGGCGGCAGGAATACAACGGGACTAGGCATCAGCAGGGATCCAGATAAGCAGTGGCGACGGTGGCAGCAGTGGCATCTCTCCCGACCCCCACAGCGACAGTAACCCAGCCTGAGGGATGGGCCCTGAGCTGTTTGTGGGTTCGAAGATGTTTCCAGGGAGAGAGCCCCGAAACAAGAATCACTCAGCTTTTAAACACTCCGGGTGGATCCAGGACCCGGCCAATTAAAATTACATGGGCTCACATCTTCTCATTTCAGCCAATCCAAAATTCCTTCCATTTCAAATTCATCCACAGATCCGCCCAAATAACGGTAAAGTTAAAGGCACGTGCAGCTGCCACGTGAAGTCAAGAAGAACGAAGACACTTGTCTCCGCCAGCAAACAGGTGCGACCCAGACTAACGGACGCCGTTCCCCGAGTGTGCGAGAATTATTATGGAATAAAAATGGCCACAATTTAATACTGATTTCGATACGTTTACATATGCTAAAATATATACAATGACATGAGGGTTCCAGGACACAGATAATTAAATAAAAGTTTAAAAAGTACAGAAGTTATGCAATTTACAAAGGAGTGACGAATTCCGTCACGACAGACTCCTTTTTTTTTGGAGGTTTTTTTCTTTGCACAAATACTTTTACAATAATTTCATAATTAATGTATACAAATTTTCAACAACAAAAGTGTGCAACTCTCAAAACCAAAATTTAAACCATACCATCGGTCCAGTTTCACCCAAAATTTTCAAAACTCCATACAACAAAATTTTAAAAACACAGGTGCTCGAGAGGGAAGGTCAAAGGCACCAATTGTCAAGACGGGAATTCCGAGGGCATCAGAAGTCGCAACGGATTCCCGCTCGACACGGCAGACCGGAGAATAGTCTAACTTTCTCCAATTTTTCATACCCAGGTTCGAAACACACCTCCCGTCAGTTGGAGAATTCCAACTGATGACTTGTGAAGGAAACCCAACAAATACTAAAGGAATTACCTTTACCTTCAAGAATTCACCAGAAGCTGAAAACACATAAATCAATACAATTTCTACACAAATAAGAACACATAATTTCGTTTAACTTCTAAGTTTATTTAAATGCCAAATTTTATGGAGTTATCACAGAAAATACAAATGCTGATTCATATTCAGCTATTAAACCACTGGACCACACTTCACTAAAAACATCGGCTCTTTGCCGGAAATTAATATTAATTCTATAGATCAATTAATTACACATAAATTTCATATATTCTAATTTTACATAAAAAGGTATGGTCAATGAGAGAAAGCACACACACTCGAGGAACATAAAGGCTTAAGTAGTAACTGTTTTTCAACCAGTATTAATTCAACTGTTTTACTTAATAGGATTAATTTAATAGCTATTTAGCTCTGGAGATCTTGAGAATACAACAGGAGGATCAGTCCACCAATACACAAGACAGACGCGGCATAGCAGCCACCAATTACCGAAAAGTCGCTTACCTCCATATCTAGAAGGACACAAGAAATGTCGTTGTCATACATCCACCAGAATACCCTCAGGGAGAATCTTCCCCGACCCAGGAAGGGCGACAGGCTCGTCGCAGCAAGCAGGTTACGAGCAACGGCCCACACAGGGCACCGGTTTCATTTAGGACTTGATCAGTAGCGGTCTACAGGCATCTGGAACAGGAGGTTCCCAGACGGTCAACGGCGGCAGGAATACAACGGGACTAGGCATCAGCAGGGATCCAGATAAGCAGTGGCGACGGTGGCAGCAGTGGCATCTCTCCCGACCCCCACAGCGACAGTAACCCAGCCTGAGGGATGGGCCCTGAGCTGTTTGTGGGTTCGAAGATGTTTCCAGGGAGAGAGCCCCGAAACAAGAATCACTCAGCTTTTAAACACTCCGGGTGGATCCAGGACCCGGCCAATTAAAATTACATGGGCTCACATCTTCTCATTTCAGCCAATCCAAAATTCCTTCCATTTCAAATTCATCCACAGATCCGCCCAAATAACGGTAAAGTTAAAGGCACGTGCAGCTGCCACGTGAAGTCAAGAAGAACGAAGACACTTGTCTCCGCCAGCAAACAGGTGCGACCCAGACTAACGGACGCCGTTCCCCGAGTGTGCGAGAATTATTATGGAATAAAAATGGCCACAATTTAATACTGATTTCGATACGTTTACATATGCTAAAATATATACAATGACATGAGGGTTCCAGGACACAGATAATTAAATAAAAGTTTAAAAAGTACAGAAGTTATGCAATTTACAAAGGAGTGACGAATTCCGTCACGACAGACTCCTTTTTTTTTGGAGGTTTTTTTCTTTGCACAAATACTTTTACAATAATTTCATAATTAATGTATACAAATTTTCAACAACAAAAGTGTGCAACTCTCAAAACCAAAATTTAAACCATACCATCGGTCCAGTTTCACCCAAAATTTTCAAAACTCCATACAACAAAATTTTAAAAACACAGGTGCTCGAGAGGGAAGGTCAAAGGCACCAATTGTCAAGACGGGAATTCCGAGGGCATCAGAAGTCGCAACGGATTCCCGCTCGACACGGCAGACCGGAGAATAGTCTAACTTTCTCCAATTTTTCATACCCAGGTTCGAAACACACCTCCCGTCAGTTGGAGAATTCCAACTGATGACCTGTGAAGGAAACCCAATAAATACTAAAGAAATTACCTTTACCTTCAAGAATTCACCAGAAGCTGAAAACACATAAATCAATACAATTTCTACACAAATAAGAACACATAATTTCGTTTAACTTCTAATAACTTAATTACATCTTTGGCAGGCAACTTAAACTTAATTTTAAGAGAAATATATTGAATTTGAGAATAATTTAGTGAAATTAAATGGAAATTAGTGAATTCTAAGATGGCACTTATTTATTTACAAATGTTTGAAATTTTGAAAAATTGGTACTTTGATGATTTGTTATTTACAAATATTTTAAGATATTGATAATAATTGGAAATTTATAAATTGATTTGAAAAATTTTTTTGAAATTTTGATCTGTGGCCTTGATGTTTGATTGGGGAGTGGCGAAAAATTTGTTTTGAAATTTAAGAGATTTTATTTTGGTGCCAAAGCTAGGTGAACTTCATAAGAATAAGATAATAATACATAAGAAATGATTATTACAAAAATATGTGGATTGAAGTTCAAATTTGATTTTCGTGCCCGTGCCTGTACAGCACTAATGAAATTGAGGCACTTGTTATTTACGAAACAAAATATTTTATTTCGGTGTGTTCCGGTGGTGACAAAAATTTTTGGCATTTTCTCCGTGACTCGGTTGGTTCTCGAAAAGCGAGACCAAATTAAATTGCATATTAATGTGTTGTACATAAATTGAATTTCATATAAAAACTGTAAATTTTTATTTTTGTGTAGTAGGATTGTGGAATTGGTCATCCTTGCTTTAGGCCTTTTTCGGAACTTTTGCCCTGCAGGTGTTGAGTGTTGGCTGCATTCTGATCTTGTAGATGTGGTAGTGTGGACGTGCGCACACTGCCTTTCTGCTAAATTTTATCGAAATTGCTGACGCCAGTACTAGGAGCTGGTTTGTCTGTTGCTTCGGGGATGTTCCAAATTCCATTGAGTGGTATTAAGAGAATGATTTTTGGAATGAGAAGTGTGTATATAAATGTGTTTTGTGGAGTAAGACCTCCCCTTACTGCCACATTTGTTTCTTGTTTTATTTATGTTATATGTTCATATATATTCTTTTGGTGTTATTAAGAGAAAGAATCTCTTAATAATTAATTGCATAATTAATCATTCATATTTCAGTGCATATTATATTTCATATTTAATCTTTTGTTGTTGAGAAAAATTTCTTGACATTTATTTAGTGTATATTTTCATGTGTTTTTTTTGCGAGTCACAGGACTTTGGAGAAAATGATATTTTGAATATTGAGAAAAAAATAAATAATCACAGTATATTGAGTTCGGTTCTGTCACCAGGTCACCTTTGTTGATTGTTTGCCACAGTTATTTACAATTGATTACTTTTGATATTTGAGAAAAACGAAATAATTTGATTTCGATCTTGAAATTTTTAAAATTGTGTGGGTGTTTTTCGACTACTGATCCCCCTTTTCTGCCACATGATCTGGTTGCATAATTGAAATAAATAATAATATTGTATTCATGGAATTATTATTTGGAAAAAGTGTCAATACTTGATAAAAGAAATGATTTAAATTTTGAATACTAAATAAGATTTATAAGAATAATAATGACTTTGGAAATATTGTGAAATATTGAAATGCAAAGAAAATTATAAAATGAAATGGAAATTAATTAATAAATTAAATATTAGAATTGAAATTTGTATAATATTGAAATGGTATTATGGTAAGAATACCTATGTCAAATGAATGTTGCCTGCTCGCTGCCTCTTTGTAAGAGGAAGGAAAATACTTTTGTGTCAAATGGACATTTTTTGATTGTCAAGTGACTGATGTTCGCCACTGGACCAGGTTGGTATAAAATTTATTTGTCTTGGTATGGTCACTTAAAATTGAATCAGTATATTGTTTAAAACAGTTGTTTATAAATTCTGTGTCTATTTAGACAAGCTTTGAGCCACAAACTTGCTGCTGTGTATAGATTGAAGAAAATTTTGTGTGGTCATTAAATTTTATTACAATAGATTGAAGAGATAAAACTTAATATTATAATTGAAGAATGTCCTGCTGACCACTTGTAAATATAATTGCTGGAATTTGATTTACTTGAAAAATATGAAAATAATTTGAAATTTAAGAGCAGATAATTGAAAACAGTTTATAACTTGAAATTAATTGAAAATTTTATTTGGAAAATTTATTTTAACTTTTGTGCTGACTTGAGGGTTAATTTTGTAAATATTTAATTAAAATCTTGAATTTAATTGAAAATTAGAATTTTATTGAAATTTTGAAATGTATTTAATATTTTTGGAAATTCACATAATGTGAAAACTTGTGTGAAGGGCTTGTATTCATTAGGATTTTGACTCATTTGCAGTCACTTTTAGGTTACTTTTGGCCCTGGTTCTTCGACATGCGCCCATGTGGGATGGTGTTCGTGTCAAGAACCCTTGATGTAGTTTGATCGGCTGCATCTTTTCAAAATTTTGTTAAAATTTCTTTTCTTGAAGGTTCGTGCGACTTCAAGGAGCCTGATGTCTACTTGCTCCTGCTGGCTTGGTTGAAAAAAATCCTCCCTTGTCGAATTTTTTTTCTCCGGAGGGAGGGGGAGTCTGTCATGACGGAATTCGTCACTCTTTTGTAAATTGCATAACTTCTGTACTTTTTAAACTTTTATTTAATTATCTGTGTCCTGGAACCCTCATGTCATTGTATATATTTTAGCATATGTAAACGTATCGAAATCAGTATTAAATTGTGGCCATTTTTATTCCATAATAATTCTCGCACACTCGGGGAACGGCGTCCGTTAGTCTGGGTCGCACCTGTTTGCTGGCGGAGACAAGTGTCTTCGTTCTTCTTGACTTCACGTGGCAGCTGCACGTGCCTTTAACTTTACCGTTATTTGGGCGGATCTGTGGATGAATTTGAAATGGAAGGAATTTTGGATTGGCTGAAATGAGAAGATGTGAGCCCATGTAATTTTAATTGGCCGGGTCCTGGATCCACCCGGAGTGTTTAAAAGCTGAGTGATTCTTGTTTCGGGGCTCTCTCCCTGGAAACATCTTCGAACCCACGAACAGCTCAGGGCCCATCCCTCAGGATGGGTTACTGTCGCTGTGGGGGTCGGGAGAGATGCCACCTCTGCCACTGCTGCCACCGTCGCCACTGCTTATCCAGATCCCTGCTGATGCCTAGTCCCGTTGTATTCCTGCCGCCGTTGACGTCTGGGAACCTCCTGTTCCAGATGCCTGTAGACCGCTACTGATCAAGTCCTAAATGAAACCGGTGCCCTGTGTGGGCCGTTGCTCGTAACCTGCTTGCGGCGACGAGCCTGTCGTCCTTCCTGGGTCGGGGAAGATTCTCCCTGAGGGTATTCTGGTGGATGTATGACAACGACATTTCTTGTGTCCTTCTAGATATGGAGGTAAGCGACTTTTCGGTAATTGGTGGCTGCTATGCCGCGTCTGTCTTGTGTATTGGTGGACTGATCCTCCTGTTGTATTCTCAAGATCTTCAGAGCTAAATAGCTATTAAATTAATCCTATTAAGTAAAACAGTTGAATTAATACTGGTTGAAAAACAGTTACTACTTAAGCCTTTATGTTCCTCGAGTGTGTGTGCTTTCTCTCATTGACCATACCTTTTTATGTAAAATTAGAATATATGAAATTTATGTGTAATTAATTGATCTATAGAATTAATATTAATTTCCGGCAAAGAGCCAATGTTTTTAGTGACGTGTGGTCCAGTGGTTTAATAGCTGAATATGAATCAGCATTTGTATTTTCTGTGATAACTCCATAAAATTTGGCATTTAAATAAACTTAGAAGTTAAACGAAATTATGTGTTCTTATTTGTTGAAGACCCAGACCGTCCGACTCGTCCAGAGGACTAAGAGCAGCTATTTGGACGGCCGGGAAGGAAAGTTAGCAGAAGCCAACCTCCAATGCCAACGTCCTACGGTCCAAAGCAACCGTTTATTTAAATCTCAAAAAATATTTACAGAGGGTTACATAGGTTTTGTAGTTAGATCAATCAACATAATATATGATCAAGAAGAACAACATCTTTGGTACAGAGATTTTGTAGATAGATCAATCAACATAATATATGATCAAGATGAACAACTTTTGGTGAGATATAAACATAATTTTCTTGTACAGTAGGTTATACCTTCAAGTAATGGTGATGTAGAGTTGAACAATAAATAAAAATTTTTTCTTTAAAGCTATTGAGGTGTTAAGAGCAGCTAGTGCAAAAAATTAACACCAAGCATAAATATACATATATACATATATACATCATAAAGCACACTAAATACATAAATACATAAATGCACAACAGCACAAAAGCGACACCACCGGGAAAACAACACAATACAGAAAAAACATAATTACGAAATCAACTTAAGAAGGGTTCACCGAGCAGTAAAAATTAAAAAAGAGAAAAGACCTCAGAGCTGATTAAGTGATAAGATTTGAAATTTCTCTTGCCCTGAGAACACAGTTCTTGATTTTGTTGATAGAAGCCTTGTTTGAGCAGACTCTAGAAAACCAGGCCGCAGAGTTACCAGGAGTGGGTTTCGACAGATGAAAAGATTTTGTGAGGGGGCAGGAAAAGACATAATGATCTGCATCCTCGAAGGAACCGCAGGAACAGCTGGAAGTTGATTTGTGTTTAAAATAGTGAAGGTAATCCATAAAAGGGCCATGGCCCGTTAAGAAGTAGACGAGGTATTTATTTAAAATTAAAGAGTTGAAATTTACGGAGGGGAGAAAGTTAATGATTCTGGCAGGGTCATGAGTTCTGGGGGAAATATAATCGTTAAGGTAGGATTGCCAATTAGATAGAATATTTAATTTACAGTGTTTTTTTAAAAGTGAATAGGGGAAAGGTATAGAGGAGGGAGTGCCAGAGAGGGTGGCTTCTTTAGCAAGTTTGTCCGCAGCCTCGTTTCCAGAGACGGCCGAATGGGCCTTAACCCAACCAAGGTTAATTAAATGTTTATTGTGGTGAGCTTTAATTTTGATTTTGGATAAAAAGTTAGATTTATTTTTTATAGAGTTGAGGGCCGAAATGGAAGAAAGGCTGTCCGAAAAGATATTGATTTTGAGGTTTTGAGATGAAGCCCAATTTATGGCAAAAAGGATAGCTGCAATTTCAGCTTGAAAGACTGTGCTCCCAGGGTTGAGTTTAAACGAAAAGGTGTGTAAAAGAGAGTTGTTATCATATATGCATTTAAATAAACTTAGAAGTTAAACGAAATTATGTGTTCTTATTTGTGTAGAAATTGTATTGATTTATGTGTTTTCAGCTTCTGGTGAATTCTTGAAGGTAAAGGTAATTTCTTTAGTATTTGTTGGGTTTTCTTCACAGGTCATCAGTTGGAATTCTCCAACTGACGGGAGGTGTGTTTCGAACCTGGGTATGAAAAATTGGAGAAAGTTAGACTATTCTCCGGTCTGCCGTGTCGAGCGGGAATCCGTTGCGACTTCTGATGCCCTCGGAATTCCCGTCTTGACAACTGCAAGCCGTTTTGTCATTTCTGTAACTAGTAGGTACATCAAGAATAAAAAGTGGTAATTTCAAATGCATCTTTTGCAGTCACTTCCTGTATTCCAATTCCACTGGTGTTTCTCCAAACAGTTTCTTTCTTTTTTGATTTCGGTTTTTGCATTGTTTATAATTTGAACAAGATCCTGAGCCATTTTTTCACAGTCATCAAATTAATCCTTGACTCGAACCTCAACTAAATAATCCAGAAGTTCAGCATATAATTTGGCAATTGTGCACAACTCAATTTCAAGTTCTTGAAGTACTTTATTTAATCTATTAATATTTTTCAGAATATTTTGATGACTGTCATTTATGCTATTTATAACAATTTAAAATTGCATGTAAAGACCATCAGATTTATACTGTTAAGCAAATTAAAATTAGATTAACCACTTATGATGATAAACATCATATTTTAAATGATGGAATTAAGAGCTTAGCATGTGGTCATTATAAAATTTAAATGATTGAATTATGGTGGATTGAATTGTGGTGATGCATTGTATACATCAGGTAGTGGTTGGAACTACAATTAAAAAACTTAAACACTGAAGAAATAAAAAAAGAAATAAAAAGAAAGTTATGGAAATTATCGCAGTGCATTTATGCATCGGGTGGTGGTAGGGACAATCTTTAAAAAAAAAAAAAAACTTCTTTTCGCTGAGCAGCATCGTTATTTCTTAAATACTAAATCCACATTCAACATCATCAGACTCAAAAATACTTTCATGTCATTTGCGATGCAATACTAAAAATGCAGACAAACGGATACAATTTCATTTATGTATAACAAAAAATAGAGGAGCATACCTCTATGAAAACCATAGGAGCAGCTGATCCCAGCTGTGAGTGCACATCAAAGGGATCCCTTTCCTAGGGTTACAGGTACAGAAATCCTCAGATTCTCACAGTTCACAAACATTAGAATAAATTCACTTCACAAATCAATTTTTAAGAACCCACCCTAGAACATTATTTTTCACCTTAAAATTTCATTATTAGTTTTAACGTCATTAAACTAAAACAAACTTTGTTAACTCCACGGGGTTATGGCACCAGCGAGTTTGCCACGGTCAGAATTTTCAAGGGCAGCGAATAGGCTGGTAGCCGAAAGCGGCCAGTTATAAATAAATATTGATTTGGAAACTAAATTTACTAATGCATATTTTTGCCATTTACTATTTATACCCATTTTTATAGTTTTAAAGATATTTCAAGTGAAAGTAAGAAAAAGAAAACAAAAAAACACTCACTCATACAGATACTTTTTTCGAATAGATAAGTTTTATATAAGAAAAAAAAAAGTTTAACATATTAAAATAATGAAATTTTTATATATTCTCATAATTTGGATCCTATTTCTGACAAATTAAGAAAAAATATTTAGATTTTTATCTATTAGGTTCGGAGGTATAAATGTCTAAAGTGTTTATATTTTTCAAAACGCTTCGATTTCCACCAAAGGAACTCCAAGCATAGATGTTATGTCCATCAATAACAGCTGTAGTAATGAATGATTAACTTTGATTCTAACAGAAAGTAGTGAGACCACCCTTTAACAGAAAAGTACTCATTTTGCTTTTCATCAGCTGAAATAAAACAATATTAAATAGAAGAAATTCATGAGAAATAAGAAACATGAGCAGTATAATTTTAAACTACAAAATCTAGGTTCTGTTACCTTGTTTTTCTTCCTCTGTCAATTCTGATTCTTTCTTCAGCTTTTCTTTATCTTCGGATTTTTCAAGGGAACCGCTCCTTTCTGGGGGCTTTAATGTACCTGGCATGGTAGTATGTAAAATTTCCTTTGAATTCAAATCACTGAAGCTGGGATTAGGATCTGTATCTGAAGTTGGATCATCATAAATCACTTCCATACCCATGACTGCTGCTTCAAGCATGTTAGAAAATTCTTCATCGGACATTTCACGTAGTATAGAAGGATTCTCTTCTGTGGGTTCAGGGTTCTCTTCATTCTTATTTAGTTCTTTTTTGAGAGCCTGAAAAAGACCCTTTTTTATATGATTTAAATCTTCTTCATCTATGGGTGGAGTTTCTTCTTTATAGGTGGAAGTTACTTCAGAAATAGGATTAGAATTAGCATCTGAGAAATCATTCTCACCTTCCTTTAATATATCAGGTTGCCGGGCATCTTTCTTTTGTAGAATATAATCATTGTCGATAATTTGCGTTGGTTCATTTTTCAAAACAACAGTGTCCTTCTCTTCCAGAGGAAACTCTTTCTTTTCTGTCACTTTATCTTTAAATTTTTTGGGGTCTTCTGAGTTAACATGCCAGGATAGAAAACATAAATGTATCACAAAACATAAACACAGTACACAGCGAGTACACATGATTACAGGATTTCTTGCATGGCCTACAATAAGAAAGACAAATATTTATATAGTTTTAAGGTAACAGATTGTTTGTTTATTAACTAACATATATAGTCAGAGGTGAGCAGGAGTCAATTTTAACTGATTCCTAAAAATGGGATGTAACAAACAGCATAAATTAAAATTGAATACTGTAAAATTCTGTGTATCCCCTCAAACATGATCGAAAATGGCTTACTCAGAATTTTCTGCTAAGAGTATACAAATACAAAAAACATATCTTGCAGGGGTAAAGATTGATCTCCGCTATCATTTTCTTTTTTAAATATATTCAATTACTTCCTAAAATTAATTTTTTGAAATGCCTCAGAAATTTAAAAGTCATACGCACCAATCTAAGAAGTAAGGAGAATATCAGTGAAAGTCTAGCCAAAAATATAATCCCTCTTGTACAGCAAACAGAAGTTGTAGAATGTTATTTTTCTTCTTGATAAATATTCCAATAACACGGCAATCTTAAAATACCACAAAAAGAAAGAAATGAGGAAGGAAGGGGGGAAGGACTAATGCTCAGAGAAGTTGCATTCCAGTTCCTATCATTTCACAGCTAGAATTCATATTAGATTATTAATTAACATACACTCATATCCAAAAGTTAAGCATAATTAGTAAAATGCAAAAAATTCAGAGTTAATATGGATACAATGGTTCAGAATCAGGTGTGGAGAATCGTGGGACGAAGGTAAATCATTGTGTATATGCAAAACAGTTCAGTCGATGTTGACATGCGCAAACCACCAGTGCACGTCGGAACGAGCATAAAACGGCCTCGAGCGGTATGGCCAGTTGAGGCAGAATTTTGTAATTGCTGTGGTACGGAGTATTGTTAACAATAAAAAAGGATGAACGATGTCACAAAGATGCCATCTGGACATGTTTTTGAAGGAACGAATTATTAGAATGCTGGAATCCAGTCAATCCCAAACTGAAGCGTCTTGAATTCTGAATGTGCCTCAGTGTGTGATCTCCAGACTGTGGCAGAAGTTCCAAACCACTGGAGATGTTATCCGACGACCAGTACCAGGTCGGCCAAGAGTAACAACCATTCGGCAAGACCGATATTTGGTGATAACTGCACGAAGTTAGAGAAACTGTTTTGGCAGACAACTGGGTTCAGCTGTTCAGCCCTGACAGCCGCTACTACAGCAGTCATTGTTTCAAGACAAACTGTTTACAGGAGACTCAAACATGTTAGTCTCTATGCCAGACGACCCACAGTTTGCATACACCTGATGTCTGCACAGAAATGCAAGCGTTTACAGTGGAGTGGACAACAGTGGGGCAATGTCATGTTCAGTGACAAGTCCAGGTTGAGCCTGCAAACTGATTCTCGTCATACCACAATCTGGAGAGAATGTGGAAAGCGTTTTCACATGGGAAACATCATGGAAAGACATAGTTTTCCATTTGGGAGAGTCATGGTCTGAGCAGGCATCATGATGGACGGCCGCACAGACTCCACATCTTTCACACGGGGTCAGTTAGCATATAGAGACGAAGTCCTTGAAAGTATCCTCATCGAAAGTATGGGAAATCATTGTGCAGCATGCGTGGCTACTCAAGGTTCCTCCACATTGTATTAAACTGCAGTATCACATTGTTTTAATCATTCTGTTTCACTGAGGTTGACACTCGTATTGTGACCCTTTTCTTTGCATAATAAAACTTGTTTTTTTCTTCTATAATGCTATTACACCCACATGCCGTGTTTCCTTCCATTCTGATGTAGAATTCTTGAAATTTTAACATAAGCAGCAACTATGCTTAACTTTTGGAGAGGAGTCATTTTTCACCAACTGCTTGTTAAAAATGGGATGTAACAAAACAGCATAAATTAAAATTGAATGCTGTAAAATTTTGTTTATCCAACCCTTCAAATGTGATAGGAAATGTGTGTGTGTGTGTGTGGGGTGGGGGTGGGGGCTTACTCAGAATTTTCTGCTAAAAGTATATCTTGGAGGAGTAACGGTTGAGCTATGTCTTGCAGGGTGCTGCCAATTGCTTGAAGGGGCAAAAAGGAGGTAGCTGTCCAGTCACCCATTTTATGACTCTAAGGCAGGGATTGAAAAATATCTTGAAATTTTATGAGCCAGCCTAGAAAACTTCGTCATTATATTTGGCACGACAGTCCAGGATGAGCCACGGCCTTCCGCTGAAGATTCCTCCAGGACTGTCTATTTCTAGACCTGGGGCCCTACCACCAACTGCCCAGAATTATTTTTTCACTGTTCAGAAATCCATATTATTCCACCTCGTCATTTACGAAAGGCTGCGATAACCGTATTATGAAGTCGGCGGAATTCGGTTTCGTTACACTTTGATGGGCAGGGGGATGGAGTTAGGGCGGAACCTCACTGGACCAATACGTTATACGAAGGAAGTGGTTCATAAACACTTTTTTTTTACCGATTACCTTTTCGCAGATGAAGAATATTTTGATTAATAGAACTGTGTGATTTCGATTGACAATAATATTAACCATAATTGCCTTTATTATAACTAAGCAAAAGGTTGGAAAAAAAATACATTTTTTAAATGAATTACTAAATATTAAATGTACTAAATGCTCTTGATATCAATTTTCAAGAAAACTATATTATACTTGTTTTCCAAGTCCCGAAATACACCTAATAAAGGAATATATTACCTAAAGTTATTTATAGTTTGCTCATCTAAAAGATAAAACTAGGATTAATATAGTATGGTTTGGTTTTGATGTCAGTGCTACAGAAAAGCAAATTAAGAATGTTTTAACAGTTTTTGTTAAGCTGTTGACAATCTTTCTCATTTAAGAAATGCATTTTAAATGCCAGAGTTTTTACTGTGTATTCTTTTTTTTTTGTGTGTGTTGCACTTACTTTTACAAATTCAAAAATATGAAATTTTTCTGAAAATGTGATGAGTAGTAAAATATATATCTTGTAGCCTTTAGTATTTGAAAAGTATTAGGGGGGGGGGGGGGGTTCTTTCACAAAATATGATGAAATTCATGTAAAATGCTTAGGGAAAATCTTTTTTTTCTCAAGTATAAACAACATAAAGAAGCGAATGTCATTTACAAAAGTAAAACACGGATAAGTAAAATTATAATATTAAAAAAAAAATGAAATATATTTAGCAAAGTGTTATTTTTTTTTCTTAAATAATTTAACCTGAACAAAATTTTATATCTGCGTAAAATCTGTCAATAATGAGCTAGCTCTCTAATGGACTACAGGAAAATTAATTTTAAAGTAAACATCATCTATCATAGTAGAAAATGTATATTTCATCTTTGGTTGGTATAAAGTATACTTAACTAAAGTATAAAAAAATTTCAAATTAACTTCAAAATAAATTTTTATAAAAACGTAAACTTAATAATTTATTCAAGTTAGGCAATTTGAGGATAAAACTTTAAACAGAAAGCTCTGCAAGTTATTACAAAACATTTCACCTGAATATTTTAGTAACAGATGGCAGCACAAGTTTTAAAAATAAAATCCGCTTTGATTCGAACCGGAGACCTTTCAATTGCTCAGCATCTCTCCTACCACCTAAGCAAGAGTGCTATGCCAACTTCTATGAAATAAGAAATTACATACTCTAAAACTTACAGTGCTATTTCAGGATGTTCTTTTAAAAGTAGAATACATTTTGAAGTTGTTTTAATATTGTTTCGGGGAAAGAAATTGTATAGAGAAAATACAGGTTTTATTTTTTAAATTCTGTCAGACGTTTACTTAACGATTCGTGAAAGAGAGATAGTTGAGTTCACTAACATTAACATAGCTGAAACCTAAAAGAATTATATGAACTTTCAAATAGAAAAAAAGAAAAGAAATATTTTGAAAATGGATAGGGCAGATTCTTTGAAGTAAACAAATGAGCTTGTATTTTAATATATGTGGAACAAAATGTTCAGATTTGATGAAAAATTGGTGCTTGTAAAATTTCTCAAGATCGTCGTTTTACATATTCCAAGGAAATTATTATCGAAGCATTTGATACTAATTTGGTCGGCAACTTGGTGGTAATTTAACCTGAACAATGAAACAAATTCATTGTCAATTAGCATAATTAATTTATCTTCTGTGATTGAATTTTTCTTTCTCTCAAAAACGATCACTCGCAAATACAAGACCGCCAACTTGAATACTGCTATTGCGTACCTTATTTCAGGTTTCACAGTCTCCTTAGAGGGTGAAATTATCAAGTGGTTTTTACGAACCTTCGTACAACTTTAGGCACCCTAATAAGACTTCGTGGTACCACATTTAGTAAAATTTGATTGACGTGCGGAATAACCGGTTATTTCGAACCCGGGTAGATTTACGATGAGTTGGTGGTAGGGCCCCTGGTCTGCCAGTCTCTTGCTCCAATCACTCTAAAATCCGAATCAACTGAGTCAAGCCATCTCAGTTTTGGTCTTCCTTCTTTATCTACTAGTAAAGGGCCTTGCAGCAAACATCTTCTTTACCGGGTCCCTTTCATTCATTCTAGCAATATGAGAGGCACAGTTCATTCGCTTAATTTTAAAATATTTAATAATATCGGGTTCCTTAAAATATCTATAAATCTTTGAGTTAAAATGCCTCTGCCATAGGCTATTCTCCTTTACTACTTACCTAGAAAACTTAGGAGCCAGAAAAACATCAGTGCAATGCATTTTTTAAAAATTTTTATTAGTACTAATAAGATCATGTAAAGTTGGTAAATATAAAATTTATACACACTGCCACTGACATGCCTCATAGTTTTTGTTTTAAAATACCAATGGTTAATGGCTTTATTAGGGTTAAACTTCTTTAGATCATGTCCATTTAAATTTATCATCAATAAATTTCGTAAATTAAAAAGTGTAATTTCATAAATTAATTCTGTAATTAAAAAGATAAATTATGGTCACCAGCTCTGATTTTTTAGTCGCCATGGTGACCTGGCACCCGGTATTTTTCAAACCCTGTATAGCAAGAAAATTTTTTACAGTATAGGCTCCAATATTTTTTGACTCTTGAAATATCCTCTTTCTTGCTATACAATTCACAGTATGACATTTATAGAATGAAGTGCTGAGAGAAATGAGAATAAAGAATTACTGGTCCATTATAATTTATATTCTGCATGTTTGTTGAGTGTTCTTGAGATCCTGAAACAGTAAACCACCATTTATTTTGAGCCCTTAATATCATGTTATAAGGTGTTAAGAATTTGTAGAAGGATGTGATGGTTTGATTTTGTCACTATCAGTCAGTGACAGGATTGAACTATATTTCCCCTATAGGGGAGATTACTGGAGAAAAAGGTATAAGTTGTGTGTGAGAATGTTGCTTATTTTAGCATTCATATAATTATGTTTATAAAGAGTTTTTTTTTTTTTTCTCATGACTAGCATTATATTATATTAATATTATAAACATTTATCTTAAAGTACCATCTTAGAAAAGCAACCGTCATTTATTGATACTAATTTCCACAGCGAGGCTTTGTCAGGTTGAAAACCCTTTGTGTCGGCCCCTCTCTGATAGCAAATAAATAAATACAGGATATGAACTTTCTAACTATCCTTAGATTAATGCATGGACTGAAAAATGGAGGGGGTGTAATGAACACCTTCCTCCTCCATATCAGCCATTTTGGGAGTTGAAGAAATCCCCTTTATTGGGTATGTTGACTCAGTAAAAACCTGCCTGAAATGCAATATCAATATATCTCTTATGGTGAACTGCAATTGGCCAAAGGCAGAGGCAGATTTAAGGAAAATGGAGCAGTAGGCAAGAATCTTAGTGGCACCTAATACAGTGGTATAGGTGGGGGGCACACAGATGGTCGGGAGCCCCCGGTTTGTTTTTTAAATCCTCCCCCCCCCCCCCCGGGGGATTCCCGGAACAAGTACATAAAAATCTGAACACTTGGCAGCTATAAAAACGTAATTTTCAATGTCTGATAACAAAATATTAGCTAACCAAATTTACAAGAAGCTGGAATGATTCAATCTGGAATGCAATGTGTTCTATAATAGTAAGCAATTAAATAGTAAAGATTGCAGGATCACCCCCTTTTCTTTCAAGTGCGATACGTAGATCTACGAAGGAATAAAGGGGAGGGGAGCAATAGAAACTCGTTAAATACCCGGAGTCTCTGGCATCGGAATGTCTGAGGATAAAGCAAACAAATAAATCCTTCAAAAGTGCAATTTCAGGTCTTGAAGGGTGGGGGTGAGTTTAAGTACAATAAGGATCCCAATGTTTCCTTCCCTGAATAGACAGGGAGATTTTACTGTCTGTGTACCACCTGCAGATTTATCACTGTGGGCGTGTATAAAATGCTGCCCTTTTCTGGACCGCTGTCCAGTCTTCTACTAGGGATCGTAATTTAGTCAAAGGGAAAAGGAAGACTGATATTTAACAATAGCATTTAGGTTGTTAGGCGTCAAATTTGGTGACCAGATTGAAGAATCTAGTCGTCAAATTGAAATTTCTAGTCGCAAATTATGACTAACGACCGCTAATTTCGAACACTGATCAAAGCCAATAATTGAAGCACACTGAAAAAAATAATTTGAGACCCTCTCCGGAAGAAAGAAAGACGTTATGAGACCAAGGCCTGATTAACCAACCAATTTGGAGGAAGCACAACCACATTTGGAGGGTCCCATTTTGATTTTGTGAACATCGCTCAAGAAATTCTCCATGCACTCATTAGTGCTCAAAAAATTATGTTACCACATTGACCTGGTCAACAAATAGTTCTCGTCAACAAACTGATTTTTTTAAACTGGTTGCCTGTATCAAAATTCTTAAACCATAGTCTATTTTATTATTTAATCATGGATGGTCTATGTTTACTTTTGTAATTTATTCTAATTTAAATATTAACTACCTTTTTACGTTAACATTTACGTAATATTTAAATATAAAAAAAAAAATATCGGCAATACAAATTTAGGCTCAGACAATCAAAATATTTCATGGTTACCTGTATGGACAAGATATTATTTAACTATTTGACAAATAACTAAAAAATGTGTAAATCTAACTATTTGACAAATAACTTACTTTAAAAAAAAAAAAAAAGCGTAAATCAAAGATGTTATTTAGGCATTAAATCTTTTGAAGGGAAGCATGTGCTTACTGCGCCTTTACGGTAATCAGGCCCTGTATGAGACGGTTACTCTGGAGGAGTTAAGAACAACAGAACTCAGAAAAGTTCAATGATCATGCAGTTTGTCATATAAATTGTAATATTTGTAAGTAGTTTTCATATAAAATGTTTTTTTTTTATTGCCCAGGCCATCTATATTCAATGTTTTTTTATGATGCAGATCTGTTAATAAATTGGTGACATGTATGAAGTGTAAAAATACTCTTAAAAGACACTGAACAACCATCTTTTCTAAGTACAAACAGAAGAGATTGTTATATCATAAACCAATAATATTTTTATTTAAAAAATTTTAACACTGAAATATACCACACTGTACTACTTTATTTTAAGAGTCTTTTCACATACACTTTAAGAATTGTTTCACAGATCACTTTAGAGTATAATAAAATGTAGAAACATTTTTTTTTTCCATCTAAGAAGGGAGGAGCAGGCTCAAATCCTGTTGATACACTTTTTGAACAAAGAAAGTAACATAGGTGCTATTTTTAAAATTTTCCTTATCCCAATTATTCCCTAAATATGGTGACTTCTATTTTTCAAACTATGCAATGAAAGGTCTTGAAGATAAAAATAAGGAGAAAATAAGTAAGACGTGCATCTTTCTTTTCTTCATAAATATCCCTGAAGCCATATGAAAATTAACATTTTTAAAAATAAAAACATATATTATTTGAAAACGAATATTTTGTTAGCCCAACTTTTCTACCCTGTTAAATGTCTTTCAACA
Source organism: Amaurobius ferox (assembly GCA_951213105.1). Lineage (NCBI taxonomy): Eukaryota > Metazoa > Arthropoda > Arachnida > Araneae > Amaurobiidae > Amaurobius > Amaurobius ferox. The sequence continues at coordinate 2,386,167 of OX578145.1, read as the reverse complement.
TTCAAATCATTTTGTTTTATTTACATATTGAAATTATAAATTTTATGAAATAGGACGTTATGAAATATATTAATTTTTGCTTTCTTTACTTGCATCATAATTTTACTCATTTTTTTTATTCATGAGGCAAGCTGAAAGAATGCAAAATAAATACATGCAAAATCCTTAACCGTATTTAACAAAATACCTACATGAACACATTTACTATCCTTTTAAAATGTATGATAATCTAACGATACACATAAAGTGTATAATAATATAGCAAAATAATAATGCCAAATTATTATTATTTTGGTATATGGCGGGTATAACTTGAATTAGAGATGCTTTCTCAAATGGAGAAAAGAAAAAAAAACTCACAGAACAAAACAAACATTATAAATAATTTCTTCCCAACAGCTTTTTCTCAGAAAATACCCTTTGTATTGTTAGTTAACAACCAAAAGATTCAATATAGTATCAACCGGTTTCAAAGGTAAAAAATGAAATCATCATTCAGTAAGGACAAACATTTTTAACTACATAGTTACTTTGGAAATATTGATAAATAATTGGAAATAATTATTTATCAATATTTCCAAATATAATATTTATCATAATTCCAAAACTTTGGAAATTATTAATTCATACCATAAAGAGGTTTTCAAAGGAAACTAAATTTTGCCAAAATTCACACAAACAAATACCATAGCCATGGAGTTAGTAAGGAGAAAAATCTGCATGTTTGAGAAAACGCCAAAACCATTTGAGACAGTAATTCAGGGGGCGCTAGTGAGTGTTCTGACGTTATACATTGTATGCAGTTCTACGGCAAAAAGCTGGTTTGCATTAAATAAAATTTATTTAAACTGTTTATTTCGAAGAAATGAATTAGCGGCTCAATGTACATTATAATTCAAACAATGAAGAAAATTTCTATGTACTAATTCACGGGAAAAATAGTTGGGAAATATTTTTTTTTTAATTTTAAAATAACTCATTCATTTGCGAGAAGTGTCATGCGCAGTGCGTCTGAACATGACGTCATTGGATGTGACAAAAGCAGGAAAATGAAAAATTATTTCGGACTTTAGCGCAATATTGGGAACACAAGTTTTTAGAGGTATGTTTATTTTCTTCAATCTAGTATTTAATTCTTTTAGATAAATTAGATAAATTAATTATTATTCAAAAACTGTCCCATCCATACTTTATAGATGGAATATATTCTTATGTATATATCGTAAAAATAGGAAATAGCAATCGTAACAATCGAGCTGATGTTCTGTTTATAGCTGAATGTGATGTTGACGTTTTAGTTAATTTAGAGCATTTGCTGGTACAAATGATTGCTAAAAAAAAGTATTTGTCAATATACTTTAATGCATGTCGAACTATATTGTGTTTTCACTGTTAAACAAAATATGTATATTTTGATTTTACATGGATAGGGAAATTCAAAGATAATTTAAGTTTTTGTAATCGAAAATTTTTTCCATGTATTGAACAAAGGTACATATAATTTGTTACATCATTTGTGCAATAGTATGAAATAAAATTATTTTATTTTAAATGTGCATTTTAACTTTTAGAGTGTGTGTGGTTGTTCTGTCTTTTTATCCCGAAAAAGGAGATTGATTTTGTTTCTCAAACTCATATGTTGCAAATTTTGTATCAAATTGCACATGTTACTTTACATTCATTTTTAAAGCATTTGAGCAATTTATTTTAAAAGATCTCCATTTGATTGGAAAAGTGTTGCATGTAAATTATATATACTCAGCATTGGAGTGCAGTAGTATTAATCACATTTAGAATATATATATATAGTAAATTCATATTTTATCAGTTTTACTAAAGAGTTGGAGTATTTGAATTCTTTTAGAATGGTCTGCTCTATCAAGATATCACTAACTAAATGTGTTACATCTTTTGGAGGTGCCAACTAATGATATATCATCATAGAGTGGAGTGGAGCGAGACCGTTTCAGGGCATGAAATGAGAAAGGGGTGTTGTATAGGGGTCTGCTCTATCAAGATATCACTAACTAAATGTGTTATATCATTAGTTGGCACATCCAAAAGATGTATCATCATAGAGTGAAGTGGAGAGAGACCGTTTCAGGGCATGAAATGAGAAAGGGGTGTTGCATATAATTACTTTGAAATTTTTTTCTTTTGGACCAGTTTCAGCTCATACAAAATTATGATTTTTTATTCAATATTTCTTTTTAAACAACTGTGCTTATAAATATTAGTGAGGCCCTTGAGTGTTCTGCACATAAGTAATTTAAAAACTGATTTATTCATGGAATATCTACTATAATAGAATACAACGCTCTATCACTGTCTGCATAGCCACAACACAAAAGGATATATTATAACATCTATTGGTGTGTTGTAAATAAATAAAAATGAATTCAATATCCAGCTTCACTTTCAGTATCTCATGTCATACGCAACTTAAAGCACTAGAATTCTCCACGGTTGTAAAAATGGGTCCAATATCTGGCTTCATTTTCAGTATCCGAGGTCGTCATTCAATATAGAACTCCAGAATATTGCTCTTTCTATATAGATTTAAGGTGTTAAAATATAAAGCCACAAGTTATGGCAATATTAAGTACTGGGAGATGCATCGCCATACAATTCGAATTTCCAAGATTAACAGTGATTGAAATAACAATGACAGAAATCAAATAATGCAGCTGTTAAGGCGGTTTTCGGTCGTTTTCCACCCATGTTAAAGTATAGGCCATTCCTATTATCATAACCGCAAAAGAACGGCTGTGCAAATCCTTTTGGAATTTGTACGAGTGATAGAATGATATATGTAGTTTCTTGTGTGGTCAGAAAATTCGTATAATATCAATTAATTAATTATCTATAAATAAAATACTCAAACAAAATTATAAAGTTTTAGTTTTACAGCTGTGAAATAGATGGCGCTATAGAGGCGTCGGATAGCGATCGGAGTACTTTAAAAGCCGTTTTCTTATTTCCTACACCGAATATTTTACATTTTCTGACCACAGGAGAAAATAGGGGTTTAGCTTAATCATGTAAATTCAATGGTTTTATACTTTATTCAGTAATTTGCACGTTTATATGATAATGCGATTTACAGTGGCTGGCGAACTTTCGGTCATTTGTGCAGCCAATGCCCGACAATATTGGCGTAAGATCAGCAGCACAGCAACCCTAGCTGTGTATGTAAATAAAAACACTTTGTTACTTCAAAAATATAGGGAAAAAATGTAAATAAGGGTAAGTATTGTATTTGATACATTTCTAGCACAACTCCACTATTCCTATAAAGCTTAAAATTGTAATTCTTATAACGCTGTTGCTTATTTATTGGGCTCGGTTTCAGCGGTCAATTGGCAATACAAAGTGAAAAAAAAATTTCTGTAAGTTTTGGATGCTGTACGTTAGAAAATTTCTCTTGAGCTTTGCACCTTATCAGTAAATGCATTAAAATGTAACTTGCAGACAGATTATGTTAAATGGTAATAAATGCGTGCAATACACATTTTTTTTAACAGTAGGTAATATTGCATGAAAACATTGGAGAGTTTGCAGTCGGCGTTCCCAAAATTGTGCTTCATGAATACAAATATTCTAAGATACAAATAAGTGCAAGATGGTGCTGCACTTACTTATTTATCTGAAAATAAGAATGAAAAATTTATTTATAGTTATTTGACTACATTGGTTAAATATTTTACAGTGAAGCAACTAATTAAAGAGTTCAAATTTAAACAACGGGAGAAAAACTAGAGCTATAATCGAAAATTGCACCGTTTTTTATAGAGTAATCAAGATGCACAGTCTCCCAATACTATCTTAGCTAAGGATTGAATCTTGTAGAATAATATAATATCCATAACAAACATCAATCAATAATACGTTCATCACATTTTATAGAATCCTGTTATCGCCCTTGAAAGCATTTCAATGCATTTTTATACTATTATATTAAACCAAATATATGAAAAGTTTAATACTACATTGCCATGGCCCATGGAGATTTAACATTCCAGCATTAATCATCGTATCCATAAATTATATAGCCTTATATAAAACATGGCATTAAAATATATTCTTGAAATATTAATTCTATAAGTATGGATTCCTTCAGTAATAGAAGAAAAATTTGTCGAACTGAACCAGTTTATTCTAAATTTTAACTAATAAAATTAGTGGTTATCCAGAAAACTGAATAGTGAACCTATATGCTTCTTATAACATTGTACAAAAAAATACAAAATTAAATTTTTCAATTAGTAGCTTTATTAAATATTCTTGTTTAAAATGTTGTAACAAAAGGACATTTTTGGGACATGGTATTCAGCATATGCTCCTTTTATTGCAAATTCAGCTGAACTGCAAATATAAAAATTCTGCATAAAATAGAGTGCATAAAGGAGTAGTAGTTTATTATATTTTTAAACTAGTTTGTAAAATATCTGTAATAAAGTGTCAAAAAATTGAAATTTATCATGGTAATGGAAGTACAAAATTTTTCAAATTCCAAACATTACATTATCGTATAAATATAATTTTGGGTTGCTCATTGAGGTATCATGTTATATTTCATCATAGTTATATTTTCTTCTAGTTCATCATTAACTAATATTTATGAACCAGAAGAAAATATAGAGTGGTACTTGTACAATTGTAGAAATGATTTTTTTATCTTTTTTTTCTGGACGTTAAAATTTTTCAGTGTTTTCTTTTTTGAACAAAGTACCCCTGCACCATCATCAGCTGCATGTGAACATTTGACCAACATTGAGTCATACAGACTCTTTTGCCACATTCAATTAGCAATTAGTCGTGTTTCATATAATATGCAATTTGACACTAAAGGCTCTGTTACTTCATTATCTGTACTGATACCTGTCTGTTTACGTTGCTTGATGCCAAATTTTTCACTTCTGGAGCAAATATATATATATATCTGGTATGCGATGTATTTTACAAATGATTTAAAATAATAGATACCATTTATTTTAAGATGAGTCTGAACATCATGCCACCTTATACAAAATGCAAAAATAGATATTTATTTGTTATATCCAATTTGAAGTTTAAAAACATTTTCATTTAGTTATATAGTTATTTGCCGATGAATTTTAAAATTCATGTGTTAATTGTCATCGATTTAAATAATAAATAAATGACAAATCATTAGATTTTAATCGTCATTTTATTAAAACATCCATCAGATGTACATATAATATAAAAGCCGGAGCACTTTCATCATCATACCCTTCCTCAGTAGCATTAAATAAAAAATTATGCTAATATGCTTATATACACTACCGGCAAGTTGAATTTACATATTACAAAATTGGCATCACTACTAACTATGTTTAATGCATCCACACAAAATCACCAGAAACAGATTTAAATTTTACAAAATTACAAATACAAGAAAGACAAATTGTCATAATCCAGTTTAAACACAAATATACATAAGTAAGAAAACAAATTTTTTCTTTTCTTTTTTTAATACTTTATATTTTAGAGGTAACTTTGTAAAGGTTTGACTTGCATGGAGTCGAGAACGAGTCGCCAGGCATAACTTAAAACATTGACAGGGTCAAAATTGCAGATAGATGTGCGATATAGATAAATAAAGAGGAATTCATAGAGTAAAATAGACTGGGAGTTATTACAGCTGATCAAAAGAAAGGAATTTTTGAAAAGGGATTGAAAGTTATCATTAATCACTAATTGGGCAAGAGCTGTCTATTGCCTACCTTTCTTAACATCCCTATTATGTTCAGTCAACTGTATACCAACCTAGCGTTTAGTGCTACCAATATGAAACTTATAAATATTATCTGGGAAAAGAAGGGATACTACATATACCACAGCATGGCTTTTAAAGTTATCTTTATCCCTAAATTTTTCAGTGAGCGGGTCTAAAATTAAACTCGATACAAAATTTGAATTTGATAAGGGGATGAAAAATTTATGGGTGGCACGGAAAACTAGCTTTAAACGGCAAACATTCATTAATGGGAATGAATTTAGAATTGGGTTGAATAAAATTATGGCAAATATTTGAAAAGATTTTATAAACAAACTCAAAAGAGTAACCGGCATCCTGACCAAGTTTAAGGATGAAATCAATTTCACTGTGTAAAGACGAAATAGTAGAACAAACATTAAAAGCCCGGTTATATTAGCACATATTTTGGCATCTATTGGAATCAATTACGGCCTTTAGGTTTTAAGATTACTGGATTATTAATATTTTCAATTTATTATGTTATCTGTTTTATTTTGACAAAGGTTTTAGAAACTCATAAGTTGTAGTACAGGTTGTATACAGTTTTAGCACTTTTATTTTGCATATATTTATTCCACTTCATATATTTTGTAAATTTGTATACAAACAAGACCAGGACATATTATTCTTCAGATCTGCTCGTGAAGATTACTTGAGACACTTTTTTAATTTTCATATGACCCCCTTAGACAAATTGGGTCAATCAGAAAATTTTTATTTTTGATGCAACAAGATCATTAAAAAAATCCGCATATTTGTATCTTTAAAATCAACTGAATTATGATAAAGGAAAAAATCTGACTTATGCCACTTTTCCTTACCATGTGAAAGGCTGTTTCATGAGTAAAAATAGGGATCATAAACAAATTGACGATGGAAATTAATTGGATTAAAAATACTTTAATATGTGTCAAAATTTCATTTTTCAGTTTTTTAAAATTATTTTACTATAAACATTTGAAACGGCTAAATTAAAGTTAAAGGAAAGAAAAAATCATCTGTGAGTTCTATTCTTCGTTTCGAAAAATTATATTAAATTTCAAAATCAAATACATACTTGCATTTGTTTACTTATTCATTTTAATTGTTTCAAATAAAAAATGGCATGTCTCAATGTGACAAGTACTTAAGAATCCGTGATTGCATCGTGAGTCTAAGCGGAATTTGCAAAAATGTCTCCTATGTATTATCATCCAGTTTTATCTTTTTTGTGATATGTCACAAATTTACATTTTTAATTCAATATATGGCCCCCATTCACAATGTTCAATTTTCAATTAAATATAACTCTCTCAATTTTAAAGATGCAGATATGCTGTCATTTTTAATGATCTTGTTGCATTAAAAATAAAAAATTTCTGATTGACCCAATTTGTCTAAGGGGGTCGTATAAAAATTGAAAAAATGTAACTTTTTGAAAATTAATGGGAGGACTATTTCATTAACATAGTCTTATTTCCTACCTTACTTTCAACGTTTTTGCAATTTGCATTGCCCACTTATCTCCAAAAGGTAAAGAATTAAAGCACATTTCAATCTTTTTGGGATACCCTGTATACAGAGCTATCACAGACAGTAGCAAAGTCTCCTGTTTTGTTTCCTCTAAGTGCCAATTGGGATTTTCAGAAGAGACGAATCTCTCTCAGTCTACCTATGTCAGAAGATATTCTATTGGAAATAAAACCAAATAAAAATGTGCATGCAATTTCTACCTATGCTTCAACATTTCTTTGATAGGCATGACTAAGCTAGAAGGAAAGGACTGTTTTTTACTTTTCCTATATATGTTGTATAATGTGTCAGGAAAGTATTGTGACTGGGTCAAAAATTTAAATTCAAGTTTTCAATGGAAGTTTAGGTTTCAAGCATCCTTGAACTCGAATCGATCGGTTTGGAGGTGGTGTGTGTGTGAGTCTGTGGAGAGGATATCTCATAAACGAATGGAGTGTTTTGAATGAATTTGATACAAAAATTACAATCAGTTAATACTGAAAGTCTATTGATTTTAAATGAAATCGAATGTTTTGAAGACCCCCAAATTTCCGAATAAAATGTTGAAAAAAAACATCAAAAAATAAAAACATTCAATATTGTTTCATAAATAATCATTTCTCATGTAAGTTTTCATTAGAAAATCGATTTTTTATGGAGCTGATTTTTTAAAAATATGAGACATTAAGATATCCAGATGTTTTATTTGAGTAGATTTCACCTATATTCTTTGATTTTCATTTATAAATTAGAAGCAGGATTCATTGATTTAAATCATGATTAGAGTAACAATTTAAATCCATTTATTTGTTTTTTAAATCATTGGTTTAAATCAGGTCTTATTTATGAGAGAAAAAACTCTGATTTGTCAAATTAGTTTATTCTACTTGATTTTGGGCAATATACATTTACAAAATAAATATATATTATTGATTTTACAAAAAGGGAACTGTTAAATTTATTTTTTTAAATTAGTTAAACTTTATATGCATTTGACACCACAGGTTGGGGAACACCACCTTAGCCGAGGATTGAAGTATAGCAAGTGTATCATATTTGCTACACATATGTATAGCAAATATGGATCAGTGCATTACTTTTTATTGACCTTCAATCCTGATATTAATCAAATATGTCATTTTAAGCAAAACATTTCATTAAAATATAAATTCTTTTTAAAGGAATTTATTTTCATTTTCAAATAGTTTTCTAATTCCAAGATACAGTTTGTTTTTTATCTGTTCAAACTTAATTTAAGTTGAATTTTTATAATTTTATCCTATATGTACCATGTCTATCTTCATCAGGGTCAAAAATTCTCCAGTCTACATAATATTCACAAAAATTTAAATTTGTAATCTTTATATTGTTACAACATATAAATGAAAGCCATTGGAGTTGTGTTTTAAGTGTATTAAATATAATATTTACCCTTGAATTTTGTTTTCTTATTTTTTGTAACCTTTAATGTGATTTTTTTAACCCTTAATTGTAATCATTATTTTTGTTATAACAATAACATTTGTCATTTTTTCTAGATAACATGGGGGGGGGGGGGGGGAGTGATACAAAATTGTGTTAGATGCCATTTGTATGTTTTAGCAAATAATCTAATGAAAGAAAAAGAATTAATGAAAACCTAAACAAATATTAACTTTTGTCTAGTTAGCATTTGATGTTTTGATTATTACTACAATTAATTTTTTTTCTAAAGATTCTTTACATTATTGCAATTGAAACTAAAGTTTTGATTTGCAAAATTTGATTTCGTGTTTTATCATTAAATTGGCTGTATTTACATTTTAATTTTTGTGTTATTAATTTCACTAAATAAAACTATTATACTACAAAATGTTGTGAGTAGATAATTGTTATTCAGGCTATGGAAGTTTGCTAAAATTCTTCTGAAGACTGAGTGAATTTCATTGTCAAGTTTGAATATGAACCCTTAAAATAATTGCCAATTATAAAAATATTTTCTATATCAAAATTAGTTAAACAATAAAAGTTCCATTGTCATTAAATAAAAGTTTTCATTATCATAAAATAAAATTAATATCATAAAATAATTTAATTATCATTAAATAAAAGTTTTCATTATCATATTAAAGATATCATTAAAGTTTTTTGTGTGTAATAGAGGACTGAACAAAACTTTTGCTAAAGATAGATATTCATGTTTTTGAATGCAAATTTTACCTAATAAAATTCAATTTTTGTAAGACTAAAATCTGTGTTTTAACCATTTCATTTGATCTGGTGAAAGTAGTCTTAAGTCCTATAACTTTGACAATTGTTCACGTCAGATTTCTTATATTAGAAAACCAAAACCTAGATTTTTTTCAAAACATCTTTGCATAAAGAACAATTTGCTAATTATTGCTTCTTTTGTAAAAGGCCCGTATAAAAAGTTAAATGCTTTACTTTATGATTGAAATATGTGACCAAAACTGTTGTAATTTGAAAGTTTATCTTTTTTGAAGACCTTTCAGAAGGCCCTTGGTAACCTAGAAGACTGAATCTTTGCACACTTATAGTATTGATTATGGGACAAAACTTAACGAAGCAGGATATTTGTCATTCTCCACACATACGCACACATTCCTGTGACAAAATATGAGTTTTATTTTTTGTTAAAATATTTCCATAACCTCCAAAAGCTCACTGGTAACCTAGAAGGTTGAATCTTTACACACTTATACTATCTTTCACTGCATGGAATCAACTCCCACACAGGGCGTAGAAAATAATTTTAATTTTTATGCCTTACAAGACCCACCAGAAGCACATTACACCAAGAGTCTAGAAAGTTGAAACTTTGCATATTTATTGTATTGACAACAGGGCAGAACCTAACTGATCCAATTTTTAATTAACAACTGTTTTCAGTGCTAAGTGTTATATATAACAAAATAAAACATGAAAAAAAGTTCCAACTTTATTTTTTATGAGTGTTATTTTCCTTGTCTAAGAGAAGCTATACTAGTTGTAACTATAATAAAAACTAATAAGTACTTTTAAACCCTCCTCTGTTGACCTAGAAGTCTGAATCTTTGCACACTTATACTAGTGGCTACAATACAGAATTGAAACAATTGTCATCACCTAACTGACATATGCCTGCTTTCTTCAAGGAAATTTTGTGGACTATTTTCTCTTATCTAATAAAATCGATTTTGGAACAAATGATGTGTTTATAATGCTGTCTGTCTAGCCAGCATTTAAAAATACTAGGTAATGTGTACTATTTCTGCTAGAGGCAGAGATACATGACCGTACACCGAATATGAATATTTTTGTTAATAAATAGAAATATATGTATACTCACATAAATATAATAACATTAATGACAAACAATTTCTTTTGCCTGGTATTTTTTAAATTCTGTTGTCCGAGGAGCATTCCAAACGCGCCATTTCTGTCAAAATAGTACACACGCACATATATATATATATATATATATATAAACTAAATAATGATCATCATTGATATTAGAGCCCTTTGTGGGTCATTATTTGTTCCTTTCAGTTTTATCGTTAAAAAAAAAAGGTATATTTATGAATGAACTAGCCTCATTATTAGGAGAAGAATAATTTTGCATGAATGTGATTATTTTGCATTTCCGAATGGCTGTTGGCACAATATTTTTTAAATAAATTGAGAAATTAAGCTGAATTTCGATAGTCATTTCAATTCAGTAGCGAGAGTAAGAGGATTTTCAGGTAGATCTGACATAAAACGAAGTCTCATAATTTTTCAAATATTAGTTTCTCAAAAATTTAAAATTAGAAATGATTACAAAAAAAAATTTTTTATAAACAATAATAAAAGCAATGAGTCATACATATTTGTTTTACTTTTATAACAAGACTGGTTTTTATTGGGTTGCCAGAGGGCTCATGGCCGATATGGCCTCCGCCCCGACGTAGGATTATATATATATATATATATATATATTTGTTTTATTTAAAAGTGAGTGATAATGTTGTTTTCAAGATATTGCATGGTTTTTGATATGAAATGAAAAATGTCCAGAGTGTAAGGCTCCTCTCAACTCTGTTAAACATCACATTTAGTACATTTACATAAACAAAAAGAGTTTTAACAAAACATTTATGAAGAAGCTTTCATATTGTAGCAAGTGCTGTGAACACTCCATTTTTGACGAAACTATTAAAAATTGTTATATTCATTTGCACATTTATTTCGTACAGTTATACATTTTTTTGTGAAAACCGCTAGTGGAAATCATTAGTGAACCCTCGTACTCTATCTGAAGTTTCAATTTGAATCAATATCAGGCATCATCTAAGCTCCATTTATAGCCAATTCTAAGAAATAGATGCTTCAAGGAACATTTTAACTTGAATTTGAAATTCTTAGTGAGTCCCTCAACCCATTTAAAATTTGCTAGTGAATTAATATCGGTCACCATCTAACCCAATTCTGAAAAACAGATGTGTCAAAAAGAAAAAAGTGGAAATCCTTAGTAAACCCCTCCTCACCCCCCCCCCCCTCCCCATGGAGTTTGATGCTAAATCCATGAGTCATCATCTAAGCTCTATCTCTAGTCAATTAAGTGTTTCAGGGGGGGGGGGGATTTTCAATCGAAAGTGGAAATTTTTAGTGAATCCCCTATCCTCTCTGAAATTGATGCTACATCCATATCAGTGGTCATCTATGCTATTTGTAGATGGTCTTGAAAAATAGATGTTGCATGAAAAATGTACAATTTTGAATCTAAATTAGCATCTGCAGAACCGGAAGTGGAAATCCTTAGTCAATCATCCCATTCCCCTCCAGAATTTAATACTGAATCCATATCAGTCATTACTGTGCAAATTACACTACTTGCCAACCTATGAAGATTTCTTTATAAATTTCTTATTTCATTTGTATTTTCAAAAATTATTTTATTTAACTTTATCTATTTGAGCAAGGGTACAGATCTACGGAGGGAATAAAGAGAAAATTGTGCACTAAATATTTAGAAAGTTATAGTTAGTAAGGGCTAAGTCTAGACTGTTGCACTCGCAAGTGAAGGCAAGATGAAGTTCTGTCACTGTCTATGGGTATGATACAGGGATCGCATTTTTCCTAAAATTTCTTATTTTTTTCTAAGTTCCTTAATTTCCTAAAATATTCATATTCCTAAAATTTTCATTAATTTCCTAAAAAAATAAAAATTTAATCAGTTGAGATCGAGAGTATATTTTAATAAGTGCTGAAAATATTTCCACACGGGTTTTCCAATTTGTTTTGTAACGAGTCCATGCGATGAATGTTTATTTTCTGTTTCTCTCACTAACCACAGAATACTATGTTAATCTGTGTCACTAACGTGGCCGATCGTATTCTAAAAATAGATCCCCCCCCCCCTCCCCCATGAAGGGAGATGCAGCGTGACGCCTTATGACGCCGGTGGGAAAGCTAGGGTTTATTTTCTTTCATTGGTGAGTTTGAGTAACGTGTTAGATGTTGGGGGGAAAGAAGGGGGAACCAGATTGTTGGACTCCGCGAATTCTTTTTTTCAAGGTTCGTGCGCACTCTAGAAATCGGGAATTTGAAAGTTGAGTAAAATGTCAGAGAAATCGATTTTTTGTTCAGGGGAGAGGGATGCAAAACTATAAAGGGGGGGGGGGGATAGAAAATTATGGAATAAATATTTAGGAAATTATGTAGGCACGATATATCCCGAACAAATTGTATCAAAATCGAATCAGCATCAGGATACCCATCAGGGGACTTAACTACAAAGTTTAAAAAAAAATTATTAAATAGTTTTTTAACTACAGTGAAAATCGTCTTCATTTCCTCAAAATTAAAAATTTAAATATCTCGAGAATGGTCCATTTTAGAGTAATGGAGTGGATCTTCTTCCTTTATTCGTCAAAAATTATGTGTAAAGCAAGCGTTAAATTGATACATTTGAGCATATGTCATATTTTATTTTAGATCGTATATTTTAGAATTGCAGACAAACATAGGCAGATTCTTTTTTTTTTCTTTTCGAATCGTACCAAAATTTTACCAGCACCACAGTATCCCACAAGCTACTTATCTAACAAATTTTGTGTAATTTGGTCAAATAGTTTGTCAGCTAAAGTGGACACATAACGATTTTTGAGGGCCATTTCGCAAAATAAGGCAAGTTCCTTTTCCCGAATCATACCAAAATTTAATCAGCACCAGGGTAAGCTATAAGAGACTTATCTACCGAATTTTGTGCAATGTGGTCAATTAGATTTTTAGCTAGAGTAGATACATCAGATTTTTGCAGGGGAAAAAAAAAGGCGGATTCTTTTATCCCGAATCGAGCTACAGTCTAATCAGCACCAGGTTGACACACAAGTACCTTACCTACCAAATTTTATTAAATTTGGGTTTATTAGTTTTTGAGTTAGAGTGGATACATACACTGCACAGACACAAACGTTACGTTAAAAATAGTTTTTTCGTATTCTAGAGATCCCGAAACGTATAGATCCGTCGAAAACTCGAGTTACGATTTTCGACATGGTTTCAACACTTTCCTTATATATTACCATGTATTGCAGGGAAAGTAAAAATGCATAAATTACTTCATTATCTCCAGGGGGCTTCCCCCTCCCTCCTGATGAAATCTTCTTACACTAGATAAAATAGCCCCCATTGGGTTCCGGTCTAAATTGGGTGGCACTTCCCGGCCGTCCAAACAGTCCAGTTACCTTGCACCTTTCTGGTAGGTCGGACGGTCTGGCTCTCAACAACAACAATTAGATAAAATAGCATTTTGATTTATATTGTATGGTTTTACCCACAACACTCATTGATTTTAGGTTTGTTAGTTGTATTTTTGTACATCCATAGATCAGTATTAATCAATCCAGAAGAAGTGGTAGATGAATATGTAAGGGAGATAAGATACCCACGGCAAATGAAGTTACTGTATGGGAAATATAAAAATAGTCATTTATGCAGCTTTTCATTTTTGTTTATTTCCCAGTGTGATTAAGTAAATGCTTCAATGTTGAATATTTCTGTGAAAAATTATTTAACTTTTATTAATTCTTATTACAATTAAGCTATTGCACTTAGATAAAAAGAGTGCGAGATTGTACTAAAACTCCCCCCCCCCCCCCCCCACACACACACACAAATCTGGATATCCTATTTCGTGCGTGCCCCTAGTTACACTTTTTACTTTCCCTACACTATATGGTAATGTATAAGGAATTATTGGAATCATGCCGAAAATTGCAACTCGAGTTTCCGACGGATCTACACGTTTGGGGACATCTAGAATACGAAAATTTTTTTTCAGAGTGACGTCTGTGCAATGTATATGTATTCAATCTAACTCAAAAATTAACGGATCAAATTTCGTAAAATTTGGTCGGTAAGTCACTTGTTTGTGATCCAGTTGCTGATTAGTTTTTGGTACGATTCGGGATAAAAGAACCCGCCTTTTTTGCGAAATGGCCCGCAAAAATCCTATGTGTCTATTATAGCTAAAAATCTAATTTACTAAATTTCACAAAATTTGGTAAAATAAATGACTTGTGGAAAACCCTGCTGCTGATTAAATTTTGATACGATTCGAAAAAGAAGAACCTTTTTTTTACGAAATGGCCCGCAAAAATCGCTAAAATCTAAAAAGACTGCGTATGCGCAAATATAACAATTAAATGCTTGTTTTATACGTAATTTTTAACGAGGAAAAGAATAAACCCAACATCATTATTCTAGGACTAACCATCCTCGAAATATTGAGTTTTTTCGCATTTGAGTTTCGCATTTCGAATTTGAGTTTTTTCGCATTTTTGTTACGCAGCCTTTGAAAAAATGTCCAATTACCAAATAGAAACAAAAATCTGATGTGGGCAGCACATGACTTTCCCTGTAGACTTATATCCATGTTCTCTTTATTTTAGTTAAATTTAATTCACTTTTAATTCAATTTTCGTTCTCATTTAGTAACTGGACTTATTTTCAAAGGTAGCGTAGAAAAATACGAAAAAACTAAAATATCTCGAGAACGGCTAGTCCTGGTGTAATGGGGTTGGACTTATTCCTTTCTACGTTAAAAATTACGTATAAAACTAGCATTCAATGGATATATTTGATCATACGTAGTTTTTTATTTTAGATTTTGACGATTTTGGGGGGCTATTTTGCAAAAAAAGGCAGGTTATTTTTTTCCGAATCTTACCAAAATCTAATCAGCACCAGAGTAACCCACAAGCGACTTATCACCCGAATTTTGTGAAATTCGGTCCATTAGTTTTTCAGCTAGAGTGAATACAGGCATTTTTTGCGGGCCATTTCGCAGAAAAGGCGGTTTTTTTTTTATTTCAAATCGTACTAAAAACTAATCAGCACCAGGGTTATACCCAAATAACTTACCTAGCAAATTTTATGAAATTCGGCCTATTAGTTTTTGAGTTAGAGTGTATACATACATTGCACAGACACAGACAGACACACACACAGACGTCAAGCTAAAAATAGTTTTTTCGTAATCTAGAGGTCTCAAAACGCGTAAATCTGTCGAAAACTCAAGTTGCGATTTTCGGCATGATTCCAATACTTTCCCTATACATTACCATGTATTGCAGGAACAGTAAAAATCTGATGTGGGCAGCACATGATTTTCCATGCAGACTCAAATTCATATTTTCTTTGTTTTTTTAATAATTAATTAGATTAAGTTTAATTGAACCAAATAACACTAAATTTGCATTTTTAATTCAATTTTTGTTTTTATTGGTAATTGGACTTTTTTCCGAAATCGGCAATACAAAAATGCACGAAATCTCAAATATCTTGAGAACGGTTAGTCCAAAAGTATAATGGAGTGTGTTATATTATTTTCCTCTTCAAAAATTGCGTGTAAAATAAGAATTTAATTGATACAATTCAGCATACACTTTTTTTCAGATTTTAGCTGGCCATTTTGTAAAAAAACGCAGGCTTTTCCAAATCGTACCAAAATCTAATCAGCACCAGAGTATCTAGCAAGTAACTTATCTACCAAATTTTGTGAAATTTGGTCAATTCTTCGACCAGAGATATAGGTAGACTGCGCATTGCTATTCAGAAGAGATTGAAAACATGACCACTGCATGTATCACGTGACTTATGGTCGAACACTCCCAGACTTGGCGACTTATTGCCGCGCTTGGCGCTTTAAAATAATTTTTTTTTCACTGGAGTAAAATAGTGCTGAATACCTCTTACGTTTCTGATGTATTTAAAAATACATATTAGTTAGGTCCTAACTGATCAAGTTCTATTAATCACAGTAACATGAAATTCGACATGTCGTTTTCTTTTCTGATATATTTTAATTTTCTAGCTAGAAGGTCCAAATTTACTATTTCGTTGTCTTTTATGGTGCATATTGATTTCTTAGATTTTGAACCTTATCGGGCTAGTCCGTCCTGGGCCCGCCATATACATATACTCATAATTCCGAAATAACTCGTGATCCGTTGTATCTAGAAAGATTATATCACATTTAGCATATGATTATATTTCATGGTATATTTTAATTCATTGGATTTTGAATTATCGGAACAATTAAATTCATCTACTATCCCAGCCCGTCCAGGAACCGTTAGAGAAATGCATTGAGGAACAACTTAATGTTAGTCTGAGGAATAACTCGGGAACCGAAGCAAACATTTTGTATGCTGCTGTATCCATATATTTAAGTCACATATAACTCTAAAAGGGTGTACTTGAAAAGAAAATACATTTTTACTTGTTTTCAATTCAATTAATAAAATCATCAGTTAAATTGTCCTTAATTTCGAAAAAAGCATTAATCATATTATTTAAGGTTGTTGATGTTTAATATTAATGCATCAACATTTTAATAATGAATAAAAAACTTTTATGAAGTTTGAAATTTTAAAAATATACATTCAGTCATTAGAATTACCATACCTTTTAGTGTTTTAAAAGTGCCGCTAAAATTATTTTCTTATTTCAGTAAAACTTTATTTTTAATAAAATGCTTTTATCTTTGTGCAAACTGAAGTGAAAAATTGGCATTGAGACAATGCCAATTTTCAACTTTAGAAATATAGATGAGCATTATACAATTGTAACTATTCAAAATCTTGAATATTATTCCCAGATTATGAAACAGTTACTTTATATTCCTTGCCACCCGCCCCCCCCCCCCCCAAAAAAAAATTGCTTTTAAAAATATTTGGACACAATGTTATTATAATAAATCAAAATGCTGCTTGTAAAGCATTAACTTGCAAAAGTTAATGACTTTAACTTTCTAGTAAAATGGCTTTATTAATTCATATTTATCAATAGAACAATACCCTGTTAAATGCTGGGAAGGAGTGGGGAATGAATAAACATTTTAAACGCAATTTTAAAACATTTTCACACTCAGTTGCTCACTGATCAAAAATATTATTACTTTGACATAATTAAAAGGATCAAAGAACGAAGTTTCAAAGAGCTAAATAGAATCTATAGGACAATAATTTCTTCATATTTAAAATTATTTTTAATTTTTAAATATGTGTTATGAAATGTCTTATATTTATGTTGTTGCATCCCAAAATTTAATATTTTCACAATCCCAATTTTTAACATAATGGAATGATATCTTCGCATTCTAATTTAAAAAAAAAAAGTTTGAATCTTTTATGAATTTACCCGGCGACTCATTATAAGTGTTTTTTTTATTATTTAAAATCTCATTCTTTGCTTTACATATTCATCAGACAGTGAGACACTTTAGATTTCTTCATTTTTAAGATATGGAAAAAAGCCAAAGTTGAAAACATAAATCAGTTTTGTTCCCAAGTTTCTGTAAAAAACATCCTTATCCCCCCACCGACTGTTTAAAAAATTCCAGCCTTTATAGAACACTAGGCATAACAAATAATTGTTTAAAATGACTAAACGTTAATTTTTTTTTCATTTAGCCTACTTTGATGCAATTTAGCATATTTTGATACAATTTAGCATATTTTGCACATATAGCACAATTTAGCATATTTTAATGCTTAAAACTTTTCTCTATTCAGTTGTGTTTCTCACATATTTCTTCATCTTTGGGAAAACCAATAAAAATAATAGAAATTAGCTAACATTTTAATTAAAGTTTTAAATGCACAAAAACTGAATTGAAAAATAGCTTTGTATATTTTATTGCACTTATCATAGATAAATATTAGGAATTTTATATGGTTACTTTATACATTTCATAATCACAAAAAAATTTTCAAATCGCATTTTAATTGCTCAATTTCATTTGATACACTACATATACAGTTAAGGACTTTTTTGAAATGTTTAACGAGTATTTTTTAATGTACATACAAAGACAGTTAATACTAAAAGAATGTGTAAAAAGTAATTGTTTCTGCTACAATTCTCAAGAAAAAATTATATTTACGGCCATACACTGTATTTATTTTTATAAGTCTGGAAAAATATAGCTCAGCAAAAAATATCAATTTTAAATGTGTACTTACTGATAATTATATAAATTTCTTGGGAGTTATTAATCATTTCATAGCATTATATGGCATGAAAACATTGTCAGGGAAAAAGAGTATGAAAATGTAAACAATCCAAGTTGGCGTAAAAAAAATGTCGCCAAGAGAGGAAACTAAGCGTAATAAAAGTTTGACCTTTATTTTATTTTTTCTCTTCTAATTTTAAGCATTTATAGAGGTATAGTTTATGAAAGTACACAAACATATATAAAATATTTTATTTAAAAAATAATTACAAGGCTATACATTATTTACAAAGCCAGAAAATCTGCTTTTATTATAGGAAGACATGGTCGTACATGCCAATCAACTCTATATTTTATATAAAATATCTTTTAAAATGAATGGAAACGACTTACCTGTGAAACGTAGTGTCTCCACCTTTGATAAACTTTGACGTACATCCATATGCAGCGCAGGATATTACCATATTTTGCTTAAAAGTAAAAGCAAACGTGCGATGTGCCTTCTCGCTTTCGGAAACGTAATACAATTGCAATGGAAGGAGGGATGCGCAAGAAAATATGCGCGTAGGGGAGTGCCTAAGTCATGTGACTTAGTTAAGTGGTCACGGAAAGGTTGCCATAAGTCTCTCTACCTGTATTTCACCTCGATGGGTCAATTAGCATTTTAGCTAGAGTGGATACATGAAATTTTTGCGGGCCATTTCGTAAAATGAGGCGGGTTCTTCTTTTCCGAATCGTACCAAATTCTAATCAGCACCCGAGTATCCAACAAGTAACTTATCTACCAAATTTTGTGTAATTTGGTCAATTAGTATTTTAGCTAGAGCGTATAAATGAAATTTTTACGGGTCATTTCGCAAAAAAAAGGAGGACAGACGTCACGCTAAAAATAGTTTTTTCTTATTCTAGAGGTCTCGAAACGTGTAGATCCGTGGAAAACTCGAGTTGCGATTTTCGACATGATTCCAATACTTTCCCTATACATTACCATGTATTGCAGGGAAAGTAAAAATCTGATGTGGGCAGCACATGACTTTCCCTGCAGACTTATATTCACGTTATCTTTATTCTTATTACATTTAATTCACTTTAAATTCAATATTCGTTCTCATTTGATAACTGGACTTCTTTTCAAAGGTGGCGTAGAGAAAATACGAAAAAACTAAAATATCTCGAGAACGGCTAGTCCTAGTGTAATGGGGTTGGTCTTATTCTTTTCTTCGTTAAAAATTACGTATTAAACAAGCATTTTATGGATATATTTGAGCATGCGTAGATTTTTATTTTAGATTTTGGCGATTTTTGCGGGCCATTTTGCAAAAAAAGGCAGGTTATTTTTTTCCAAATCATACCAAAATCTAATCAGCACCAGAGTGTCCCACAAGTGACTTACCTACCGAATTTTGTGGAATACGGTCCATTAGTTTTTCAGCTAGAGTGGATACAAACTTTTGCGGGTCATTTCGCAAAAAAAGGCGGGTTCTTTTATCTCGAATCGTACCCAAAACTAATCAGCACCAGATTCGCCCACAAGTGACTTACCTACCAAATTTTATAAAATTCGGTCAATTACTTTTTTAGTTAGAGTGGATACAAAATCTGCATAGACACACACACAGACGTCACGCTAAAAATGGTTTTTTGTATTCTAGAGGTCTTGAAACGTGTAGATCCGTCGAAAACTCGAGTTGCGATTTTCGACATGATTCCAATAATTTCCCTATACATTACCATGTATTGCAGGGAAACTAAAATTGCTCTTCCCAACATTCAAATTGTTTGAAACTACAGTAACAGATCTACGAGAATAATGATAATAAATTTATCGCATAATATTACATATGAAAAGTGAATATATTTCACAATAGTTAATGTGAATATATTTATATACACTATATATATATATATACACTAAAGTGAATATATTTCACAATAGTTAATACTTTTTATGAATTTTATGTGATTTTTTGATAAATTTATTTTTAAAATGTGCAATATCTCGAGAACGGTTCATGCTAGCATTCTAAAGTTTGTCAATCGTTTTCTAATGAAAAATTACATAAGAAATGATTATTTAGACAACTTTATTGAATGTTTTAATTTTTTGATGATTTTTCAAAATTTTATTTAAAATTTTAGGTGGGTTCTGGACATTCGATTGCATGTAAAAACAATAGGCTTCCAGAATTCACGGATTGTAATTCTTGTATCAGATTTCGTTCGGATCGGTGCGTCGATTCGTCAGTTATGGTCACCACAGACTCACTAACACACACATAGACATCACCTCAAAAACGTTTGATTCGTGTTCAGGGATGCTTGAAACGTGCTCTCTCGTTGAAAACTCATTCGAATTTTCGACCCAGCCACAATAACTTTCCTTATACGTTATACTTTGTATATAAGGAAAGTAAAAATAATAGATACATAAAAAAAAACTTCAGCTGTTATATATATATATATAAATTGAGAATGAGATGCGTCGGTATAGGTTCACGACACAACGAACTTTTCATACCGAAAATCGATAAAAATGTTATAGAAATATAATTACGTTACAAAATATTACAAAAATTCCTATATTTATGTGGATATTTATATAAATGCGAATGCTACCATTTACAAGATGCACACATACGCCGTTCTCGCGATATATCCCGTTTTTGATCCAAAATAAGAAAATTCGTAAAACATCGAAAAAACTCACTATTGTCAAATGAATGAAAAGTTTTGTAAATATTTTTAATCTGAAATTAATGAACAACATTGTTCAGAAGTCATCTCGAGCCGTTCTCGGATACGATTTTTTCAGTCTATTTTAGGTTTTCGGTGTTCATCTATATTTATTTATCCGTATCCGCACATAAGCGGTCTGCAAGGCCGAAATCCAGATTTTCACCCGGACAGACCCGAAATGCTAGTGTTTAAACTCAGCCCGAATCCAAAGAAACGTATAAATTCACGATCCGACCCGAAGACTAATGAGTCTCAGCCCGATATGATTTGTATTCAAATGTATTAAAAACACGAATGTGGGGAAATTTTCTATGAAGAATTGAGATAAAGGTTTGTTTTTAAGCATGTATCTTTACGTAACTGAAATAAACACAGTAATTTAATATACTTAATTAAAATTAATTTCTCCTTCTTCGACCCAGACCGTCAGACCTACCAGAAAGGTGTAAGGTAACTGTTTGGACGGCCGGAAAGTGCCACTCAATTTAGACCGGAACCCAATGGAGGAGGCATCCACAGGTACCGTACCCTCCTTCCCCTACCACCAACCTCTTGGAAGGACTTATGGACCCACATGTTTAACGTGATAGTATTCCGCGTGAAAACACGGCGACAGTTTTGGTAGTGGCGGCAATCGAACCCGGGCCAACCGAGTGCAATTCACGCGCACTAACCACTGGGCTGTCGCGTCCTTTAAAATTAATTTAAAATTTTCTCAATGAATATAACCGGTCGGAGCGTACCAAATAAAACGTTAAAAACAAAGCTTGAGACTTCTACCGCATATTAAATGATAAATGGCATTTTTTAATTTCCCGCCACTAAGATTGTTGATAAATACTAGAACAGCTTCCTCAAAACTATCGAGCAGCTGTGGTTGCAACACGTAAGCAATTAATTTTTTCAGTAGAGGTACAGTCACTGTAAAAGATAGTAATGTAAGGCCAGACAAAATATTTTCTTTCTTTTTTCATGTAACATTAGAATCAGCGCAGTTCTCTGGGACATTCGTGAATGGAAGTACTTTTAATTTTACACATTTTCTTACATTTTAGCTTTATAGCTTTTCTTGAAATTACAAGTTTTAAAGTTTTTAAATAGAATTGCTACTTTTAGCGATTTTAAATAAAAATATACATTTGGGCATTTTTTTTAAATTGCAAATGTTAACGCTTTTCTTTAAAATAGTGAATTTTAGAACCATTACTCAAAATTAATGAATTTTAATGTTTTTTCCCAAAATATTGTGAATGTGAGTGAGTGCTTCGCCGGAAATATCGCGAATTTTAGTGTCAAAAATTCTAAGCAGACATATTTTATTATTTTAATACAAGTTAAAAAGTGTTTTAAGTCCTAAGAAAGTCCTAAGTGTCTCAGGAGAGATTACTAATAATGTCTTCTCTCATGAATAGAACGCGCTAGATCCGCGAGAATGATACGAGTCAATTCGTCGCGTAATATTTTATAAAGAAAGTCAGCCTATATACGATACCCGCTATTATTTTAATTTTATGTAACTCTTTTTATAAATGTACACTTTTTTTAAAACTATTTGTGCCAGAGTTATAAAATGAAATGAGTGCCATACGTTTTATAATGGTAAAATACTTAAAAAATATTTATTTATTTATTATTATTAAATATCCTGTTGCGTTATTCACCGTTTGTAATAATCGTACCAAATTTCATATAAATCACTTGTTTCCATTCGTTCGTGAAATATCTTGTCCATGTAACGCACGGGTCTCTGAGGCCATGGTCTTGAACCCCTTAAATTTTGCATGTGATAAAATAATTTAAGCAGACATAATTTTTTATCAATTTAAACCTGGTAATACTAGTTTTTATTTTCAATTATAAAATATATTAATAGTTTTGAATAAGTCCTTAATATACCACTTTGAAATAAAAAGTTTGGAAGTTTTCTACATGTATGAATAGGCCTTCCTGGCTATTATCCTGACCCCCCCCCCCTCTTCTCGTTTTATATGTTGATGTTTAGTATGTGTTTAGTATGCTGTGAGTGTTGTTTTTTTTTTGGGGGGGGGGGGGGGGTTGAAAAATGACAGATATGACCCTGCATAAAACGAATATATCACTTTGTAAAAATTAGCTCAGGGATATCTAAAGCATGCAAATCCACTGAGAACTCGAATTCGAATCCGTCACAGTACTTCCTCTATGGATTAATTATATTATATTATATACTATATACTGTAGTATATAGTATTATATATATTATAGTATGTATTTTATTTTTTAACGTAATTTACGTTCAAATTTATGCAGTAGATACGTTATAACCTAAAGATCATTTCATCTGAAGATACTACAAAAAACAAACAAACATGAAAAGAGCAAAAACTTATGACATACGTAAATGACGTAACGGCACAACGCAATAGCGTGAACATTTAATAAATGAAAATATTTGGCGACATGAAACTGTGTGCCGAGTTTTAGCTCTCTGCGTGTTCTGGGAGCTGAGAACAAGCCCGTCAAAAATGTTAAACGAAGGAATGGGGTCTACGTGAAGTTAGGGGAAATTGAGAATGATCGAGTTTATCAGAATATATAGTAATAATAAAAACTTCCAATTAAAAGTTTAATATAGGACGTAAATTTACAAAATTTCGCCTTAGAAAAGAAATTTCATATTGGGATACTAAAAGCCATGCAGGAAAATTAACAAAACATTTAATATTTGGGTATTAACAAAACATTAAATATTTGGGTAGGTAGATAGTAGTTTTAAATTTTCCTTTCAAAAGTATGTTTTTTTTTCTATGAGCTTTCGTTTGCAAATTTCTTTAGTTTTTTAATTTTAACTCTTGAAAAAAATTATTTGTTGACAACAGTAACAAGTATATTCAGACGAAGTGTATTTGGCTAATTTGCGTTGTGTTGTTTCCAACTTATAAATATTTTTAAAGGGTTTCTAAGAGCAATTATGGAAGAACTTTTGTATGAAAGTTCATAAAAGATATATTTTCTTTTTTTCATTCATTCTGATATTGATTTGAAAAAAAAAAGTGAACCTTAATCTCATTTTGAATGTTGACCAGGTGCGAAACTGCATAAGACATGCAACATCTTCAATGTAGGTGGCTTGAATAATGTTTGCAAAATCAATGTCGTAAGGTATAAAAACTACAGAGAAGACTCTTATATATACAACATTGTTCATGCGCATCCGATACATGCATAATTCTTACTTTCCCTACATTGCAGTATTATGTATATAAGGAAAGTATCGTGATGATTGACGAGGTCGAAAATTCGAATTCGAGTATTCGACGGAAAAGTAGAGCACACGTTTTAAGCATTCCTGAAATCGAATCGAGCGTTTTTGAGGAAATGTCTGTGTGTATGTATGTTAGTGTGTGTGTGGAAGTGAAATCTCGCAGTTCCGGAAATTATTTGGTACGATTATTTCACTCACTGAATAATGAAACTTTAATGATGTTAAAGGCAATCGAATGTTCGGAATACCCCCATAATCTCCAAATGAAATTTTGAAAACATCTTTAAAAATCGGAATCTGCAATAATCATAAATAAATAATTATTTCAGCCGTAATTTTTCATTAGAAAACGAATGACAAGAAGGTTAGAACTCTAGCATGAGCCGTTCTCGAGATGCTGCCTGTTTTTCAAATACTTTAATTTAAAAAAATTATAATAAACTTGCTGAAGTATTATCAAATATGTTCACTTCCCCATGCAATGCTATGAATAATACATCATTCTCGTCTCGTAGTGAACTATAGAAAAGTTCCTCAACCATCCAACTAGATGACCATCGGCATTTTTCGGAATTGACCCAAGAATCCACAGGGTGATGACTGGATCTTGTCAAGGTCACAGATGTCAACGCAAGCTAACACCAGTCCTCGCATACTTTAGACTTTTGGGGAGGGAGGGCACTGCTTACTCACGCATGCTTTCAGTGAGGTTATGCTAAAAATAGCTGACTCGACTTTCTCCTACATTCATATCGTAGATGGTCCATTTATATCATAATCTGTATCAGAAACCTTTAGAAAATTAGCAAGAACCATTTAAAATTTTGCAACGATTTTCGAATAACTTTTTGAAAAATCATCAAACAAAATTAGGACTTTGAATGCTGTTACATAAATTATTTCACACTTAATATTTAATTAGAAAATGATTGGCACACATTTTAGTTCAGAACAGCATGAACAGCACACTAGATATTGCACGCTTTTCAAGTAAATTTCTAAAAAATTATACGAAACTAAAAAAGTAGTAATAGTAGGTATTGTCAAATACGTTAACTTTCCGTATGCAATATTATGCAACATCATTTTCGTGAATCTAAATAGTTCTATTCGCAAGAGAAGATACTTTTTGTAATAGTTTTATAATTTGACGCTTAAGAATTCGCTAATAGTCAGTAATTTCATACAATTGATATTAATTAAATGCTAACTGCATATTGATCAGAATTATATATGTGAGTATGAATAAGTTGTAAAAAGAGCCCAATTTCCATTTACATGTTCAATGACAAAATCATAGTTTTGTGGATCTTGTACTTTGTACACCATTATTTCGCTATGAAATAAATAAAGTCATTGCGTCACATAGAGAAATTCAAAGTCATGTGCTACCCACATCATATTTTTGACATATATCCACTCTGAAATTTTTATAATATACACATACGGACATATTTTCCAAAAGTATTCAAAATGTGTTCAAGAGACCTTAAAACTTGGTTATCCGTCAAAATCACGATTTCTAAAATTTTCAGAAAAACTGTGTATTTTCTTATGGTACATAATAGCATGATATTGCATGTAGAAAGTACTGTTTTCTCGAAAATTTTCAAATTCAATAATTTGGGGGAGACGTTTTAAGACCACCTGAACACATTTCGAACAAATGTTTGTATCGCTATGAAATCTTTTTTTGTTACGATATTACGTAAAAAAAAAAAAAAAGAAAAAGAACTAAATAAAAGGTTTTGCAATTTGCACTATTTGATCACAAATTCTTCAAATTTTAGATTTTTCCCACAATTATTTTCTATAGCAAATAATTGCAATTCCTAAAACAATATGGTGGTAGCATAGCATACAGTGGCGTCGCCAAGGAAAGGGGATTTAGTGGTCATAACTAACCTTGACTTACAGTAGATGGGGCTCAGAACCTAACATCATGTTTTTTTTAGGGGGGGGGGGGGTGGAGGCTACTAATCACTTTATTTACTTATACCGTAAACAATAAATACATGTTTAGAACAAATGGCGTAATAGGAATCTGTATCATGAAACACTGATTTTAAAGATATTGAATAGTTTTGCTAAAATTTTCTTACGCGCCACTGATATTCTTAGTTATTTAAATTTTTTATTTTTAAGTTTTAGGCCATAATGGCACAATTCGGAGCCCCGAAATTTAGGGGGCCCAGGGCCACGGCGGCCCGTGTATAAATCAGGGCCAGCGGTCTGAGGTTTAAAGGTTATGACGACATCACCTAGAGTTCTGAAGGATACTCTAGGACCTAGGTGGTGTTGCATAAACCCCCACCTTCAGGGATCCATCAAAATCCATTGAAGTTCGTAGAAATGATATTTGAAGAAATGGGAAGCATGACATTTTGGATATTTGAAATACATATTATAAAGCTGTACTAACTTTGAATGATCTATAATTAAAAATTGCTTTAAATTACACAGAAAGAAAAATTGTTGATATGAATAACATCTATGTTTGGCTGGAAAACGGAACGTTACGAAAAATGTAAACACTTCGGGCGCTTATATCTCTGAACTCATCACATAAAAATGTAAATAATTTTTTTTGTTTTGTCGTAAATATGGTTGGTCCATATTATGAATATATAAAAGTAATTTCAATATTTTGAACTTTTTTTTTCTCTAAAAAATTTTGAAAAGTATCTATCCGAGCAGTTTTTTTTTTCATTTTTCTTAATTTTACTTGAAATATCTTCAAAACTATAAAAATGGATATAAATAGCAAGTGGCAAAAATATGCATTTAGAAATTTAGTTACTAAATCTATATTATTTTTGAAAAAGCTCTTATAGTTTTCCAGTTTTTGTTAAGTTAAAGAAGATTAAAAATTTTCTGTTTTCCAAGTTCGTAATTCTTATATTTCAGAAACTAACATTGTTGCTATGAGCAATAAGAATGTGCCCTACATTGAATAAAATTGAATGAAAACCCTACATTTGTATATAATTGGATTTCCAAGTATAGTGATTACAATTTCTGCAATATCATTTAAAAATCAGACCTTTAAATACTGTTAAATAAAAATTCATTTTAAACTTTAGAACGCTAGCATGAACCATTCTCAAGATATTGCACGGTTTTCAAATAAATTTATAAAAAAATTATGTAAAATTAAAAAGTATAGTAAGTATATAATTAAATATGTTAACTTTCCATATACAATATAGACAATATTATTCTCATGAATCTAGATAGTTCCATTTATGAAGGAAGATACTTATGTAATAATTTTGTATTTTGGTGTCAAGAATTCGCCAATAGTCAATTTTTTCATACAAGTGATATTAATTAAATATTAATTGCATTTTTATGAGTCATTTGCATGTGAGTTTGAATAAGTCACTCATTTGGATTAGTAAGTGGCCAAAATCACCTAATTTCACTTTACATGGTGATAACTGATAATTCAATGCCAAGATAATTGTTCTGTAGATCTTGTATAGTATTATTTTTCTGTGAAAGTCATTGCATCATGTAGTAAAGAAAGTCAAAATCATGTGCTGCCCACATAATATTTTTCATATACTGTATCCACACTTAAATTTTCACAGAGATACGAACATTCATTTTGAGTTATCGTGTCAACACCTCACATATATGCACACAGATGGGCATTTCGAAATGTATTCTAAAGGTCTCCAAACTTGCTTATCCGTAGAAATCTCGAATTTGAAAATTTTCATGAAAAATCTACTATATATAATATGCAAGTATTGTTTCATACACAAGTAATGTTTTCTGGAGAATTTTCAAATTCAAGATTTTGACAGATGTCCATCTGTCAAAGACACTACGAACACACTTTTTTTGGAAAGATGTGTGTGTTGTGGCATATGGGCACCAGTTTGTAACCAGAAATTTTGTTTCTCATTTCCTCAAATACCATTTGTTCAAAATTCAATGGGTTCTGGGGTGTGGGAGGTATCCTCCCACACCCCAGAACCCATTGCAATGCCACAGCACAAACTACGTTATGTATGCAAAGAATATTATAATAATGTATATTAACATAAATCAGCCTAATGCATTCAATTAATTGATGTAACAAACTTGTTGCTAATTTGAAAAAAAATAATTTTATCTTTTATTTCTACGAAAGTTTAAAAAATATTATAGATATACGAAATCCGATGAAATGATAATTATCATTTGTATTTGAATACTAATTATGCAAGTGGACTTCTGAGTTATGAATGTATAAAATTGGTGAATGTGGGGCGCGGTAGCCCATTGGTTAGCGCGCTGGAGTTGCACTCGGTAGGTCCGGGTTCGATTCCAGCCACTGCCAAAACTGCCGCCGTGTTCATGCGGAGTACGATCACGTTAAACATGTGGGTCCGAAAGTCCTTCCGAGAGGTTGGTGGTAGGGGAAGGAGGGTACGGTCCCTGTGGATGCCTCCCCCACTGGGTTCCGGTCTAAATTGGGTGGCACTTCCCGACCGTCCAAACAGTTACCTTACACCTTTCTGGTAGGTCGGACGGTCTGGGTTTTAACAACAACAACTGAATGGTGAATGTATGAGGAATTTGAGTGGACTGATATTTATTTTAGTACTGTGGATCTTATAATTTATTTTAAAATATACGATGAACCACATAAAATTCCGAGACAAGCCCAGTGGCATCGCCAGGGGAGGAGTGTCATAACACCCCCAGAAGCCCATTGAATTTCAAAGAAATGACATAGAGAAATGGAAAACAAAATATTTCATTAATCCCCCCCCCCCCCCCCTAAGAACATTTTTTTGGCAATGCTACATTTTTTTGGCATGCCAAATACTTTGGGTTCATACTAAAACTTTGAAATGAAATTCCCTGAGTTTTTTTCTGAATAATTACTTTTTTTAAAACATTGAATTTATATTTATCTATAATTATTTTATTTACTGAAATAAAGTGAAATTCAATAACTGATAGAAAACAAATATAGGGAACGATTAGCCAATTTGATGATAAAATTGCATTTCCAGTCATGGGATCTATAAAGTCAAATTTCCAAAATCAAAATTTTTGCATTAAATATAATAATAAAAGAAAAAGAATCTGTATAAAAGTTTAAAACTTTCAAAACAACAATAAAAATTTAATCAGATCATAAAATATTACCCCCCCCCCCCTTTTTTTTTAACAGTGAAAGAAATGAATTGAGTTGAAAATTTTCATTTGGTCAGTTAAATGGCTGAATCCAATATAATTCATGATTAGTGTTTTATTCATAATAGTTCCAACTTTGGTTTTTATTAAAATCAAATTTATTTGATTTCAAAGTTTCTTTATTACTCTTTTCAATATGTATATAATAGCAAAGTAACTTACCAAAGTCAGATCTACGAACTTACAATGTAGTATTTTTTTTAACTCAATTATTCATTTGTTTCATCAAGAAAATAAATTTTGACATCAAATCTATTTCATATTTTCCTATTAATTGCTTATTTAGAAATTACTTAGAGTCTGAAATGTCTAATTTGCGTATAATGTCCTTCTCATAAAACAAATCAAAAATTAAAAGAAATTGAAAAATATTTAGTTATATCATTTGATTCTAATACTTTTTATATTCTATAAATGTCTTTAAAAAATTAGCCATTTGGAATTTATTTGAGAAACTGTTAACTAATAATGTTTATTAGAACACAGCCTATAAAAATTCAATCTGTTTCAAAGGAAATAAAGTGTCTTCTTCGTCATGATAAATGATACAGAGCAAGCATCACTACCAACAAAAGCAGATGCTGTGTTCTTATGAAGCTTCAGTTTTCAGATTCTGACAACAGAGAACAAATTTTTTTACAATGCTGTTTAAGTCAAAGAAATGATTTTATTTTCCATTAAAATTTCAAATATTGATATCTTAAAATTAATCAGTTATTCTCTGTTTCTTAAATCAGTTAATTTAAATCGTTATAACCCTGATTTCAACCTTGTGCAGTTCAAACTCATTGTTGGCTGTGTGGTAAAACTGACTTTGTAGGTCACCACAGAAGTCCAGAAGACAAATCCAGGGAAAGGTGATTAGACAAATTGCATCCCCCTATTGTATGATATTTCCAGTGATTCTATACACCTTACAAAGTTTAATGCAACCCAACACAAATATCTAGAAATTAAATAAACTTTAATTTTATAGGGTCAGTTTGCTACGTTTTATGATTAAGCAAGAATTTCTGATTAGTTTTAATAAATTACAAAGTATACTAGGTAAATGCTGAATAAAAAATTGTAAAAGTAAATCCCCCCTTCCCTGTTATCTCTGGGAGATTATCCACCCTTGACAGAAATTTGCAAAATTGTAGCATATACTCATTCCTTATTCCCTGTGAATTATTCCATTCGTTTTTTATAAGTTCGAGCAAAATAAAATTGATCTACCAGTGCTAGTTGCTGTATTGGGAGCATGATTGAAATAAAACTTTAGAATGATTTGCTTCCTATTAATCGGTTTATGACTATGAAGAAGATATCAATAAAATTCATAAAATCAAAGTAGAAAACCTATTTTTCTAAATATAATGTTTTTATATTTGTACACAAATAAAAAAATAAGGATTATATAACCCTTTTTCAGTAAAAGGTCATTTTATATGACTTTGTAGTACATAACTGAATCTGATGCTGTCCATGTTCTAAACCTCTATTTGCATTTTAGGATTCTTTTATTTAGATTACAGGTGAAAGCTAGAGAATATTTTTAATATTTTGTAACAATAAACAGGGAAATAAATGCATGTTATGTTTGTAGACAACAGTTATAAAATTGAAATTGTATTGAAATCATTATTCTTGATGTAATTGACCAATATTACAGAGTGTCGCTTAAAGTTCAATGGCCTTTGATGAATGTCGGGGATCTATAAGGCTAAACCGATACTGGATCTGATCAGAAATTGAAATTTTCTCTGAACCCTACAATTTGTGATAACATTTCAATTCATAGAAAGTCACATCAAACAGAATGATGCTATTCTGTATTTTAAATAAAAAAGCAGAGTAATGAGGAGGCCATACATGGATTTAAAATCTGAAGGAGAATATAGTTGTTGTTGATACCCAGACCGTCCGACCTACCAGAAAGATGAATATAGGAGAATATTGGTGAATATAGATGAAGAAGAATATAGTGTACCACTTCAACATATGATATAGATTAATATGTCAACTGAAAACATTTTCATTTGCAAAATGTTATGGTGAACAGGATGCTATGCTATCTTAACATGAAATTGAAAATATAATTATTTCTCAGTAGATAGAGTACTGTCTAGCTAATAAGAAATCAGTGGTTCATTTCCTTACTGAGATGAGATCTTTACACAGAAAAATTAAATAAAATTACTTAGTCTTAAATTATACCTTTAAAAGTCTTAAATACAATTGATAATTATTTTCTAATTTTTATCTCTTTCATTGTCTCTTCTCTAGCCTATATCTCTACTGGTTTTGTATGATAAGCGACCAACATGTATGTACATAATATAAAAAAATAATTATAATCAGTCTTCCAGCAATAAATTTAATTTGAGAGAATGCAAGCTATCATTCTCAGAAATCAAGAAAAATCTGAAAAATTAAAATTTGTAGCTGCTACCTTAATTAATTAATGCCATCCAGACTCATCGCAATCTAAAATGTTCTAAAATATAGTTACTAGATATATGATTACGAAATAAGATATTTGAATATGCTAAAATAGACTACACTTTGAAATAACGTGAGATATTTTCATTTTTAAAAATTCTATATCAACAGAATTTATTTCTCATGTACCACAATTATCATGAAAACATTTTAAAAATTTTATTTGATAGATCTATATAGGTTAAAGTACAGCGGCATAATTTGAATGGGTTGGTCATAGTTGTTTTATATGTCACAAAGTTCATTCGGACAAACTGTATCAAACAATGGTGAAAAACAATTGAATAACAAGCAACTAATTATGTTTATACTTTATTATGCAAGTTATTTATAGGAGGTTAAACCCCAAATAAATAATGACAAATTCAGAAATCAATGTCCCGAAGTACTCCTTATTAACTGGCTTTAGACACATTTGGTAAAAATTAAAGGATGCAGGACTTACCTTTTAGTTTGAATGTGCACATAAGAAGGGAATGTGCACATAAGAATATATATAATGAACGTAGATCCTTAAGTAACCATTGATAATTACATTTACTGTTATGACTCAGTTACTTTAATGAATTACAAATATGTGCAGTTTAATTTTCAATCAAATAGCAAACATTTTCAATGCTCATTAAGTGGATTTAGGGGCAATAAAAAAAGGTGTGAAATTGAAGATCATTTTTAGCCAAGCTTTAATTTTGTCCTGTTTTGTATTAACATTGACACAGAGGTACAGGAAGTGGTCAAGACTCTTTTGAGTCAAGATGAGTAGAAGTGATTTTTTTCATAAAATGTTTAAGTATTCATTTCCTAGAATTTTGTTTGTTGGACACTATATTATCAAAGGAATAAATGACATATATAAAGTAGCTCAACAAATGTATAAGAACATATAAATTAGGTACACGCTTACATATTTAAAGTGCTGAAATTTCAAATACTCCAACAATAAAAACGTTAACTTGTGAGTTTTGCATGAACTTATTTGCTCATTTTCTTTAATAGTTTAGAATTAAGCATAAAAGGGTAAATATATCATATTATGAATACATACAAAATATTAACAATGCAGGTAATGGAATTTACCAGTCCGTGATAAAAAAAGTTTCAAATATAGTGAGTGATAGTCACGACAAACAAACTTATTAAAAGTGTTAAAATTTCAAATACACTTCAACAGCAATCAATAAGTCAGCATGTCAATTTCCCATCAACACTCGTATAACATAACAGACTTTCATTACATTATGCATGCTACGAATTTGATTTACACATTTTGAATACGCATATATTATTTAAATTTTTTACTGTTCTGCAACAGCATGCAATGAAATTTTATTATCAATATGAAGAAAGTTTCTACATACTTTGATTCATAGTCCGCTTTTCAATTAGATGACGAAAACTTCAGCAAGTTTGATTTTGCCATTGAAAGCATTTCATAACAACCTTGTTTCATAACATACGGCTTCAGGACAACGAATCTCTAACCGATTCTCTTCAGGATTAATCTGGAAGTGAGACTATGGCTACCGCAAATTGCACATAATCGCTGTTTGGCGCAAAGTCGGATCTCGCCAAACCTGCGATATTCAGAGTCATCTATCGGGAAAAGGTAACTTTTCAGATCGGTTAAACTCCGCCTTAAACATGGCTAATAGCATTTCATCATTACATTACCATGTCAGAAATGAACGTGTAAGGGTTGTTGAGCACCAAAATTTGAACTAACATTGGGAAATAAATTATACACTAAAAGGAGCAGTAGCGGCTCGTCAATAAGTGCTGCAGAGCTGCAGCACCCCCTGTAATTTATTTCAAAATATATATTTTTATTTATTCAACGCACTTGTATAATTTTACCGCATCGAGTTGGCACTTGGCACCGAACGAATGCAGATCGAAGTTCATAAATAAATTTTTGCAACCGCAACGTAAGTGGGAAGATCAATTTCCGTATGAATGTTCTCAAAGCGTGTGGGAAAAGTGTCTTTCGAGCTGCAAAACTCGCAGCTCATTTTCTCCGCTAAAAGGGTTGGTGCGCATGCTCAGAGTGGTGCGTACGGGGGCAGGGATTATCCGTCGTCATGATCGCGGCGTGCTGACAAGCGGCTAGGGACAGGAAGGCTCCTAATGTTAAAACTTAGAAATTTTTTTGACCACTGAAGATAGGGAATTTTTGAAAATCTGTAGGGGAGATATAGGGAATTTTCTAGACAGAACGGCTTTTCGGCAGTACGATTGGACTTAGCTTTTTTTTCACAATTGGGACAGAACGGCTCCCGTATATATTTCAGTAGAGGACGGGACTTGTAAAATTTTCAAACTTTCGGACAGAACGGCTCCAGTTGGACTTAGTTTTTTTTTCATAATTTGGACAGAACGGCTCCCATATATATTTCGGTAGAAGACGGACGGGACTTGTAAAATTTTCAAACTTTCGGACAGAAGACACACCTGTATGTAATATGTGATACATCTGTACAAGCATACATCTATATACACTATACGGTACCACAGGACCGGTTTCACTCCTAAAAAAAGAGCTCCTGTAGACAACTGTTAACAACATTAGTAGAGTATCTGAAATTAGAAAAGTGTAACTCCAGTCATGTCACTAATGCTGTTAACAGAGATACAGGACCGGTTTCGCTCTCATTTGAGCTCATCAGCTGTGGATAACTGAAGTAGACATTTTCTAAAAACTGTCAGTCAAGCTGATTAATTAAGGAAAAAATTATAATACTTCCAGTATAGCAATCAGCATTCAAGTAAGAGGTAGTTTAAATAGCATTCTTTAGCCTCTAGAATAATCTGTTGCACTATAAATTTATTAGAAGCTATTTCTCATAGCGTTATATTGTAAGAATTACATACCCGAATCACAAGATACACCTGTATGTGTACCTATCAAATTTACTAGTTTACGAATAGTTATGCAGTGGTAAATATAACGCTTGTAACAAGATGAACACCACACGTTCATATTCAGCTACAGATCATTATATATCCACGCATACACAAATGTAATGGTCGTCGAAAGCCCAGACCATCCGTCTCGTCCGAGGACTTAGAGAAACCATTTGGATGGCCGGAAAAATGTAATGGTCGTGTAAAATTAAAATCAGAAATTTTTGTGTTAATTTAAACGTAATCATAGAAATGTAATAGTCAGGTCAAATTTACATTACAAAAGAACGTTTAAATATCAGTAAGAATAGAAACACTAGGCTGAATTCAATTTATTAAATTTTACTAGTCATGAATCAAATTTACTAGTTATATTCACGGAAACACAAATCTAATGGTCAGGTAAAATTAAAACCAGAAATTTCACCAGAACATCATTAATCAAATGCAAATAGAAAGGATTAGTTATGCACGTGCGAAAAATATACAGATAACGATCGATCGAATCATATATATAATAATCATAAAGAACTTCAAATTAAAGGAAATAATGCTCATTAAAACTTACCACGTGCTAAATATAGGAAGAAATAGTTATGCACATGCTAAATATACGAATCAAATGCAAATAAAAGTTATGCACGTGCTAAATATCCGAATCAAACGAAAATAGACAGGAATAGTTATGCACCTGCTAAATATACGAATCAAATGCTAATAAAAGATATACACGTGCTAAATATACGAATCAAATGCAAATAAAAGATATACACGTGCTAAATATCCGAATCAAACGAAAATAGACATGAATAGTTATGCACGTGCTAAATATACGAATCAAATGCAAATAAAAGATATACGAATCCTCAGACAACGATCGATTAAAGGAAACTTAAAGGATTAAACGATATTAAAGGAAATAATGATCATTAAAACTTACCACGTGCTTAGATTTTCTGTAACACACCAACACTACACAAGCAAAACACAA
Source organism: Amaurobius ferox (assembly GCA_951213105.1). NCBI lineage: Eukaryota > Metazoa > Arthropoda > Arachnida > Araneae > Amaurobiidae > Amaurobius > Amaurobius ferox. The sequence goes on along the minus strand of OX578145.1, from coordinate 2,349,863 downwards.
TACTGATTATTTTCCCTCAGGATGTCCCTATTCCTCAAATTCCCTACAGCATCAGCGCCACCTAGTGGTTTCGGAATTTAACATTACGGAGCCTTCCTGTCCGTAGCTGCTTTTGGCGTGCTGCATCCGATGCAGCTCAATCTAAAGCTCTATTTGTAAGGCACGTGTTTGAATTCCTGTTTACGAGTCAGAAACTGTTCGTTTATGTTGTTTGTGTCTTTTGGAATAAATGACGGTTTAATTAATGTCTGTGTGTTTAAAAGATAATTCAACGATGAGTGTGTTGTCTTTGCAGAAAATTGTTTTTTCACGATTATCTTTGACTGAGAAAATTTGAATTAAAAGTAATGGTCGTCCTCTGCCGGACTTAAAAATTATTCAGACATCGTCAAGCAGAAAGTGTGCGTACCAAAGTAAATTTAATCGAGACATTTATGCTAAATACGACTTATGCGGTTGTGACTCAAGAAATACACTGTTTTGTTTCCCATGCTTGCTTTACGGTGAGGTTTCTGCTTGGACAAAACAGGGGTAAAGGACTTATGTCACCTACCTGAAAAACTGAAAAAGCATAAAAGCTGTGTGAAACACATAAGAAATGTCATTGATTTGGCTATGCTTGGAAAAATAAATATCGCTACCCAATTAAGCGAAGGATATAGGTTAAGCATAGTCAAGTACAACGAGGAAGTGAAAAAAAAACAGAGAGATACTCTCAAAAATAATAGACTGCATTAAGTTTTGTGGAAAGTTTGAACTACCATTACGTGGCCACGACGAAAGTTCTGAATCTGCTAACCCTGGAGTTTTTCGAGGATTACTAGAATTTGCTGGAAACTTCACATTGTGAAACAGCCTCTGTGTTCAAAGGAAACTCAAAGACAATTCAAAATGAGTTATTGGATTGTATTTTTAAAGTTTGCCGAACTGAAATAATGGATGAAATCAGTCGTGCAAAATTTCTAGCTGTCATGGCAGATGACACGACAGATGTTTCTGAGAAAACTCAGGAAGTAATTGTGTTTCGCAACGAAGGCGAAGTGTATGAAAGATTTTGGAGATTTTACAACCCCCAATCACAAGATGCAAAGGGTTTGTCACAGTATATTTTGGAACAACTGGATGTGGTATTGAAAGATGACTTTGAGAAGCTTATAGCTCAAACTTATGATGGTGCTGCTGTAATGAGTGGAGAAAAGAGTCGTTTACAAACCATAATTAAAGAATTTTACAGTAATGCCCACTTTATTCACTGTTATGCACATCAGCTGAATTTAATTATGGAAAAAGCAATATCTCAAAATTCACAAGTGCGTATATTTTTCAGTAGTTTAAACGCAATACCAACTTTTTTCTCTCAATCACCACAACGCCTTTCTGTACTAGACTTGGTTTGCAAAAGAATCGCACGAGGTTTCAACACTAGATGGAATTTTAATTCTAGGGTAGTCAGTACTGTTTACGAAAATATTAACGAGTTAAAAAAATGCTTTGAAGAACTACAGAAATCAAAGAACGCTACTACAGTCCAGGTAGCTTCGGGACTTCCACGTATGCTGAATGACCAAACTTTCCTCTTTTGGCTTTCATTCTTCACCGTATCATGCCACATGTTGACCTGCTGTATGATCAACTTCAAAATCGCAATGCGAACTCTTCCACTGTTCATTCTGCGTTAGAGTATTTCTATCGTGCAATTTTATTAATAAGGGATCAAATCACTTTATTCCCATCAGAAATATTAAGAGAATCAACTGAAGTTAAAAAGCGAAAACGAAATGAAGATCTCACCTCACCATTATGGCTAAAGAAGTCTGTGACACAGTTTGTGTCCAAGCAAAAGAACGATTTAAATTCACTGGGCATCTTTCAGCTGCAAAATTGTTGGCGTCCGAAAAATTTTCTCATTTTTCTGAAGAATTTTCTTCAAAGGAATTAGATGAAACAGTATTAGCATATCCTATGCTGAAAAAAGAGAAACTGAGAACGGAGCTTTCTGTTCTTTATAAACGAAAAGAATTTTCAAGTTCTGCAACTTTAAACATTCACAAATTGATTGTAAGCAGCGGGCTTCAGAATTCACTTGGTGAAGTGCGCTGTTTACTAAAAATTGTCCTGACAACATCGGAACCAGAACGATGTTTCTCTACGCTGAAGAGAGAATAAAGACCTTTTTAAGAAACACCATGTCTGAAGATCGGCTATCAGCGCTAGCTATGCTCAGTGCAGGGAAGAGCTTAATGTACAAAATTATAAACTTCAATGAAAAAGTTATTGAAGAGTTCGTTCGTCGAAAAGACAGGAGAATGTTCTTTGTATATAAATAAATAAAATATTTATCAGTATGTTGTTATGTAAATTATATTATATTACTGCATTAAAAAGCTAGTTCAGTATAAGATACAATTTATTTGCAGCCCTACCACAAATTCAACTCACGAGCCGCTACTGAAAAGGAGGTATAGCATTTTAAAATCTTCATTGCTGTTAAAAATAATTAAATACATGTCAGAAATGACAGTTAATATATATCAAAATGAGTAATAAAATTGTGTTTTTATCTTATCTGTTAATAGCAAAATCCTAAAACTTCAAACATATATGGAACAAAACTAGTGTTCTTCAACTGACTTAAAATATTTTATTTTAGGTCAGTTGCTATGTCGCCATCTAATGGATGAACAGGATGATTTTTTGGGCAATATCGTAATGTCATAGATTCTCAGAGACAAATGTGTTTCAGCAATTTCACTAAATAATATAAAAATTTTATAAAAATATTTTTTTCACAAGTCAATATATAATTTCTTAAACTTCACCCAATTTCCATTGTGTAAGTTTTTACTGGTGTAATTAGAAGATGAAAACACATCCCTGGGTATACAGTGACAGAAATGACAAATTTGCATTTTTATTCAAAATATATTTGTACAATGTTTCAATTCACCACATTTTATTTGCATTTGAAGTCAAAAGTGCATGTAATACTATGGAAAAGTATTTTTTGTTGAAAAATATGTGGAAAAGATTGTATTCTAAACAAATACTAAAAAAAATATCTACCTTATTTATTTAAAACTCACGGGACACAAAATTGACAATTATCAGATATCCAGCCATATATATACTATTTTTCCATTTTACAACTTGAACTTTAAACTCGCAATATGCTGCTTTTTTATGCAAGCAGTTATGTGAATTATATTACATGAATTGTCCCATATGAAAACAACAAAATAAAAATATACAGTTACAAGATTATGCCAGTCATTAGTTACTTATCTTTTGATTTTTTTAGTTCATAAATGTAATTAGACATTGAAGTTATTAAGTTCGCAAAATTGTGGATGTCATATAATAATTAGTCCACATTTGTCCATGGACATTAGGAATGCAAGAGCTATACTTTTATTCTGATAATGATTGTGAGACAAATAGAATTAAATACTATGGAATAATGTTTGAAAAAGTTGAAGACTCACTCCAGAGACTGAGTAGTAAGTTACCAGACACTAGAGAGCAGATGCTCTGCATGGGACAGCTAGTATATTATATTTACTTAAAAAATATATATATACAATATACATAGTATTCATACTATTACTTCTATGATATATTTCTTTTAAACCTATAATTTGCATTATTTTTGCATACTCGATGAAAAGGATGAATACAAAACATAATTAAAAAATTTATAATTGCATTTAATTGCATTATTTGAAATGAAACAATCTCTACATACTAATTACCAAGTGTTTGTCAGTCTGTCACGCTTTTAGGCACTTCCCGAATAGATAGAGACTTGTAATTTGGTACACAAGTCAATCATTCGATAAAATCATCTGGAAAAATTGTATTTCCCAAATGTGTTCTGTAGAGAGGGTGCTTCACACCAAAACGTTCGAAAAGTGAAATGTTACAAAAGCATGCTTTGCGATGAGAGACAGACTTCAAATTAAGTGTATAGGTAAATTTTTTGAAAGGAAGAAAATGTGCAATTTCAGATTTCCAATATTTTCTACTAAAGGGGGTGCCGCACACCAAAATGTTTGATTTGCTGAATAAATAAGAAACAGATCCTTTAAAATTTGGTAGAGGTTTGAAATTTGGTATATGGGCTAACCATTTAATGAAAACACCCAAGACGAATATAGTTTTTCAAAAATGTTTGTTGAAGGGGGTGCTCCAGAGAAAAGCATTCGAAATGTGAATTGATAAAAAAAACATGCTTTGGGATGAGATAGATTTTTCAAATGTGGTGTATGGGTAGATAGTTTGGAAGGAAGAAAGTGTACAATTTCAGTTTTCCATTATTTTCTACTTTAGGGGTGCCTGATCACAAAATGTTCAATTTTCGGAATAAAGGAGAAACACCCCTTTTAAAACATGATTGAGACTTGATATTTGGTATATGGGCGAATCATCTGATAGAAAACCCAAGAAGAATGGAGTTTTTCAAAAATGTATACTTAGGGGGTAGGTACTTCGCACAAAAACATTCGAAAGGTGAAATAATAGAAAAAGCATACTTCGCGATGAGATAGACTTCAAATTTGGTGTACGGGTAAATAGTTAGAAAGGAGGAAAGCATGCAATTTCAGTTTTCCAATATTTGCTATTGTGTGTGAGGGGGGGGGGGGGCACTCACTAAAATATTCAATTTGATGAACTAATGAAAAATGTCTCCTTTATAGTGTGATAAAAGCTTGAAATTTAGTATACAGGCATACATTTGATAAAAAAACCGAGATGAATACAGATTTTCAAAAATGTTTATTTAAGGGGGTGCTACACAGAAAAACGTTCGAAAGGTGAAGTGATAGGAAAAACATGCTGTACGGTAGAATAGAGACTTCAGATTTGGTGTACGAGAAGATAGTTTGAAAGGAAGAAAGTGTGCAATGACAGATTTCCAATATTTGCTACTTTAAGGGGTGCTGCACACCAATATATTCAATTGTCTGAATATATGAGACACGTTTCCTTTTAAATGTGATAAAGGTGTGATATTTGGTATACGGGCCAATCTGATAAAAAACCCAAGACGAACCAAGTTTTTCAAAAATGTTCATTTATGGGTGTGCTCTACAGAAAAATGTTTGAAATTGGAAATGATAAAATAGTTTGCTTTGGGACGAGATAGAAACTTGGTATACGTGTAGATAGTTCGAAAGGAAGAAGTGCACAATTTAAGTTTTCCAATATTTTCTTCTTTACCCTCTAGAGATTTCTGCACACCAAAATAATCGATTAAGCAAATAAATGTGAAACACGAATTATTCAAAATTTCACATTATTCAGGGGCTGCTTATTGTGAGACCATTGATTTTCAACGGGTATTCGGCTAGTAAGAATATATTTGCTGTTTTCCTACAAAAAATTAGATTGTAATGAAACACATAATTTTTATAACTTAATTAAATGTCACATAATAAATTTTTAAATCATCAAGCATGTAAACGTTTAGTGTAGTTTCCAAAAAAGAAACATTTAACTTCGGCTAGGTATTGGCTAGTATATATACTAATTATTGTGCACAACAAACAATAGATGCAAAGGGTATATAAAAATATCAACAATACTTTGTTCAAATTATCAATTTAAATTATTTAACATTTTAAACAGATTAACAGTAGGTGAAAAGATAATTTATTTCAAAATATTAAATAATATTTTTAACCTAACTAGATTAACAGTAGAATAACATTTTAAACAGGAAACTTGCCAGCCATGGATTTGGAAATGATAACTTGCCAGCATGGAACACTGCAACATTCCTAAAATTGTAACACTTAAGGAAAATAAATAAATGTAATTGTAACACTTAAGGAATATAAACTTAAAAGTGCTTAAATTTTATGGGGATAAATTAGTGGGTACTTTTTTTAGTTATGGATATGCAAAAACAAAGAATTCAAATAAAAGTATACAATGGTATCCAAAAATAAATATACTTAATATGAATTACAAATGCAGGATTTTAAAAAACATGTTAGACATAAATGAACTCTTTCAATTTTTAAGACTAAACAGAAATTAATGACTATAAAAATATACTATTTTCCACTAAAACTTTTAGAAGGAATGTGAATAATTGAACCAGGTTTATTTAAACAATGATTAATGGGGAAGTTGCATAGGTCAGCGACAAACACACAGAACAGCATGACACATATACAACTTAGCCTAAACAGATTTTAAACAAAATATACATGAACTACTTAAAGTGTGAAAAGATAATAATTTGGCTATTTTTTACATTTTAACTTCCCCTTTAACTTTTCCTACCTATAAAAATTCAAACAATATGGCAGTTTGATGAGTAATGTGAAATGTGTGCATTAGATTTTAACAAATACACTTTGAGAAGTATTTTAAGAATAAATTATTGCACTGATTATAAAGTGAAAGAACAACAACAAAAAAAAGAACTGCCTATTATTCTTACAAAGGGTTGATAATAATAACAAAACATTCTAAATATAGTGTGATGCATTACTTTCAAACATAAGACATGATATTTAGAAAGATGAGATATTCTTTAGTACATTTTTTGCATACCAGTAAACCATTCAGGGCTCCATATTAGCTATGTGTAGACAGTTGAAATATTAATTAAGGAGATGCTTTTGTCTACTGCACCAACCCTTAGGAATCGTTTTTAATGAATTATGTAACCAATTAAAACCGAAACTGAGGTAAAAACCAAATTCTTCATGTATAAAAATATATGCCCATAATTATGACTTCAACATTCTTCTTAGCATATGTAAATAAAATGTATACAACTTCTGAATATGTAATAAAATATCTAATTATTCCTTAAACAAAATTTGTCAGCTAAGCAAAGGATACTGCTGTATTATTTTGGCTGTTGAAAAATACATATAACAAAATGCAGGTTATACATTTAAACACTGAACACAAATGAACTGAAATGTAACTTACTGCTAAAATCTTAATTTGGTACATATAAATACAAAATAAATTTGAAATTATTCATACCTATTAGTTCAAAATACAATGCGAACCGAGAATAAATATATTTTTAAGAGCACACTAGATATTAAAATTTAGTAACATAACAGTTGTCAATATTTAGGCAGTTTACTATTAATTGTAATGAAAAAGTACTAGCATTTTAAATATCAACTATCCACAAGAATGTCAAGTTGATAAAATATAATTTTTAACAAGAGGGAAAACCATAGTCACAGAACCTCCCACCAGCTGTGGTGGAGGTGTTTGTTCTCAAAGCATGAAATCATGCTCTCAATGCAGTGATTAGCAATGTTGATCGCTGCACTGAGAACACGAGAAAAAAAGTATAAGGACATCATCAGAAGTATAAGGACTGCATCAAAATATGCAGAATATACTTTATTTTGAGCAATAAAAATATCTTAATGTGCACCTTTTCCCACTCTTTTGTGTAAGATATGAATTAAACTTTTAAACAAATTTCTGTGCATGGAAAGAGTATAAATTTAAACAGTATGGACGCTGCCCATAGAACTTTTTCCAGAGTGCTGGGGAGGTAGACCACTGATGTCAGTGGGGAAAACTCAAGGATAAGACGTACAACATTCACTAGATTTATGTCCACCTTTGTGACCTTGAATGTCCCGGGGGGAGAGAGGCAAGTGCCCCCTCTTGCAGTTCCCTATGGACACCCATGATAAATAGCTATAATTTTCACAAAACTACAAGTTGCACGCTACACAATTGAATTATGAGTGAAAATATACATAAAATACAGTAATTTTTATTTAGAGGAAGGGAGCTTTTTAATGACAAGATCATGTACTTTAATATGAAGGTGGGAAGGCTTTGAGTGTTATTCTTAAATATTCAACTGATATCCACTAACACCTATTAGCTTTTGCCTAATTAAATACCAAGTATTAACTATATGCTGCCAATGTTATTAACTGTAATTACATATTGTATATTATTACTACCTATTAACATGTCTATTTTCAACATCTCGCAAAGATAAGCATAAATTGAAGTCAATATACATATATATACTGGTAATTTAACTATTTATAGAATACTTCAACTATAATTTGTTACAGTTTACCCTGCAGAAACAGATTCAAATCTCTTAAAGTTGAATTTTATAATATACTACTACAACCAGTTTTATGGCTTTTCTGACAAAAGTGTTTTTAAAATTATTTTTATTAAAGAGAAATATTGAACAGAACAAAGTACAGTAAATGTATGAGAGTTTGAAACAAACTCAAATTTATTTTTCCTTCAGCTTTAAGTTTTGCTCGATTTACATTGTAGCCAGGAACAAAACAGTGACATCGTCTATACGTAATTAGAAAGATGTGAAACGTAATCAATTAATTATGCCTATTGTTTCGCATGTGAACAGAAGACATTAAGCTAGAAATGACAGAAACAAACAAAATGTAAACAAGCAGACGAATCAAAAAATTAATCCCGCCATCGGTGTAGTATCCAATCAAAATGCAAAAGATGTTGATGTCATTGGCTAAAATGCTTCGTTGCCAAATTACAGAAAGCTTGCAGATTAAAGTACAGAATAAAAATTATTTTTTTCTTGTCAAATTTTTGCAATATAATTACTTTAATTATCTATAACGATGCAAAATCTTCCATTTTCAGCAAATAATGAAGGTATACACACTTTGTTATCCGAATTTGCATTTATACGGGTAAATCTAACTTCAAATTAGTAAATCTAAATTGTTTTAAATATAGAAAAATGAAATGTATATGATAAATATTTGTAATGTATTAATTGTCATTACATTTTCATTTCATTCACATTTTTATAACATTTATCTGTGCAGAAATGGCAACACCAGTATCTCGAACTACTTAAGCAACACGCATGTTCCGAAAACGTACGCGCTATACCCCCTGCTGTGAGGCCGGTTCTTCGCTATTGGTTAAGTTAAATGACGTCATGGGCGGAGCCTAGTATACACTTTGAAGTTTGACAGTTTAAGACAAAATCTGTCGTCTTCGAGATTATACGTGTTTACATTTTCCTTACATACATTTCGTCATGTATTTTACTTCATACACACATATTTATTTGCTTTTGATATGATTTTAAACTAAAGAAATAAATAAAATATATTATTATTATTACTACTTGATCAATGATAAAAATGCTTCATTTACGGGAAAAAAATTATATACAGCATACAGTTTAAAATGCTTGTGTTATATGTATTATGTTTATTAAAGGCACCTTATGCCCATTTTATATTGTATTCCGTACGTGTATCGCAACTTTTTAATCCTATTTTCATTGATGACTTATAGCACTTGAGGCAATTTGTTTTATTTTATTAATGTTTTAACTACAGAAAAGCAAGTTACCTATCCAAAACAAAATATATAACTGTTTAAATATGGGTTACTATAACCTTTTTTGAAGTCGGTTTCAAATATTTATGCAAGTTTGTAAACAAAACTATGTGTTTGATTTAAAAGAAAAAGCCATACAATGGAATATTTTGGACAAAATATGTGGAAATTTTTCTAAAACATTAATCTAAAATTAATAAACATGCAGGCTTACAATGTAATCCTGGGTAAAATATTTAGTGTAGAGAGTGGGTAATCCATCCCACTATATACCCAGTGATGTGCTAATAATTTTCTATGCTAAAAATTTTTAATAACTGATATGCTTCGAAAATTATATATATCAATTGTTTGCTGTTCCCATTAAATTCTAAACAAATAGATATGCATATTGGTTTCTTTACCATTTGAATAGGTGTGAGCAATGCTAATGCTATGCCACTGTCACTAACCGAAAGATAACAAAGTGGCAAAACCAAAAGAATGACATACCTATATTTTTATAGAACTGCGTTAATGGATTTACAATTAAAGTACTTCAATACACCTTCTTCTGGATTTTCAGGAAGTTTTTACACACATTAACAATTACAATATGATTTGTGTCTTGATTTAGTGTAATTAAAAAAAAAATAGATTTTTTCCTGTAGTTGGGAGGGGGGGGGGGGGAGGTATCTTTAACCAGGTAAGTCCATCAGTCACAACCAATGCATACTTTTAAATATATAAGTTAATCTCTTGGCATTCTTTATTAAACTTTTATTTACTTCAAACATTTTCAATGTAACAACTGATACTTGAACATTGAAAATTTTGACAATCAGTATGTACATACTGACTCTAGTTCTCCTTTAATGCTCCTATGCCTGGTTTCTTTACAGAAGTATTAAAAAGTTATATACCAATAGAATAGATGCTATGGATTTGAATTGATATCACTAGAAATAAACAAGTTAGTTGAGATTTGCACTCTTAACTTAGTGTGTTACCTGAAAAATTTGACTTTTAGAGGAATAGCTTTTTTTTTACATTAATTCAAATTTCATGTTAACTACTTTATATGTAACAAATAAATAGGTATATAATAGAATATATAATAGGCACTGATAGTGCCTAGCCTACAGTTCGTGCTAACTGATATTTCACATAAAGTGGTTTCAACTTTTCTTAGACAGCAAAACCCTCATAACATTCCATATTTTAATATCAGAACATTCTAAATTGATATTTTGTCTCTATGATAATCATCTGCGTAATATATGTACACGTAATAGGTGAATGGAAACAGATATGAGTAAATAGATATGAGTAAATAGATACAGCTTTCTTGGTTAGTACATTCAAGTTAGTTTTAAATGCCTGAAATATATACTTGTTCATCAAAGACGTCATGTGAAATATATTAGTTGCAGCCCCAATTTCAACTTCAAAATAGATCTGCTATTTATCTTGCTCATATGTGTTTCTCCAGTCATAATATTTTTTATGAAAATAACTTTATAAAACTGTTTTGCTCTTACAGTTTTGCAACATTCTAATATATCAATTTGTGAATAGGATATAATGGAGAAGACACTCCTATTGCAGATACTAGTATCCATGGGCTAGTTTGTCACTTATTATATGCTCGTCATCATGAAATAGTCAAAATTTGCAGTGGTAGCATGAAAGTTAGCATGCATCACAATTTTTTAGAATTTCTATGCGAACTAACATTTTCAGTTCTTCCACGTGGCCGCCTCAAAATTCATATACAATTTTACTCAAGCCACATGAAGCTGCAAAGGCAAAGTTTATAAGCACAAAGCCCATCTATAAGAGGCATTCTAAAAAATATGGGTGATATTCCTATTACAGATACCAGCATGAGCATTCTTGGACTAGTTTCATGCTTATTATGCATTCGTCAATATAGAATATCTGATATCTATAATGGTAACAAGAAACTTAATGTAGATCCAGGTATGGGTCATTGTGGCAGTTACCCCCCCCCCTTTTTTCAGATATATGTGTCATTTCTTGTGATTCTATAGATTCAATTATAAAAGTTTATTGCAATGTCATAAATCCCAAAATGGCATAAAATTCATTTTATCAGGCTAGTTTGCTTCATTTTATGATTAATCAAAAAAAATTATCAGTTTCGATAACTATTTACTGATATACTACAAAAACAAATGTTCAATAAAAGAAACGTGTCGAAGTAAATCCCTTTTTATTTCTGCCTGAATTTGCCTTTGTAATGTACGAACCGTAAACTTTGCAACTACCTTTTAAATTTGGTTAACTGTACTCACGATTCATTGAATGATGATCAATTTACAAGGACCTAATTAACCTTCAGCTTTCTATAAGAAATTCGGATTGGCTAGACATGGATTAACATAAACACTATGTAATAAAAATTATAATGTTTTAAATTTGATTAAGTAGGTATCAGTCAATCAGGTTCAGTTGATTAAATATTTATAATTTTTCAAGATATTGTTCACCGGATGAACTAAAATATGTTTTTTAGGTAATGCATATGGTTATCTTATTTGTACTGATTTTTTCCCATCAGTAGTACAGATAATAGAATTTTGATGCATAAAAGTAAATTCCTGCCTTAGAGTAAAGGTAAAAATAAATTTTAAAAGTAAATAAAAACATTCCGTTTAATAAACTAATATCTATATATTGCAATTGTAACTGTAGACGAAGAAATTGAAAAGCAGATTTAGTTTTAGCTAGAATCAGTGTATTATTAGAAAGAAATTGTATATATAGCTTGATTCAGTACTATTTTATTATAGTGGCTCCCATAAATCCGATTGAGCCAAGGTTGCAGTTAAGATTTCGCCAAGGTTTTCATTAACGAAAAAGCAATCTATATAATAAAAGGCAATGTCTGTGTGTCTGTGCGTCTGTCTGTCTTATACACTATACGTTTCGCGACCGCGCGTCGGAGAGCTACGAAATTTGGCAATCGGAGACCTGGGGGGGAGGGAAGGGGACACGTGAAAACCGATTTTCAAAATTCTAATTATTTTTTTATTTATTTAATGTTTTATGCGATTTCGACCTTTTTTTGCCCTTTTTGCCCTTTTTTCTCCACGATCCAGACGTCGTAGAAAAAAACAACTCACACCATCGGAAAGAGCAGACAATTGCGAGTAAAAATATATCAATTTCAAATCTCCATTTCGATTTCTAATATTTTTTAAAGATTTTAAAACAAAAGTCACTTTTGGCTCAAAAAAACGATTTTTGGTTTTTAAATTCTCGCATAGTAAAAAGTACTCATAATTTCGACTAATAATTTACATTTTTAGAAAGCTGAAATATCTGGCATTCTTACAAGTCTAATCTGGTCCAGAAATAATAAAAATTGCCTTCAGGATCGCAATTTTAAAGACGTCATGATTTTAAATTTCTCGGCGTTCCGCTCGGCGTGCCGCTCCGTTTCTCCCCCGCTGAAGGCGGGAAGGTGGTGGGTGGGGACGTCAAGGTGGAGGTGACGTCACGGTTCTGAATAGAGCTCCTTTGCTCTATATAAATTATTATATTTATATTTTAAATGATGGGACGATATGGATTTTTTAAATGTATATTTTAACTTTTGGATATTTTAATTTTATGGATATTTTAAATGATGGAACAATGAAACAATGGAATGAGGATGATGGAATTAAGCATATGGTCATTTTAAATTGCAAATCAGCGCGCGGGAAGTTAGCGGTAGGCCCGGGTTCGATTCCCGCCACTGCCAAAACTGCCGCCGTGTTTACGTGGAATACGATCACGTTAAATATGTGGGTACGTAAGTCCTTCCTAGAGGTTGGTGGTAGGGGAAGGAGGATACGGCCCCTGTGGATGCCTCCCCCACTGGGTTCCCGTCTAAATTCGGTGAATATATAGAAAGTTATGGAGATTGTCGCGGAGGGCGCGGCAGTCCAGTGGTTAGCGCGCGGGAATTGTACTCAGTAGGCCCGGGTTCGATTCCCGCCACTGCCAAAACTTACGCCACGTTCACGCAGAGTACGATCACGTTAAGCATGTGGGTTCGTGAGTCCTTCCGAGAGGTTGGTGGTAGGGGAAGGAGGGTACGGTCTAAATTGTGTGAATAAAAAGAAAGTTATGGAGATTGTCGCGGAGGGCGAAGTAGCCCAGTGGTTAGCGCGCGGGAATTGCACGCGGTAGGCCCGGGTTCGATTTCCGCCACTGACATGGAGTACGATCACGTTAAACATATGGGTCCGTATGTTTTTCCGAGAGGTTGGTGGTAGGGGAAGGAGGGTACGTTCCCTGTGGATGCCTCCCCCACTGGGTTCCGGTCTAAATTGAGTGGCACATCCTGGCCGTCCAACCAGTTACCAGGCCCGGGTTCGATTCCCAAAATTGCCGCCGTGTTTACGCGGAGTACGAGCACGTTAAACATGTGGGTCCGTGAGTCCTTCCGAGAAGTTGGTGGTAGGGGAAGGAGGGTACGGTCTAAATTGGATGAATAAAAAGAAAGTTATGGAGATTGTCGCGTAGGGCAAAGTAGCCCAATGGTTAGCGCGCGGAAATTGCACTCGGTAGGCCCGGGTTCGATTCCCAAAATTGCCGCCGTGTTTACGCGGAGTACGACCACGTTAAACATGTGGGTCTGTAAGTCCTTCCGAGAGGTTGGTGGTAGGGGAAGAAGGGTACGGTCCCTGTGGATGCTTCTCCCACTTGGTTCCGGTCTAAATTGGGTGAATAAAAAGAAAGTTATGAAGAATATCGCGGAGGGTGAAGTACCCCAGTGGTTAGTGCGCGGGATTTGCACTTGGTAGGCCCGGGTTCGATTCCCAAAATTGCCGAATAAAAATAAAGTTATGGAGATTGTCGCGGATGGCACGGTAGCCCAGTGGTTAGCGCGCGGGAATTTCACTCGGTAGGCCCGGGTTCGATTCCCGCCATTGCCAAAACTGCAGCCGTGTTCACGCGGAGTACGATCACGTTAAACGTGTGGGACTGCAAGTCCTTCCGAGAGGTTTGTGGTAGGGGAAGGAGGGTACGGTCTCTTTGGATGCCTCCCCCATTGGGTTCCGGTCTAAATTGTGTGGCACTTTCTGGCCTTCCAAGCAGTTACCTTACACCTTTCTGGTAGGTCGCGCCAACGAGTTTTCCACGGTCAGAATTTTCAAGGGTAGCGAACAGGCTGGTCGCCAAAGGCGGCTAGTATTACAATAATATAAACACATGCTGTTTCTTTAGGACTGCAAACGTTTGGTGAGATTTTACAACCTATCTTGGTGATAAATCTCGGACGCTTGGTGATTCATCCTCGGGAGCCACTATAATAAGGAAGTACCCTTGATTTTTTAAAATTATAGAAATATATTTAAGAAATATTTTTTGTCTCTACACACCAATAGCATTACCAAGTAGGGAAATCATATTCCCTAGAAACCCATTTAAGTTCAGAGAAATGATATTTAGCGAAATGGGAAGCAAACTGTTTGGTTACCAATTGAACTCCCCCCCCCCCTCCTCTTCCTCAAAAAAAGAATTGCCTGGGGATGCTATGCTACTGTTACACACATAATACTAACGTTAAAGGAAAATATTGTAATATGATCAAATATTTGAACTATCAATGAATTTACATGTTTTTGTTTTAAATATTCTTATTTTCGAATTGAATGCTTTTGAGATAAGCATGTGTACTTTTGTAATCACTGATATCTCACAAATGATTCAAAAGTTAGTACTAATTTTCTACTACTCAATTGAATTATCATCAGGTAATGAAATATGGATAGTTATATTTAAATTTTAATATTTGTATAGAATTCATAATTTGTTGTCAAATCAAAACAAATTTTAATTTTATTTACATAAAAATGTTTCAAATATTTTGTTAAATCTTATATAGTCCAATTTCCCATTCTAATCAGTCAATATTAAATTTCAAATATTTGAAATACAGTACATACATCATTTATATGCATTTCTACATAGCTCGTGAAACATTCCTAACCAGTGACATTAATTTCAATTACATATTTTCACAGGTATACGCTTTACTTCACTGGTCCCTAGAGTAGTGTATAAATAGTGCTTTACTATAGTTAAAAATATGCATTTTCTGTTTAACAGTACAATCTGTTTGAACAACTTTAACTGCATAATAATAATGTTGCATGATATTAACTAATTTCAATTTATAACATGTTTATAAAGAAGGAGTTTATCCAACAGATATTTTAAATCAACTTACTGAATGCTGTTTTTGAAAATAATAGACAGTAGTTACTAATTTAATTTTATATGAAGATGGATTTGATATCCTAGAGGATGCATGAATAGATGCAAATTGACTTACCTAGTTAATAATGATGTTATCAGATTTATCCTGATGTAATGAGATATAATGAAGCTGAAAATACATATACCAGTTAAAAGTTTGACTAGTTATCACTGCATCCAACCGATGCTAAAATATTTCGTTAAGATTAGATAGTAATATATTATCTAAATCGAATTATAGTTGTTGAAGTAATAAAGATATTGAAATTAATATTTGTTTCAAATAAATAATTTTGGGTTTAGAAATTAATAATATTTTGACTAAATGTTTCAAACTGAAATTATTCAAGAGATTGAAAAATAAAATTTCAGGTTTTATATTTCGGATGTGTTATACAGAATAGCAAGTGTAAAGAGGATTTTAATTGAATTAACGCTGAGTTAAATTCAAAATGTTCTGAAAAATTTGAATGATGTATCAATACATGCCTTTTAAATTTGAATATCAAAATTTTGTATGTTCAAAATTAAAAGTGTAGGATAATACACATGTAATTGTTATTAAACATTTCCAAAATTTAAATATTGGTTGTTAAATTTTAAACCTAATTTGAAATAAACATGTTTAAGAGTTAAAATGCCCATCGAAATCAGGAGGTCATAAGAAACAACGAGTTAAAATGTAAATAATTTTAACTCGAACACCAAATGAATTTCTATACGCACAATAAATGTATATTATGTTAGTGTGAACTGCGAAGAATGATAGCATTTGAAACCATAAACTTCCATAATAGCTTACTGGCTGTTAAAAATTTGGCAGCTCATTACTGGGTACAGATCAAACTTCAAACTATTTCATAAACATTAGATAATGGCTATTAGTGTTTACTTTCTTCAAATGTTACTTAATATCAATAAAATCTCAAAATCAACACCCATACAATTGAAATGAAACTTCATATATATGCTATTTAAATTACAACTTGGTATATACATATAGAATATATATTAATGTTATTAGTAATTTCATTAATTTGTATAACATCTTTACACTCTTATCTTTACACTCTTATCTTTACACTCTTAATTTGTATAACATCTTTACACTCTTATACTACACTCTTAATTTGTATATATTATCACTCTTATTTACACTCTTAATTTGTATAACATCTTTACACTCTTATACTAAGTTGCTCCTAGTCCTTTGGACGAGTCGGACGGTCTGGGTCTTCAACACTCTTATACTACTTTTAATCTATAGAAAAATATTCCAATTTCTAAAACATTTACGATTTTAAGCATGGTTTTTATAATTACAGCTGTTTTTGAACACTTTTCTGCCTTGCGCCGAACTGACACCCCTTTTACTTTTGGCCCTGCGCCGTACAGACACCCCCTTTCAACTTCCAGGTCTATCTCGGCTCCTATTGGTCATAGAGCTCCAATAATTGCTCTTGCTTCCTTTTATAATTGATATTCTTTTGATTTATAACATTATTATTGCTCGTCGATGCTCACCATCCTCCATTTTCTTCAATTATCAATATCTCACGCTCTAATACAGCTATCATCAAAATTTTTGGATATTTGGAAAGCTCTTGATGTCGACAATCTTACTATATCATTTATTCCATTTTTTGGACCGGTTTTGACATATTCGGGTATCATCCCTTTCAATAGGATAATTGCAAAAATTTAATATTGGATAACTCAACTGTATATTCAAGCTTAATACTATGTTTAATAACAGGTTTCAACATTTTGCAAGTTATTGGTTATATAATTTTGTAGCACAGTGACACCCCCGGCTTTTATAGCTCTTATTAATACCTTAGTATAACTGTATGCCATGTTGTTTATGCTTTGTTTTTATGTCTTTGCTGTAAATACCTATACAGATTATTAGATGGAATACTATCCTCCCCCCCCTGAATTTCCCCCCCTTCCACCTTCTTCCCCTGTATCTCCTCCTCCCTTAGATGTTCAGAACAACCCAGCTACAGCCAATGTACTAACTAGCCCAAACTCTTTGCCTGTAAATCCTTATCTTCGTTCAACGAACTTACGATATAATGACTCTTCTGCATCTGCAAACTTTCAACCAACGATTAAACTAACAGATCTTAAAATGGCGGGCTATTCGTTCTCTCCTAACTCCTCCTGTGCATCATACTCCAGTGCTGCAGCTTCTCGCTCTCCTCCGCCTCTTCCGGCTCTTCCACAGCGTCTGGCTTCATATGCAACCCCTCGCCATCAGTTTAAAGTATTTTCAAAAATAGATCCCCGGCCTGCGAGATCCTTCTTGTCAACTCCTCCTCCGGCATCCTCTCCTTCAGCCATTCCTGGTCACACATCCAATCTGCTCCCTCGTCGTATGACTGCCTATTCGACATCTCCAGTTAATCCCTCAAGTATTTCCGTATTCATCCCTATGGACCCACCGGAGCTTCCAACATCTATGCCTACTCCGAACTCCTCTTCACCTTCCTCGGGGTTACCTACAGACCAGACATCATCTCCTACAGCTTCTTCTCAGTCTCTCATTGCTCCAGAACCAGTATTACGAACTCCACCATCTGCAGTGACATCATCTCCTACAGCTTCTTCTCAGTCTCTCATTGCTCCAGAACCAGTATTACGAACTCCACCATCCTTAACTTCTCCTGTCCAGGTTATTACCTCCTCTGCTGGCCTCTCCGAACTTTCTCCACTTCAAACTGGAGCTTCTTCCTCTGCTCCGGTTCCTTCATCTCCTTCTACTGTGATTCCTGAGCCGGATCTTGTCGACGACACTGCTTCCATCTCTAATACCATTGAATCTTCCGATGTGTGCCAATCTGACCTAGGTGGAGACCTTACCTCTCAAATTATGAAAAATACTGATCGTCTCCAGAATTACATCTTCAGGTACCTCAAAACCAATGCTACCCAGAAGGCTTACATCGAGAAACGTGTATCAGATATAAAACTTTTATGTAACTCACTGGAACTTCAGAACACCACAGCTCCACCTTTACACACTTCCTCGGATTTGTCAAACTTTGGTGAAAGACTTTCTTCACTCAAAAACTCCATTACGGAGAACCTTCACACTTTTTCTGAAAATCTCATGGTTAATTTACCAGCTATCGTTGATAAAGCGGTTAAGCAGAACCTTGAAAAAAACTTTGCTTCTCTCGGTTCTGCCTCCTCTTCTTCCTCAACCAGTGCTCCCTCGGCTTCCACAGCTCCTAAACAAAGAACCTTCTCTAGTGTGTTAATTCAGGGCCACGATCGGTCAAAAACTAATGCGCAGCTCAAGCGTGAACTTCAGTCATTCAAATGCCCGCAAAATGTCAAAATAAAGAACATTTCTGAACTACAAAACGGGACATTGAAAATCACGTGCAGGGAAAGTGACCCGGAGAAACTAATTCCTCTTTTTCAAGCTTCATTGTCCGAAAAGTTCACTATTAAAAAACAAGAGGACAGGAGGAGAGCCCTCATCATTTTTGGTGTACCACCCAATTATTCTGAGAACAATGTTAAAGCCCTGATCTGCCAAAACCATCGAAACCTCTCTGCAGATGACATCACAATCACTAAAAACTTTAAGTCCAAAAACAATAATGTGAACTGGATTTTTCAAGTTGGTGTATTTGTGGCTAACCAAATAACGGATGCAAAAAAACTGTTCTATAATTTCAGCAGCTTTCTGGTAAAACGTTATATTCCATTTAAGATTTGTTATAAGTGCCAGGGGTTCGGCCATATGGCGAACTCCTGCCCTCATCCAAGAGGAAATTGCAGCTATTGTACAAACAGTGATCACACGCACAGGACCTGTAAGGCTAGGAGTCCTGTGTGTGTGAATTGTAATACTGCCAATCACGAAGACTCTTCATTACGTTACCCTATAAACCATAGTGCCCACGATCGTGGGGTTTGCAAGGCCTACCAGGCCGAACTTAAACGAATCAGAGGGCTGCAGAGGGAGGCATGAGTCTCTTCCTTTTGATTCTTACATATTTTCACATTATATTTTTTATGCAGTGTTGTAATGGTGTTTATATACTTATCGCATATATGTATTTTATTTCTTGCATATATATTGATGCAAGCACTGTTTTTTGTATATATTTCTCCCCTGTTTACTTTTTCCCCCCTCATTTACATAGATGTTTAACCTTTGGCCTCCTCCGTCCGAGCTCTGTTACTTGGTGATTTCCTTTTTCAGTCAAATATTATGACAATTACTGGAATCCAGATAAATGTCAACCATTCCCTCGCAGCCCATTCTAATCTGTTAAAATTTGCTATCGACAACTCCATAGACTATGTTTGCTTACAAGAGCCCTATGTTAACCGTAAGAATATACTCTCTCCCCCCCCCCTGGCACCAGGCAATTTGCCTCTTCTTCACAGAAAGCCCTTATTTTAATCTTTAATCCTCTCCTCACTGTCAACTTTAAATTTAAATCTTCCTCCTCAATATTTTTAGAACTCATTCTCCCCTCTCGGCCCCCCCTTATTCTCGCCAGCATTTATTTTCCCCCCATGATAACTTTTCATCCCTTCTTTCTGAGATAGAAAATTTGGACTACCTCAACTCACATTCTCTCCTTTTAGGAGATTTTAATGCCAGAGCTCGGATGTGGGGATATGGGTTCACCGATCAGCGGGGTCTTGATCTTATCGACTTTTGTATCAATAACAATCTGTTAATTTGTAACGACAAGAAATGTGGTCCAACCTTCGTCTCTCATTCCGGTAATGGTTTTCCTGACCTTTCCCTTTTGTCTTTTTCTCTTTTTGATTCCTTGTCTAGCTGGGAGGTCCTCTCAAGTGATACTCTCAGCGACCATAAATACATCAAAATAATTCTCAATCTTGATCCTCCTTCTGATAATAACTTTTTCCTGAAAACCCAATATGGGATTGGTAAATTCTTATTTAATTTTAAATCAAAATTACCCCTTTTAAATTCCACTTTAAATAATATCAATGACACTGATTCCCTTGACTCCTTTTTCGATATCCTTCTAGACACCACCCAAAAATGCGCTCTGATATTCATCCGCAAGAAAAAATCAAAAACTGTCAAAAACTTCTCATGGTGGAACCCCCATTTAACCAAACAAAGAAACTATATTACAGCACTATTCAAAAGAATTAAATCACTTGAGAGGAACCACGCCTCCCCTCCTGACATCTCTTCTGCAAAAATTCTTTATAAACATAACAAAGCCAAATATAAACTTCTTATTAAAAATACCAGACAGGAGTCCTGGAAAAATTATTGCACCAATTGCTGCAAAACATTTGGCTCTCATTTTAAATTCACTTTCTTAAAACACAAGAAATTTAATAACCTTTCCCTGCACTTCCCCGACTCTCCTTCTCTTGACCATGAGGGAAAATTGAGACGACTGTTGGACCACCACTTCAAAGAAGACACGGACTTCTCTAGTTTCCCATCCTTCACTCTGCCAAATGAGGGTTTGGGGTCAGTTTCGGATGAGGAGCTGATCGTTGTCTTTCAAAATCTTAAAAATGGCAAAGCTCCAGGCCTTGACAATTTAGACTTCACTATTTGGAAACACCTTTTTAAATCTTTCCCTACTTTCCTATCCAAAATCATTAACCTTTGCTTTAAATTCTGTCATTTTCCTTCCTGTTTAAAGAACGCTAATATACTCTTTTTTAACAAGCCTGGCAAAGACCCTTCTAATTGTTCTTCCTATAGACCTATTTGCCTCCTTCCAACTCTTGGAAAAATCATTGAAAATTTTTTTATCAATAAATTGAACTTTTGGCTTTCCTCGGTCGGAGCTCTTCATCCGCATCAATATGGTTTTAGAGAACTAACTAGCTGCGAGGATGCAGCCTCCGGGCTGATTGAGAACATTATAAAACACAAATCCATCCATTTTGTATCCTTGACCACCGTGGATATCTGCGGGGCTTTCGACAGCCTAAACTGGAACATACTTCCCTCCACTTTTTCGGACATTAACCTTCCCCATACCTTTCAAAATTTCATTTTTACATATCTCCAGAACAGACAGATAACCTTTCCTTCAGGCAATGCCAATTTTTCAAAAACCATCTCTATGGGAGCCCCTCAGGGCTCAGTCTTATCTCCCACCATCTGGAATATTTTTTTCAACAAAATTCTTAAACTAAACGATAATCTCTACCATCTCCAGGCCTTCGCAGATGATCTCGCGGTGGTCACCTATTCATCTTGTCTTAAGACCCTTCAACACATCACCAATAATTTACTTTCTTTAATCTCTTCGGAACTCTCAAACCTTAAACTTAAAATCGCCCCAGATAAATGCAGAGCCATTATCTTCAACAAAAATCGTTCAAAAATTAGACAGCGCCCCTCTTTCAAAATTCAAAATCAAAAAATTACAACTGTCAGACAATTAAATTTTCTCGGCATAACTTTCGATGACAACCTCAAGTGGAGTTCTCACATCTTTAATTTAAGAGAGAAATGTTTTAAGTATGCCAGCACCTTTGGGAGGGTGTCTGGTAATAATTGGGGTATAGATAAATCCTTCCTTAAAATCTGGTATCTTTCTGTAATCGAAAAGATCCTAACTTTCGGAGCGGGAATCTGGGGACAGGCGTTAACTGGGGCTCAGGTTAAAAAACTTTTATCTCTTCAAAGGATTTTTCTTCTTAAAATCTCATCTGGATTTCGGACTACTTCAAACATTTCTCTTTATTCTTTAACCGGCATTCCCCCTATCCATTTCGTCATTAACACCCAATTCAAAAAGTACTCATTTTGGAAACAACGTATTAATCACTTTATTAACTCAGACCTTCCACCTCCTTCTGCTTTTGACTCCAATTGCCCCTCCTCTTCCGTTCAACCCTCTCATCGCATCGCAAACCTTACTTCGCGCCCTCCCTCTACTTTTTCTGACTTAAATATTTACACCGATGGCTCTGCAATTAACGAGAATATAGGCTACGCTATCTGCATATATAATAAAGACTCACTTCTACACACCTTTTCATTTAAACTCAACCTTGGGAACACAGTCTTTCAGGCTGAAATTGCAGCTATCCATTTTGCCATTAACTGGGCTTCTTCCCAAAACCTCAAAATTAACATCTTTTCGGACAGCCTTTCTTCCATTTCGGCTCTCAACTCAATAAAAAATAAATCTAAATTTTTATCAAAAATCAAAATTAACGCTTATCAAAATAAACATTTGATTAACCTTGGTTGGGTTAAGGCCCATTCGGCCGTCTCTGGAAACGAGGCCGCAGACATGCTAGCTAAAGAAGCCACCATTTCCGGCTCTCCCACTTCAATACCTTTCCCCTATTCACTTTTAAAAAAACACAGTAAATTAAACACTCTAACTATTTGGCAATCCTACTTAAACGATTATATCTCCCCTAGAACACATGACCCCGCTAGAATTATAAACTTTCTCCCCTCCGTTAACTTTAACACTTTAATTTTAAATAAATACCTTGTCTACTTTTTAACCGGCCACGGCCCATTTATGTATTATCTCCACTTTTTCAAACACAAGTCAACTTCTAGCTGTACCTGCGGTTCCTTCGGGGACGCAGATCATTATGTCTTTTCCTGCCCCCTTACTAAATCTTTCCACCTATCAAAACCCACCCCTGATAACTCTGCGGCTTGGTTTTCTAGAGTTTGCTCAAACAAGGCTTCTGTCAACAAAATCAAGAACTGTGTTCTCAGGGCAAGAGAAATATCTAATCAAATTACTTAATCGGCTCGGAGGTATTTTAAATATTATTCTTGACTTTTACACTGATCGTTGGACCCTCCTTTTTTGTTTTCCAGGTGGTGTTGCTTATGTGCTTTTGTTGTGATTTTATGTGTTTATTTCCTTGTATATATATGTGTTTGTATATATATATGTCTTTTGTAGTGTTTTTATGTGATTATAACTTGTATATATATATATGTTTGGTGTTGAATTTTGCACTCGCTGCCTTCAACACCTCAATAGATTCCTATAAATCAGCCTGATTTTTGCTATTGATATTATTGATTAATAGATCTACCTGTACAAGTACTCCTGTACCAAGATTTTATGTAAATACTTCATCTGTCATCATATCTTGATGTTCGACAAAACTTAATGTAACCCCCTGTAAAAATTTTATTAAGATTTAAATAAACGGTTGCTTTGGACCGTAGGACGTTGGCATTGGAAGTTGGCTCCTGCTAACTTTCTTTCCCGGCCGTCCAAATAGTAGCTCTTAGTCCTTTGGACGAGTCGGACGGTCTGGGTCTTCAACACTCTTATACTATCTTCCCGGCCGTCCAAATAGCTGCTCTTAGTCCTTTGGACGAGTCGGACGGTCTGGGTCTTCAACACTCTTATACTATGTAGTCCCCTGGACGAGTCGGACGGTCTGGGTCTTCTACACTCTTATACTATAACACACTACTATGATAAACAAATGAACTATGAATCACATTAAAAAATATATTGCTGTCTTCTACACAAATTTAATTAGCTTAGAAGGAAATAAATCAAAGTTTCTCCTTTAATTTAACTGATACAACAATAAAAACATCTGACCACTTAAGTTATTTAAACAGGCCAGGTGAAATATTGCAGTACAAGTTTTGATATATTCATATTTGGTCGGCGATCTTCTATCTAACATTAGGTACTATAAAAAATAAGTTAGAAAATCATTCAATCGGATTATTACAGATGTATAAGGTATAAAGTCCCAGTGTCAGCATTTTACTCGCAAAAATTGTAATAAATATATCGTATACTACTTACCTAAATTTAAGACATTTTTGTTATTTTACGAACGTGTATATATCTCCATATATTGTTACACAACGTTATATCTTTGCACTATTTCTTTCTATCATAATTTTCTTCCCGATTTAATAACAAACATTTTTTTCCATGTATAATCTCGAACACAGAATACCATATTATATATTAATCTGTGATCTGGAAGACGACAACTTCAAAGTGTATACTAGGCTCCGCCCATGACGTCATCTAACTTAGCCAATAGCGAAGAATCGACCTCACAGCAGGGGGTATAGCGCGTACGTTTTCGGAACATGCTAGCGGCGCGTAGATGTAATTCTCAAAGCATTATGGTATTTTAACGCCTTGCACCCATAGAAGATTTTCCTCCTTACTTCTAACTCCATGACCATAGCCATGATAGTTATATGTTGTATATATGCATATATTGATACGAGATTCTAAAAATAAGTATACGCCGTACTTGTGGAGGACACATTGTAACAAAAAAATCCAGACGTCACTTCACTTCCGCTCAAAACCTATATATTGAGACAGGGTGTCCACAGAGAGTACAGGCGGGACCAGAAGCGGAGCCATTGTGAGGTAATATACCTCACCACCACTTATGAACTGCCTCCATGTTAACCAATAGATCAGTTGCACCGACGTCACACTCCCCCTAGCAACGGTTGCTATCGCCATACTCTTTGTAGACGCCGTCTGCCATTACCATTCCTGTCAATGTAGCGATTTTTTTGTATCCTGACACTGTCAAGATTTCAGTGTGAAATTATACCTCACACCACAACGTTGCTTCTAATAAGTCAATAAAAGTACCGAGAAAAATTACTTTATACGGATTTGACTGATGAACCGTATAATATTCGTCACTTCTGAATCGCTTGTACTGATACAACAAAACCAATGGATACTATCGGCATGTATTGCTTCTACTCCAAGTACAGACACAATACAAGAAGTCAAGGTACTTTTCATGTCTATTTATTACTTTCCTTATATACATAATGTATAAGGAAAGTATTGTGACGGGGTCGAAAATTCGAATTCGAGTTTTCGACGGGCGAGCACGTTCTAAGCATCCCTGATCACGAATCAAACATTTTGAAGTGATGTCTGTGTGTGTGTATGTGTGTGTGTCAATGAGTCTGTGGAGACGATAACTGACGAACGAATGAACCGATTCGAACGAAATTTGGTACAATCCGTACCAAACACAATCACAAACCGTAAACACTGGAAGCCTATTGTTTTTATACGCAA
This sequence comes from Amaurobius ferox, assembly GCA_951213105.1. Classification (NCBI taxonomy): domain Eukaryota; kingdom Metazoa; phylum Arthropoda; class Arachnida; order Araneae; family Amaurobiidae; genus Amaurobius; species Amaurobius ferox. The sequence continues at coordinate 2,324,193 of OX578145.1, read as the reverse complement.
TTGAATGTTCAGAACCCCCTAAATTTTCGAGTGAAATTTTGAAAAAATCAAAACCTATAATAAAGTTTCGCAAATAGCCGTTTCTTATGTAATTTTTCCTTAGAAAACGATTAACATAAACTTTGGAACGCTAGCATGAACCGTTCTCGAAATATTGCACATTTTTCAAATAAATTTATCAAAAAATCCAATAAATTAAAAAAAAAGTATTAACTGTTGAGAAACATGTTCACTTTTCATATATAATATTATGCGATAAATTGGGTGACACCATTCTCGTGGATCTAGCTCGATCCATTCATGAAAAAAGATACGTTGAATAATACTTTTTGTATTTGATCACCAATAGTCATTTATCTGCTGTAATAATAACTTATTTCTTCGCCCATAATGCTTGGCGAGATTTTGGCGATGATTTTGGCGAAATGTCGCCCAGTTGGCGACTTTTTGAAATGTTGCCAAATTAACGAAAATCTAGCCAAATGGATAAAAATGACGCTATATCAATGAAAATGATGACTATTGTCGAAAATTCAATATCTTGTAAAGAATATAAGTATCTACTATAAGAAAAACCTATTTTTTTTACTGTAAAAGAACTAAATTCATTACATTATATAAGGAAAGTCATGTGCTGCTCACATCAGATTTTTTAATTTATTTTAATGCAATAATTTGTTTTAAAAACAATTTGGGAATTATAAGTACCACTGAACAAGAGAAATTATGTGATTTCACTCGAGCTATTAAATTGATTTAAACTTCATTTCATTTGCCAGATCTAGATGGTATCTTACTTAGACAGACATGATTTTTAATATGCAGCCTATGTTTCGATATTATTTAGAGTTGCACGAACAAAAAATACACTTATTTTTTAAGTTTTTGTTTGTTTTCTTCGCAATATATATAAGAAGTATATATATGCACGTATGCGCACACATATTTTGTTTCACTAAAAACATGATTTTATAGCTTATTTTATCTTTTTTTTTTAAAAAAAAAGGTCTCGATCCATTTTAATATTAAAAACATGATTTTTATAGCTAAAAAGGTGTATATATACCTTTTTACATTTAGACTAAATTTTAACAGTGAATTATTGAACATTTTTAGTTAAAAAGCTAGACTTATACATATTAAAAGTATGATTTCACAGTGAATTATTTAAAATAAATGCGTGAAAAAGAGGACCTCCAAATGAATGGACGTCCTCTAATATATTAAAAATACCCTGTTCTTAAAGAGTGGGGTTGAGACCCCCCCCCCCATTTATTTAATAGTTATCTTAAAAAGCTCAAAATTTTTAACTAAATCTAAACATTTTTTATAAAATTAAAAAGGAATTATAAAAATATGAAAAAAAGAGGACCTGAATGAAATCATTATGAATTTAAAATTACAAAACATATGTTTAATAAAAAAGAGACGATAATTTTATACATTATAGTGGGGGATAACGCACCCCCACTGAATTATAGAGATTTTAATTAAAAATGCATGAAAAAAGAAGATCTAATATATTAAAAAAATGATTAAGCTTTCTCTAATTCATATTCGTATTTATCATCAATCATACCCCAATACTTAAATATATATCTTCCTTTATTGATTTTATTTAATGATTCATCAGAAAGTTTCGCATGTTTTTTCGCAAGGTAATACTCTTTTTCTTCATTTTCCACATCTAACTTTACGATTAATGTATCTCCATATTTAGTAATAATTTTACTCAATGATATCAGATCATATTTTCTAGGATTTAAATCTTTTAATTTAAGCGTTTTGGGATAACCTCTAAATCTATTGAATTCTTCCATTTATTAGTAAACATTTTTTGTAAATATAAATTTACCCATTCTTCATAATCTCTTTTATGATGAATCTAATCATTTATTTACCAATAGAATAAGTTCTTTGAAATAACATATAAAACTCCTAATCCATTCAATTTAATATCTTCATTTTCTTCCTTTTCAATTAATTCAGTCATCCTTTGAAAACTTTCTGATAATAGTTTTTCAGTATGATCAAATTCATATTTTATGTACAAATCATACAATTCTTTACAAAGATAAGTCAAATAGTAAATTTCTTCAGAATTTGTAAAATTTAAAGCTCGAATATCACCTAAACACTCATCCATTTATATAGAATTATTTTTAGAAACATTTTTATAATGTCCTAAAGCTCTAGTATAAATACCATCTTCTAATATAAATATTTTATCATCTTTTGCTGATAAAGCTATCTTGTTGACTTGAATTGTATACAATTCATGTTTCTTACTTCTAATTAAATTCTGTGTTCTATATTGATCTTTTTATTCAATAAACAGTCTTTATAATCTTCAAATGATATTCTGTTTTTAACGGTACTTGGCTTAGTTCCTTTAGACTTCTTAGTTTCAAATTTTTTATGGTTTTCTTTATCTTCTTCATTATTATTGTATTCTTCAACACTCTGTTTTTATAATCTTATTGAATACATTTTACTTCTTAAAACTACAAATTCTTCCATAATCACACTGCTATTTTCATCTTTCATTTTATCTAATACTTTTTTATTACATCTAGGCATATTACATAAATTATTTACTTGATAATCAGATGTATCGAAATAATCAATCATAGACTTCATATCTTCATAAAAGTCATCTGTTTTAATATCATATATAAAACTATCTAAATCCATATACTTAATATTATCCTTATATCTCGGTTTCATGACATTATAATGAAAATCATACATTAAATGTTTAGATAAATCTAATATACTCATTCCAACATAAATCGGTTTATTAAAAATATTTTTGTTTTTTTCATGCGAACAGCTACCAAATTTTCATCAAAAATAGTTCTACATTTGAAATTAGGTTTAGCAATTAATTTTTTAACTTGATCATAATTACAACATAATCTTACATCGATTCGTTTTCTTATATTTTCCATAGTTTTCCCAAATACTGAATTCAATTATCAATATTCAATCAATTATTCAATATCAATTTATAAAAATCTTTCTCAAAATCATTAGCAGCTTTCTTTCTCATTTCAGTGTTTAAATCTATATATTTTTTCAACCAATTCGATTGTTTAAATTATAATACTCTATGTACTCTTGCAACCTTTAAACCCATTTTCAAATATTGTTTTAAACTTCTATAATGAACTACATATTTCTCTTTATCGTATAAAGTTGTTAATAACTTACCTTGTTTCGTTACACTATTTTCAGGACATAATGGTAAATCTGAATGATAATCATGTAACTCTTTTGGATATCTTAAACTAATTTCAAATATATATCCATTCTCTGAATCATCTTTTATTTTATTGTTATATAATTCACGTTTAACATAATTTTTTTCATAATCATTACACCATTTAAATTCTCCATATGGTAAATATTGACTCATAGCCCATCCATATAAATTATTAGCATCTAAATACATTAAATAATTAGATTCTTTACTATTATCATAATTTTTCATATATTTATTATTTGCTTTTCCATATCTATTCTCCTCTTAAACCTTTTTCTAACACGAGAATCATATCATAATTATTTAATAAATCTAATTTAATTTTTGTTATTTTTAACATTGCATCCCAAGATAAACCAGGAGCAGTAAAATACCAATCTGGATCTAATTTATAAGTTTTTAAACAAACATCTCTAAAATTTTCAAATACATCTGTTAAAATTAATACATCTGTTTTGACATATAAATTTTTATATTCACCTAAATTTTTTATATTAAATTCTTTCCAAACACGTTGAGCATGTTTATATTCTTCATCAGTTCTATTACATTCATTCAATTTATTATAAAATTTATCTTTCGAAGGTTTCTTTGTATTTATCTCTAGAATCCATATAATCATAAGGATATACACCTTTTCTTGTAATGAGTTCTAATTTATCATCAGGAAAATGTAATGATGTCTCTCTAAATTTTGATTTTAAGTATTTAATATATTTCATTTTCTGTATTTTTGGTGGACACTTCTCAATATTTTCTGGTAACTTTCTCAAGTTTTTTGATAAATTATCTAAACTGCAAGACATAAATTTAAATGAATCAATAAATCTCAATTTCATACCTCCTATTTTTTTGTTGAAATATATATATTTTTCTTCAGTATTAGGTATAGCATCTATTTTTGATTTATCAAATCCAAGTTCTTTTATAAGCAAATGAGAATCATAACCTGTTAAATTATGGATTTTTACTGGAATAAATTTTGGAATTTCATAATTTAAATTACAAACATTATGAGCAGGACCCCTATATTTCCCAGTTAAATGACAATGATCAATTACTTTTTCATCCTTTAAGATTTGTTTTTCACATATATGACAAATATTAGTTCTTTTATAATGATTTTCATCGAACTCTATCATTGATTTGATACTTTCATATTTTTTAGTTTTTCCTTCTATAATTTTTTCAATTTTAAGAGTTTAACATAGATACAAACTTTTTGATTGTATCAGGTCCTCTATAAACAACAGGTGGTTTAAAGTATTCATTTTCATATTTGATGTAATAACAAAATGCATCTGCTACATGGTTTTGATATTTCACAGTATATGATTTAGTTTGATCTTGCTCACGTGTATCAATTTTAGGTAAGAGACATTCAAAATCAGCATATATAGAAAATGACACTCTTTTTTATCTTCCATAGTTTTTAAATTGAATAACTTCATCCTTTTTAGGCATATTAATTGTGACAGCTTCTTTCTCGTTACAGTATTCCACATGCATCTTTAATCTTTTCTCAGAATAAAAATGATTTAAACATCTATCACATGAAAATATATGATGATTATTAATTTGTGATCTGATCAAACTGTTCATATTTTTAATCCAACAATAATGATCATTTTTTTCATCTTTCATATAAAACAAGTTTACATGTTTTTCTAATTTATTGTTAGTTATTCTAAGTGGATAAATTGAACCATCATAACTATAAACATTTACAGATATATTATTTAATTTTTCAAATTTCTTAATATTGTCTAATGAAACTGGAAAATCAATTCCTTTAAAATTTAATTCATCTTTATATTATTCATATTTTGACACTCTTTGAGGATTTTTTTTACAGGATGTATTGCTGATGATATAGACCACATAAAACATTTATTATCTTTATTTTTTACATTTATTATAGCTAGTTTAGATTTAATGTTTTCAGGTAAATCAATATAACTTGATCCTATCAAGGGTTGATACTTATTTATTTTCAATTCCAAAAATTTAATTTCTTCAAGACTCCAACCAGATCCTTTTGATATAAACTCATCAGATTCATTTATTAATTTGTCAATAACATAATCATAAAAAGTATGTAAATCATTAGATCTTAATATAATTTGATTCTCAGATTTGAATGTAAATTCTTGAATTTCTTCTTTCAATTTATACAAACAAAACAATTCAAAATTTACCTTTATTCCATTAAATTCTTTCAAAATTTGCTTTATTTTTTCTATTACAACCTTTCTTTTCTCTTCTAAAATTTCTAGAAGGATTTTAATATTATTACAATTATTAATTCTATATGATCTCAATCTAGATTTATAAGCAGTTTCATATTCCTTAATTTCTACATTTCCTTCATCATTTAATAATGCTTTTTTATGTTTTCGACTTGATATGTGATTTTCTAATTGTTTATAATATATACCGCAAATAATACATTTTCTCTTTTGTTTTAATCTTTTAATCATTAAGTCGTTCTTTATATGTTTTACTTCATCTTCAGTTTTGTAATATTTACCGCATATACGACATTTTCTATCTTCTGTAAATAACTTTTCAAGATTTTCTTCTAGTGTAAATAACTTTTCTTCAGGAAAGAAAATTACAGATTTAAAATCATTACTATTTTTATCAAATCTTAAACTAAAAGAATAAAAAATTTTCTTAATTTTATTACGTTTTTCAGGTTTTTCAATAAATATTTTTTTCTTTTTATCTAAGTATGCTGACAAATCTAGATTTAATAAATCTACTAAAACAGGTTTATATTCACCTGTTTTTCTGATATATTTAATTAATTATCTAATTAAATCATCCTTCTTACAACCTTTAGATTATTTAATATTCAATTGTTTTACTACTTTTCTAAGTTCACCAATAGTCTTTGTTCTCAGTTGCATTTCCATTTATTAGGAAATATTTTTTTAAATACTTTTCACAACTCGCTTGATATGATAATTACTTCTCAAATATCTTTGTTTATGAAGATATGTATACTGTTTTCCACATTCACAATTATATTTTGTATAACTAATCTTAGATTTACAAATTTTACAAATACTGTCACGATTAACTTTACCATAATTACGATGTTTATAGAAATCATCTATTGGTTTTATAATCTTACAGTGTTGTTGTTGTTGTTGAAACCCAGACCGTCCGACCTACCAGAAAGGTGTAAGGTAACTGTTTGGACGGTCGGGAAGTGCCACCCAATTTAGACCGGAATCCAGTGGGGGAGGCATCCACAGGGACCGTACCCTCCTTCCCCTACCACCAACCTCTCGGAAGGACTTTCGGACCCACATGTTTAACGTGATCGTACTCCGCATGAACACGGCGGCAGTTTTGGCAGTGGCTGGAATCGAACCCGGGCCTACCGAGTGCAACTCCAGCGCGCTAACCAATAATCTTACAGTGTGTGCATATTCTTGTCCCATCCATTTATTACGTTTAATTTTTATAAGGGGATTTCACTGAAATTATTCCAGATTTTTTCATATTTCTTTTTGACTTTATTACAAAGTCTTTGAACCTTTATATTATTTTCAATTTTAAAAAAATCACAAATTTTTTTTATAAAATAATAATAATTAATCGATTTTTCAAAATACATAAAATCTAAAAATTTTAAAAACATTTCCTCAACTTCTTGAGTAATATTATACCTCCTTTTTATTCGATTAAAATAACTAATTCTACTCTCATTTCTTTGTTTTAAACTCTCATAATCTATAATATAAAAATATTCATCATCTGAATACATTAATTTCATCTTTAAATTATGCGCTACTTCATTATCTGAATCTTCATTATTTGAAATATCAATCGATTCAACCATTTCAACACCGTCGAAAAAGTTAACATTCATTTATATACAAGTGAGATGTGGTATCAAAAAATCTCTTTGCAGGATTTCAAAACTGATGGCTCAGATCTGAGCCATCACAATTAAAGGATGAAATGTATAAGAAAAGAACTCATTTAAAGTTCAACATTATGATAAAGTTTATAAAACTGTCGAAACATATATTATTATAAAAATAATGAAGAGAGATTAAAAAAATATAGTATATAAAGATGATGCTATTCAACCAAGAAAATTAAATATGTTATCAATAATTAAAAGGAATGATATCCTTACTAAGTTAAATAATAAAATTTGGATGATATATATGCCCCCTCCAGATCTGGGGGGACCACTTTTGATATAATAATTGAAATAAATGGTGTAAATCAATATACAAAAGATATTTCTGGATCATATCAAGACTTGATTCCTTATATATGTTCTTAAATTTAATTCCTAACATCACATAAATCAGATGTCCAAATATTAAATTCATCAGGACATCCTAACCATTTTACAAAATATTTATTTCCTTTCTTTTTTATGATTTTTTCAATTTTATATACATCATCTTTTTTATTATATTTTACCATTTCATTTTCATAAAAAGTTCCTTCAATTTCTTTACTGTTTAAATCTTTTAATCGATATCTAATTGGATCTGTTTTGATTACTTCAGATACTATAAAAATCTCTTCAGCAAATCTAGGGTCATATCCTCTCATGAAAGTTGTTTTATATTTAGATATTCTAACTGTATCTCCAACTTTAAATTTTGGATTTCTAATTATTTTTTCTTTATATAAATTTTTATAAACTTGAGATTCACTTTCTCTAGCTTCTACAGGAGTCATTTTAATAGATCTATGATAAGAATCTTTCTGGAATTTTTTCGAAAAATTCGCTTTTTCTGGAATTTTTTCGAAAAAGTGGCTTTTTTCGGAATCTTTTCGAAAAAGTCGCTTTTTCTGGCATTTTTTCGAAAAAGTGGTTTTTTTCGAAATATTTTCGAAAAAGTCGCCTTTTCTAGCATTTTTTCGAAAAAGTCGCTTTTCCTGGAATTTTTCGAAAGGGCTTTTTTCGAAATTTTTTCGAAAAAGTCGCTTTTTCTGGCATTTTATCAAAAAAGGGGCTTTTTAAGAAATTTTTTCGAAGTGGCTTTTTTCGAAACTTTTTCGAAAAAGTCGCTTTTTCTGGTATTTTTTCGAAAAATTGGTTTTTTTCGAAATATTTTCGAAAAAGTCGCTTTTTCTGGCATTTTATCGTAAAAGGGGCTTTTTTCGAAATTTTTTCGAAAAAGTGGCTTTTTTCGAAATTTTTTCGAAAAAGTCGCTTTTTCTGGCATTTTTTCGAAGAAGTGGATTTTTTCGAAAAAGTGGCTTTTTTCGAAATTTTATCGAAAAAGTCGCTTTTTCGAAAAAAAGCCACCTTTTCGAAAAAGTGGCTATTTTCGAAACTTTTTCGAAAAAGTCGCTTTTTCTGGCATTTTTTCGTAAAAGTGGCTTTTTACGAAATTTTTTCGAAAAAGTGGCTTTTATCGAAATTTTTTCGAAAAAGTTGCTTCTTCTGAAATTTTTTCGAAAAAGTTGCTTCTTCTGGAATTTTTTCGAAAAAGTGGCTTTTTTCGGAATTTTTTCGAAAAAGTCGCTTTTTCTGGCATTTTTTGGAAAAAGTGGCTTTTATCGAAATTTTTTCGAAAAAATGGGTCTTTCTGGCATTTTTTTCGAAAAAGTAGCTTTTTTTCGAAATGATTTCGAAATAGTCGCTTTTTCTGGAATTTTGTCGAAAAAGTGGATTTTTTGGAAACTTTTTCGAAAAAGTCGCTTTTTCTGGTATTTTTTCGAAAAAGAGGTTTTTTTCGAAATATTTTCGAAAAAGTCGCTTTTTCTGGCATTTTTTCGAGGAAGTCGCTTTTCCTGGAATTTTTCGAAAGGGCTTTTTTCGAAATTTTTTCGAAAAAGTCGCTTTTTCTGGCATTTTTTTCGAAAAAGTGGCTTTTTTCGAAATTTTTTCGAAAAAGTGGCTTTTTCCGGAATTTTTTCGAAAAAGTCGCTTTTTCTGGCATTTTTCCGAAGTGGATTTTTTCGAAACTTTTTCGAAAAAGTCGCTTTTTCTGGCATTTTTTCGTAAAAGTGGCATTTTTCGAAATTTTTTCGAAAAAGTGGCTTTTTCGAAATTTTTTCAAAAAAGTTGCTTCTTCCGAAATTTTTTCGAAAAAGTCGTTTTTTCTGGCATTTTTCTCGTTAAAGTAGCTTTTTCCGGAATTTTTTCGAAAAAGTCGCTTTTTCTGGCATTTTTTCGTAAAAGTGGCTTTTTTCGAAATTCTTTCGAAAAAGTGGCTTTTTCGAAATTTTTTCGAAAAAGTTGCTTCTTCCGAAATTTTTTCGAAAAAGTCGCGTTTTCTGGAATTTTTTCGAAAAAAAGTCGCTTTTTCTGGTATTTTTTCGAAAAAGTGTTTTTTTCGAAATATTTTCGAAAAAGTCGCTTTTTCTGGCATTTTTTCGTAAAAGTGGCTTTTTTCGAAATTTTTTCGAAAAAGCGGCTTTTTTCGAAATTTTTCCGAAAAAGAGGCTTTTTTCGACATTTTTCGAAAAAGTCGCTTTTTCTGGCGTTTTATCGAAAAAGTAGATTTTTACGAAAATTTTTCGAAAAAGCCGCTTTTTCTTGCATTTTTTCGAAAAAGTGGCTTTTTTCGAAATTTTTTCGAAAAAGCCGCGTTTTCTGGAATTTTTTCAAAAAAGTGGCTTTTTTCGGAATTTTTTCGAAAAAGTCGCTTTTTCTGGCATTTTTTCGAAAAAAAGTCGCTTTTTCTGGTATTTTTTCGAAAAAGTGTTTTTTTCGAAATATTTTCGAAAAAGTCGCTTTTTCTGGCATTTTTTCGAGGAAGTCGCTTTTCCTGGAATTTTTCGAAAGGGCTTTTTTCGAAATTTTTTCGAAAAAGTCGCTTTTTCTGGCATTTTTTTCGAAAAAGTGGCTTATTTCGAAATTTTTTCGAAAAAGTGGCTTTTTCCGGAATTTTTTCGAAAAAGTCGCTTTTTTCTGGCATTTTTCCGAAGTGGATTTTTTAGAAACTTTTTCGAAAAAGTCGCTTTTTCTGGCATTTTTTCGTAAAAGTGGCATTTTACGAAATTTTTTCGAAAAAGCCGCTTTTTCTTGCATTTTTTCGAAAAAGTGGCTTTTTTCGAAATTTTTTCGAAAAAGCCGCGTTTTCTGGAATTTTTTCAAAAAAGTGGCTTTTTTCGGAATTTTTTCAAAAAAGTCGCTTTTTCTGGCATTTTTTCGAAAAAAAGTCGCTTTTTCTGGTATTTTTTCGAAAAAGTGTTTTTTTCGAAATATTTCGAAAAAGTCGCTTTTTCTGGCATTTTTTCGAGGAAGTCGCTTTTCCTGGAATTTTTCGAAAGGGCTTTTTTCGAAATTTTTTCGAAAAAGTCGCTTTTTCTGGCATTTTTTTCGAAAAAGTGGCTTTTTTCGAAATTTTTTCGAAAAAGTGGCTTTTTCCGGAATTTTTTCGAAAAAGTCGCTTTTTTCTGGCATTTTTCCGAAGTGGATTTTTTCGAAACTTTTTCGAAAAAGTCGCTTTTTCTGGCATTTTTTCGTAAAAGTGGCATTTTACGAAATTTTTTCGAAAAAGCCGCTTTTTCTTGCATTTTTTCGAAAAAGTGGCTTTTTTCGAAATTTTTTCGAAAAAGCCGCGTTTTCTGGAATTTTTTCAAAAAAGTGGCTTTTTTCGGAATTTTTTCGAAAAAGTCGCTTTTTCTGGCATTTTTTCGAAAAAAAGTCGCTTTTTCTGGTATTTTTTCGAAAAAGTGTTTTTTTCGAAATATTTTCGAAAAAGTCGCTTTTTCTGGCATTTTTTCGTAAAAGTGGCTTTTTTCGAAATTTTTTTCGAAAAAATGGCTTTTTTCGAAACTTTTTCGGAAAAGTCGCTTTTTCTGGCATTTTTTCGAAGTGGATTTTTTCGAAAAAGTTGCTTTTATCGAAATTTTATCGAAAAAGTCGCTTTTTCTGGCATTTTTTTCGAAAAAGTGGCTTTTTTCGAAAGAAAGCCACCTTTTCGAAAAAGTGGCTATTTTCGAAACTTTTTCGAAAAAGTCGCTTTTTCCAGCATTTTTTCGTAAAAGTGGCTTTTCTCGAAATTTTTTCGAAAAAGTTGCTTCTTCTGAAACTTTTTCGAAAAAGTCGCGTTTTCTGGAATTCTTTCGAAGTGGCATCCTTCGGAATTTTTTCGAAAATGTCGCATTTTCTGGCATTTTTTGGAAAAAGTGGCTTTTATCGAAATTTTTTTGAAAAAATCGGTTTTTCTGGAATTTTTCGAAAAAGTAGCTTTTTTCGAAATTTTTTCGCAATTTTTTCGAAAAATTTTTTCGCTTTTTCTGGTATTTTTTCGAAAAAGAGGTTTTTTCGAAATACTTTCGAAAAAGTCACTTTTTCTGGCATTTTTTCGAGAAAGTCGCTTTTCCTGGAATATTTCGAAAGGGCTTTTTTCGAAATTTTTTCGAAAAAGTCGCTTTTTCTGGCATTTATTTCGAAAAAAGTGGCTTTTTTCGAAATTTTTTCGAAAAAGTGGCATTTTCCGGAATTTTTTCGAAAAAGTGGCTTTTATCGAAATTTTTCGAAAAAGTGGCTTTTATAGAAATTTTTTCGAAAAAT